>JABACO010000002.1:360417-494783 GCA_013339895.1 Ephydatia muelleri | reverse complement strand
AACCACATAGCAAACCTGGTGGAATTCAGCGAACGCCTCTTCACGCATGCGACAAGCCGCCAACCAGGACTTGTATGATATCATCGCCGAACGTCAGGAAAAGGGTGTGCCTAAGTATTTGGTGCGCTGGAAAGGATTCGGGCCTGAAGAGAACACTTAAGCTGGTGCAGAGGACTACATAGCGCGTTTCGTTGAGGAAATTGTAAGCCCTTATGAACTGTTTAGTGTTTATTTGCTTGTATCAACACTTATTGTATGTAATACACACTGGAAAGGTATAACGTGAGCTTGCGAACATGTACTATATACCGCCAAAAAGTTCTGATCGAGCTATTGTGCCATGCGCGTGCACCCATGCTTGTATGAACACGTGCACAGGGATGGTATTTTGAAAGAAGGGCAGTGTTGATTAGTTTGCATGGTTACCTTTGATTATGTCACCACTGATTTTAAAACCGGCCATTTAGTAAACTGCTGCCGTCTATCTGGGATAAGCGAAGGGCGTATACAAAGGTAATCGATTTCTGACAGCATTTGAAGAAACTGACGAATATCGATTAATCGCGACTAAGAAAAACAGAATCGGTTATTTCGACTAAAGGAAAGTCTGAAATCGGTAATCTGCTATTCTGCTAAAAATGCATAGTCGACAGAATAGTAATCGCGAATAATCGAATAACCTTCAAAACCTGAAAATCGGTTACACACCCTATGCGTAATTTAGGTACGCATGTGTTATTTTTTATGTCAAACTGAGAAAACACATGCATGCATGGAAAATAGAAATGACAGCCACCTTCAACGCAGCCAAATACGTTTGACGGAAGAGAGCGGAATCCCTGAGCTGGAGGAAGGCGAGGAGGATGGTGTGGCCCATGAACACCCACGTCACAGAGGTGACTACTATTGGCGAGCCAAGCCAATTAAGCCGATTCATTTTAGCAGAAGCACCACAAGCCCCCAAATTATAAGCAGCTAAAAGCCGCGTCCACCTCAGAGGACTTCACGGGAAACGTGCTGGCTTCAGGACATTAGACATTATTCAAACACATCACTACCTTGATCAACCATAAGTCGTCGATACTCCAACGATATCGAAAGATAGCTAGATCTTTTTAATACAAAACATGTACGTGCAGCTGTCATTCAACGCCATACATTTAATGTGCTCTTAATTAATGAGCCAAGGATTCCCTTCCCGAGTGCAAGATTCAAGCAGGCCGCAGTCAGGGATATAGTCACTGCCGCAGTCAATCACCAAAATTGGGGAGGGGGCGGGGCTACTTAATTTCATGAATGAATATTATGTGGTAACGCCAGTTGTCACGCAACTGAACATCGTGACAGTGAAAGCAGTACATGTAGGAACGAGAAATAAAAACACGGCATATTATTAATGATTTATACCGGGTGGGTGCGGGAGTGGGGTACTACTTCCGCCCCAGCGAGGGGGTATGGGCGAGCTCTGCAAGCTTCCACATCGGGGTCTGGCGCGGAGCCCTAGAAGCTCCGCAACTTTATCTTTTGAAGTCATGAAACCCCTTTGATTTGGCTGTTATACTTGATGATGACTGTAGGGCTAACTATTTTGGAACGGTAGTAACCAATCAGCGTCTTGGTTTACACTTTCTATTTAACGAGAGGCAAGAAATGAGCTATATATCATCACAAATCAGGCGCCCAGAAAAGAAGGGAAAAGTTAATGCGTACTGAAGGGGTACTGAATGAAGAAGACCTGCTTGAGATTGAAGAAGAGCCTGAAGAGGTGCCTCGATCCGAACCAGATATCGATGCTGCTGGATGCAGTGGATGGACCGAAGGACCGGAGACTCCTGATGCGGAGGCCTTAGTGGTAGTAGCTGGTGCTGATATTGGTATCTTTATTAAGGGAGAGGTGAGGTGCCCACGAGGGAAAAAGTAGAAGAAGCTGTTAGAAGAGGCTCTAAAAGGCTTCCGCTACAGTTTCCTATATAATGATTCTTCCAACAGGGTGTTTCCAAATACTATTCTATGTTATAAACTGCCAAATGTGATTGGCTAGTCGGGAGCGAAAGCAAACAAACATTATTTTGCTTTCCTTGTCGGCTCTTTACCCCGTCTTCCAATATGAATCACTCTTTACTAGCTTCATCTACTGGCTATTCTAACGATAACAAGTGGAAAAAGCTATACGACAGGATTCCAGAACATTAGTCATAAAAAAAATTTATGTTGCTTGGAGGAATTTCCAAAAGGTTATTGGATGCAGCGCCACAATTTCAGTGCAATTAAACAGAAGTATCGAGAACGAAACTGCAATATGGAAGACACTGTTGCACAGAATTCTACAAGTTGTTTTGTTCCTTGGAGAAAGGGGCTTGGCATTCAGAGGTGATTCTCAAAGGACTGGGGACCCAAACAATGGTAATTTTCTGGGCATTCTTGAATTGATAGGTCAACATGCATGACAAAATCTTAGGAGATCATTTAAGCAAAGTATAAAGGAGTCGCAACAGTCTAATCGGCGCTTGCAAGTTCATTACTAGTCGGCCGAAATTCAAAACGAATTCATTGTTTGCTGTGCTACTCATGTGAAGCAAGCGATTTTAGCTCAATTAACTGCAACGAAATACTATTTCATTATAGTTTATGCTACTCCAGATTCCTCTCACGTTGAGCAAACGTCTTTCATACTTCGGTATGTACACTGCAAAGACAAGGTTACTTACGAAGTTCAAGAGCGCTTTCTTGAATTTGTTGATTGTAACCAAAAAACTGGTAAATCTATAGCGGAGTTAATAAACGAGACGCTCATGCAGAAAGAATAGTATACATGTACCTCTGGCCGATTGTCGTGGGCAAGCACTGCAAATAAGCAACGGTAAACCAAAATTTGGTTTACCCTTTGGAGTTTGGACTACACAGTGTAAACCAAACTAGGTTTATAAACAAATGAATTTGGTTAAATGTTTAAGAAAATTTGGCCACTAACGTGATTTGAACTCTTAGAGCCTTACGCTAACGCTATTTTCACCGTCTTGACCATCTGGCTATAATACAACCCTGTTAAAACGCGCGCTTTCTCGAATGCATGCTCATTAGAGCAAAACCCGGCATTCACACTCTTTATGGAAGGTACGGCGGTACAGTTACACAATGTACAAAGCTTTGGTGCCAAAATATTCCACCAACTTTCTCGTTAGAGAATGTTTTTCTTTACTTGTATATAATAATACCCCTTGTGACGCGATTATAACCGATCGCGAAGTCTTCCAACCGCCTCTGCACTTCAAGCTGCGCTCGCTCTCCCCTGATAGCGGTACGACCAGACACGCCTCATATACGTAGCAATCAGGAATTCCTCACCCAGAATTTCAACTGCGGAGTGACCTTCCCGCCCCTCCACCTGCCCCCCCCCCCCCCCCCCCCTTCCTCACTCACCGTGTACATCGTTACTACTTATGCATAAGAACATGATATATTATACATTTGAAATCAGCGACTATGAATTCAAAATTGGTATTCTCAATGATAAATACTATTTTTAAACGATTGGTTTAAAGCGTAAACCAAGTCAAATTTAAACCAAATTGCTGCGTTTAAGGATTAAACCACAAAATTGGTTTGACATTTTGGTTTAACCGTGAAACCAGTTAAAATTTAAACCACTGGTTTAATTCTTCTTGGTTTACCATTGCAACCAACTTATTTGCAGTGAGGTTACGACAACGGATCTAACATGAGTGGTTCATACAAGGGTGCCCAAGCCCGTATCATCAGAAGAATCCTTTGGCAAAGTTTTGCCCCTGTGCTTGCCACAGTCTAAACGTATGCGGGGTTTCTGCTGCAGAATATTGTCCTGAAGTCATCACCTTTTTTGGTATAATCCAGAGGTTATACACTCTGTTCAGCTGCAGCCCACAACGGTGAGAAATTTTGCAAAAACACATAGGGTGCTCCTTGCACGGTATGTCCACGACACGTTGGTCTGCTCGGATTGAGAGTGTTCGGCCTGTTATTGCCCATCTTCCAGGTATATTGAGTGCCTTAGAAAAACTAAACCTAACAGCTGAAATACGATCTAATCCACGGGATTAAATCGTATGTTGAATCATTTCAATACATACTGATGGCATCCATATGGGTTAAGGTTTTGAGAGCAATCGACTACAGAATAAAGTATTGCAAGCCAGAAGTGCAACTTTGGATGTTGAAATTGGAAACATACAAAGTCTTATTGAAGATCTAAAGCAGCTGAGGAAACAGAGGGATGCAATTCGTAAGCTTGTAGCAGAAAACACTGGTATAGAGCCGATGTTGCCTGAACGTAGACAAAGGAAGCGGAAGCGGTTTGCTGATGAAAGCCTGAGTGCGCAAGATGATCCTAATGTTAGCCAGGAAGACCATTTTCAGAACATCGTATTCTACGTGCTATCTGGACTGTGTAATTGGAAACATGACTAATTGCGCTTGCTCTGAATCAATACATGCACTGGAGTCCATGTTTGGTTTCCTATGGAAGTACTTGAATATGAATGGAAGTGAAGTGGAAGAAAAAGCAAAGTTCTTTGTATCTCAGCACGCTGGTGATGTTTCTTCCGAACTTGTTCAGGAGATAATGCATCTAAAAGCCATTCATACAAGCAGGGTTGCCGAAAGTCAGGCCGGGGTCCGGCCTGTGACCGGCCGGCCTGAAAGGCCCGGCCTGCCAGGCCGGCCTGCCAGGTCGGATAAATTGAAACAACTTACATGGCTAACCACAAAACATTACAATATTATTAAACAATTTATTAAAAATTCATAGTTAACCACAAACGTCGCCGGATGAGGAAAGACACTTCAGAAGCAGCTCAAAGAGCCGCAGTTCAGGGGGAGTATGATGCATGGCTGCTTGTTCCTGAGGCCCGAGTCATAGATGCAAATTCCCCTATTGACCCTCTAACGTGGTGGAAAATGCACGATGGGCAATTCACCCCGATTGCAAAGCTTGCCAGGAAGTATCCTGCTTCTTCAGCTCCATCCGAGCGGGTGTTTTCGCGAGCTAAGCTGATTCAACAGTGCGAGAGATGGAACCTTCTCCCTCAACGTTTGGAGGCGTGTGTCATGCTGAAGCACAATGCATGGTTAATTACAAGTATTTAGATAGCAAGCGCGCTGTTTGCATCACTGCATGTTATGTATCTCAGACTCAGTTTCTGTATCTGTAATTTGTAAATTGTAACCATTAATTATATTACCAGCTGATTGAAATAACTATTATTACTCTATATAGCTATAGACATCGCAAAATGAATGAATAATTTGGGACAGTTTCCGCGAAAATTGCCCCACGGTTAAAACATTTTAACCGTGGGGCAATTTTCGCGGAAACTGTCCCATTTATTATAATAAGTGGGTGGATCCCGACCTGCCGGCCTGTCAGGTCACGGTCCGGCCTGCCAGGCCAAGCTGAATGTCCGGCCTGCCAGGCCGATCTGGCAGGCCGGACTGGCCTTCGGCAACCCCGCATATATATATACAAGTAACTTAGGGGAAAAACCTTTAAATCCCATTCAGCTGCTAAATGCGCTGCAGAAACGTCATTGATGGTTATATTTCCCAACTGTTGCGTAGCTCTTCGCATTTACTGCACGTTGCCCGTTACAGTAGCTGAAGCAGAACGATCTTTTAGTGTTCTAAAAAGAATTAAGAACTATCTCTGATCAACTATGTGCCAGATGCGGTTGACTTCTTTATAGGAACATTGGCAGTTGGCAAACCAACTAGATTTTCAGTAATGAAATAATAGAAACCTTCGCAAACAAAAAAGCGCGCCAGGCTGCTGTCGGCACTCCCTTCAATTGATAATTTGTGCGTACTGTATGTTTATGTTTATGTTTTTCTTTTTTTTAATTTGCTTTGTACATAACACAAATGGCAAACAACAGTATTATACACTAATGTATTATTAATTCATTGGAAAAAATTTTGCCCCGGGCCCGGGCTGGCTCTTGGCGGCCCTGCCTGTGCGGGGGGGGGGGCACAGATTATTCCCGCAGATGGCTACTTAATACTCATGAATGAATATTAAGCAGCCATCTGTACGTGGTAATGCCAGTTATCCATGGTACAGCTACCACGCAATTGAACATCGTAACAGTAAGGACAGTACATGCAGGAACGAGAAATAAAAACACGTCATATTATTAATGATTTATACCGGGTGGGTGCGGGAGGGGGGTACTACTTCCGCCCCAGCGAGGGGGTATGGGCGAGCTCTGCAAGCTCTCCCATCGGGGTCTGGAGCAGAGCCCCATAAGCTCTGCAAATGTATCATTTGAAGTCAAGAAACCCCTTTCATTTGGCTGTTTTACCTGATGGTGACAGTAGAGCCAACTATTTTGGAACGGTTGGAATTCTGGAGCACTAACTTTAGAACAGTGTCCCTGCTCAGTTATACCACTGATGTTTTGAAAAGGGTGGGACGATACATGCACACTCTTAATTCTCTGTCCATCTCGTTGGCCCTCAGCAGTACTAGTCCCATACATGTTATGATGCCTACATACTGCTGAATACGAATAGAAGCATGCCCTCTTGGCAGACTTGCATGTTGCACAATTAATTACATGGAGCCCACTCCTTTTTGCTCCCCAACTCTTCGCATTGTGGAAACAAGACCTCACGTTCATGCAGAAACACAAGCCCCAAAATTATAAGCAGCTAAAAGCCGCGTCTCTGTCACGCCGCCTCATAGGACTTCACTGGAAACGTGCTGGCTTCAGGACATTAGACATTATTCAAACACATCACTACCTTGATCAACCATAAGTCGTCGATACTCCAACGATATCGAAAGATAGCTAGATCTTTTTAATAGAAATACATGTATATACGTGCAGCTATAATTATAATAATTGAACGCCAGCATTTAATTAATGAGCCAAGGATTCCCTTTCTGAGTGCAAGATTCAAGCATGGCCGTAGCCAGAGATAATGTATACAATATCTCTGCCGCAGTCAATTACCGAAGTAAGGGAGGGATTCAAAAGCATGGCCGTATTCTAACACCAAAATTGGGGGGGGGGGGGGGGGGGGCCAAATTGGGGGGCACTAAATAATATTCATGAATGAATATTAAGTAGCATCAGTGATAGCGACAGTGATCACAATTGACAGTGAAAGCCGTACATACAGCAACGAGAAAAAAAAAAGAAAACACTGCATATTATTAATCATTTATACCGGGTGGGTGCGGAAGTGGGCACCATTCCAAATCAATTGGTCCTACAGTAATCGATTATGAGCTTGATTTGATTGATTAGATTATTGACAAGACCTTTTCAGCTTATTGCATGGAACTGGGAGGAAGGTTTCCAAGTTTTAAAAGATACTTATATTATTAGAGCAACTTTCTAACGTTCATACGTGGTAAGCTTCGTCCCCTCGCTTCCAAATGATGTCATCAGGCTACGTTGAAATATTACAGAGTGTGCAGATATGGCATCCGATGGAAGAGCATGGCTGTTGAAAAGAGCACCAAACTGCCTGGGCAAGTTACTGGTTATCCCTGTATCCAAACTGG
This sequence comes from Ephydatia muelleri, assembly GCA_013339895.1. Lineage (NCBI taxonomy): Eukaryota > Metazoa > Porifera > Demospongiae > Spongillida > Spongillidae > Ephydatia > Ephydatia muelleri. The sequence continues at coordinate 487,240 of JABACO010000002.1, read as the reverse complement.
AGGAGCACACAGGAGCAATATAGGCTGCACATGAATGGTGAGAAAGAAAGCACAAGTCAAAGCAACCATAGCACAGACCGAGCTGAGCCTGTTGCCATGTGGAATCAGAGGAGTACAACACAAAGCAGTCTTTAAAACACTGTCTGACATCACTATCAAACAGCTGCAAGGAATCAGCGGCCCAGACAGAGAGGGGCTGGCTTCTTACCAGGTGGACTAACCTGCAAATCAGTAATAATAGCAGTAGGACCCTTCTACATAGGTACCTATTTTGAACCGATTTGGACACTCCTACCTGAAGATGTGGCCGTTTTGAACCCTACGGGGTATCGGACCTTGAAACGTCGGTACCCCGCATGTGTAAGACACCAAAATGGATTTTCATGCACATATAGTAATGGTGTGGTATGTTGTGTTAAAAATAGGAACCTGATAGCGTTATTATTTCGGAAGATATATCGATTTAAATTTTATGTTATAAAATAAAATCCACAACACCCCATTTTCGCATAGAACGTTCCATCTTATGAGATACTCAATTATTGATATCTTTATGAGATATTCAATTATTGATATCTTTATGAGATATTCAATTATTGATATCTTATGAGATATTCAATTATTGAGATATTCAATTATTGAGATATTCAATTATTGATATCTATTCATGTGCACATGACAATAAAAACATTACAAGTTGACAACAAACACACAAACGCACACACAAAACAACTACGTGAACTGCTCATTTTCATGTTGGGGTCTTTGGGGATAGGAGCAGACCAGGATTGATCGAGCGAGAGATAGCTCTAACCAATAAGACGCTGAGGCGGACATATACATGTAGCTCTGCTACTACCTTGGATTTGGGGGTGTTACCATGAATGGGCTAACCGAGTAGCCACCTGTGAGAAGGCCCTCAATGCCTCTGGTTCTCAGGCCCCATAGCTCTCCACTGCCAACAATATATATCACCAGCCCAACTAAAAACCCTTGGGATCATTTTCGGTATGTTTTCTGTGCTCTGCTGCCTTTGTTAAAACACCCTGGTACATGACCGCTTCTAACATAAATTAGGCAGGGATGCATCAGTAACATCAAAGGCAGCTGAAGTCTTACAATCCCAATTGGTAACAAGGATGTCTGTTGGTCATGTCCTGGAATTATCTTGTCCCCATCCACAGCCAACTTCTAGATGTGCAGATAAACCATCTCGTGAAAGGTGCTGCATACCACATTGTGAAGAGTGTTGTTATATCACCTCCTCTCTTGCATGTGACACAGTGGTAACCCAGAGGATCATGTGCATTGTTGGGGCATAGAGGACAAACCATTGGATTTCCATCCAAAATTAAGAAGGTATTGACTTCCAACCACCATTTCACTGCTTTTTGTTATTTAAAAAAAAAACTCAAATCCCCCACTGATGCATGGGGCGATGATACAGACAGCAGTCTGGCCTTTATCAGCAAGAGAACAACTATTTCGAGAGTGTTGAACTGTATCTCTTCTATTGCATCAGATAGTTTGTTTAAAGCGGAACACAGATGTTGTAGTGAGTAATGGCATTTTCCAAATGTGGTGTGGAAATCAGATCATCACAACCACACTAGGCTGCTGTATAGGCGGCTGATGAATGAAGAGCCAATGAGCACAGACCAAATCCCTAAACTCAACTGGACCTGAGTCAGGGACATCAACACCAGTACAATGAGCAAAAGAATGACTAACATGTGTCAAAGTTCTCCATAGAGCCATAAATGAGGTATGGAGGAATTGTCCTGGAAGTATGGGCAAGTTTGTAGAAGCTGGAACAAAGATGCAGCAGGTCAAGTTCAACTTGGGGATCTACGCTACCAAAATGGTTGACAATAGAGTTAGGGCTGCAATTCTCTGGAGGTCGTGACCCCCGCATGGTATGAGTAAGAGTGGCTGTGGCAATTTGGTAATTGCAATTGTATTGTATTGTGTCGAAGTGCTTTTTACAAAAGGCAGAAAGGATTAAAGTAGATTGGTCGCATGACACATCACACATCAGGATTCATATTGAGCATGTATACATAATAGAGCATTTGAAGAAATATATACTACTGTAATGATGCCATGAATAAAGCTTCAAGAACTTTGTATTGATAACGTCGTTACATTATGCCACACTTGGACAAGAATTTAAAAACGCCATAGCCAAATATCATATCATTAATTCTCTCTGCAACATATGAGAGCACCCTTAAATTTTTTACATATATAATGCAAACAACACATAATGGTCTTTATCCTAAAAACCTTGATCTTTCCGAGCATCACCAGTATAATGGTGTACTGTTTTTAAGTGAAAGCCCTATTCTGTACTTTAGGAATGATATATGATGTTGTGTGAGGTCAGCTAGTATGATCCACCTTAATAGTTGAAAGAAGATGGGAAATGTGCATGAATGTGGGTGACCATTTAAATTCACCAATAAACTATACACAACTGAAGAGTATGCATTCAAACCTTTAAAAGATGTATTGCTCCTAACTGCATACGCCAATAGCAACAATTAGTTTCTTCAATAGTCCGAAGCATTTTATGCATGCACCATGAACATGGAGGAAAGTTTAGGTTAAATGCAAACATAGAATTCACATTGGCTTACAAGTAGATAACAGTGCATGACTGACACAAAGTACAATGCATGGAGTCATGATAACTCCGCATTGAAATCAGCTTAGCACTCATAAAGTACATGCATGTAATTAACAAGGTGCATGCACGCATGCATTGAAATGGAAGTTTAATCGTCATGGCAGGGAGTGTAACAGCATGCAGTGCGATCATTGGTATTGGAAGCACACTGTGGCTGCTACGACCACCCCTCTGTTTTCTCCACGTCACTCTGAACAGCACCACATGTATTCTATATAAGGATTTGGTTGATGTTGCATCTGGGCTAATAAACGGGGTCGAGCAGCAAGTCTCCTAGCAAAGCTGCATGATGAGTGAAACGTTGTCCTGTATTTATTAGTCTAGGGTGGCTGTTGTGATACAACAAAGGATTTCCAGCCTCAAGTTGTTCGCGGTGCATGCAAACCTCAATTTGTGAGCGGTGGAAGTCACGGATCAGCGCGCGGTGCAAACCTCAGCTAGTGCGCGGTGCATGATGCAAACCTCAAAAGTGCGCTTTGCAAACTTCAATTAGTGCGCGGCCTAAGTGTCTCAAGGCGCGACCAACCGGGCCACCTTAGATATCCCAATAGCTGCATGGGCCAGGAAAGGTCTCCACTTTCATTCCACAAATATCTAGCTGGATTTTCTGCTGCAGTCTGTAATGATATATATGTACTGAATTTCTACATGTTCACGCTTTTAATGCACATCAATCCTACAAATACGAATTTCAAGCTAATTACGCGCACACAATAAACACTGTTACTTCATATGTTTATGCAAACTAATTGCAGTTCCATATGCAGAGTTGGCCTCTATCTTAATTGATGTGGTTTTCTTCTGATCAGTTTCAATCATCTCGTACGTTGATGGTTCCAGGGCAGGGTGAGGAAGAGTAACTTTAACTTTGGACCTCGTTTTCATCATGCAACCAATACACGTGGCCAGCGACACTCCCAGAGAGAAGAACACAACAAAAGAGATGACAATGGTTATTCCAATAGTAGTATAAGTGTCGATGGAGGCCATGTCTGCTGCAGTGAAACATATCATTGTATTGAACACAGATTACAGACATATATATGAGGCAGAATGTATTTGCAATGGTAAATGACATCAACATGACTATAGTATTTATGTTGTTAACAGCTATTTGCAATCAATCTGATTTGTTGCATAGAATGACACGTCAATTTGATCTTCAACACAAAGAGATAAATAAAAAAACTTGTAAATCAGAAAGACTTTATTATATATATATATACCATCCTGTTCCCATGACTTCGTTATGTATATTATCATTGGCACACCACTAAAAATATACACTTAACATGCACAATTAAATATGAATGCCGAAAGGAGTCAATGAGTGACAGCTACGGTTTAGTGTCAGTACATTCATGCATGTTGTGTGTTATCTCTACACATGCAGCTGTGCATTCATCCTGCAAATTTGTGTCAAACACCACATTAACTGAAGGTGCTCATGTTGTTGAAGTAATAGTTGTGTGATGTAGTACCAACTCAATGCTCTCGTAGGCATATATCAATATCTGAATCACTAGAACCTTTGAGTCCTTTCGCATGTCTATAAAACACATTCATCTTGAAAAAAATTTCTTGTGTGTTTTTTTAAGGGCTTCAGACCGGAGAAATACATTTCTTATTCTTCAACCTCAATACATTGCTTGCATACTGTCATGCTACATTCAGGTGTCAGGTGGTAATACACTTACGTGTAGTGGGAGGGGTGATGGAGGGAAGGCGTGTCGCAATACTGAAGTACATCTTTGAATTTCCGACCACTGGACCAGCACAGCGTGTAGAGTTAGTGTTGGTAGCTGCTGCCTTGCAGTAGTACATCTGACCACTGGTGAGGCCTTGTAGGAAGACAGTTACCTCTGTGCCTCTGGTAGTAGAGATGTTGTACACACTTGAGTCAGGAGGAACAGAGGGATCAGTACTGCAGCACACCATACAGTAGAAGGACTGGTTGCTCAGGAACGAACAAGCAACCAACTTACTGTCACTCAATGATATATTTTTATAGACAAAATTGTTGGGACCTGCAAACAATTAATGAATCAATACACATAATTCATGCAGGTTTGCACGTGAGTACTGTGTGTAATAATTAAGTTAATTGTGATAAGCTGCAGGTTCACTTTCGTTTTTATTGCCATTTGTCAACTGATTCAAAACAAATCAAAGAAAGAGACATGAAGTTCCAACATTGATAGAAGCTCTTTTTGAGTTCCAATTGACAAACTACCAGTTCCCCGTGCAGTATGTGTGAGTAGTTTTGATATATGCACTCCCAGAAAAGGAAAATGTTGGTCAAGCAACTTGGATGGTCCTACATATTCTTGTTCTGGAGTAGTGAAGTGATGCATTAGTGAAGTGAAATAATCTGAATAATGGGTTCTTAAGAATATACGTAATTACTAACTTATAAGGTTGCAAGTGCAGCAACTATTTGCATGCATGCAATCATGAAGTTGTGATCCAGACACTGATGTTTTACTTGCTGTCATGCTAAATCCATAATGGTTGTGTGCATATGCATGCATGCATATAAGTACACTTGCAAGGCGTACACTTGGATTTTACTGCTTATTAATTATTCATAGTCTAGTGTCAGTATTTTATAAATGTCACATCAAGTATGTCCTGGGATCAAATACAGCTAAGAATTATTAAGGAGCAGTTTCTGAGTAGTACACACAGTATACAATGTACCACATTGGTGTGTGTGCTCATGTAGTACACTCAGTATACAATGTACCACATTGGTGTGTGTGTGCTCATGTAGTACACACAGTATACAATGTACCACATTGATGTGTGTGCTCATGTAGTGCACACAGTATACAATGTACCACATTGGTGTGTGTGCTCATGTAGTACACACAGTATACAATGTACCACATTGGTGTGTGTGCTCATGCATGTAGTACAATGTACCACATTGGTGTGTGTGCTTATGTAGTACACACAGTATACAATGCACCACATTGGTGTGTGTGCTCATGTAGTACACACAGTATACAATGTACCACATTGGTGTGTGTGCTCATGTAGTATATAATGTAACACAGTCAGCTGTCTCTATCAGGGTATGTAGCTAGCCTCTTGTTTGTTACTATGCTTTGGCATATCCCATCGCAAACATCCTTATTAATTTATTATTAATTAAAACGGCAGGATGTGTATAGTACAACAAGGTTTAAATGCAGTTCCCTCCACCCATAATAATGAAGTATGGGTTGCTACAACCGTATGTGCGAGGTACTAATAAGATGTGCTTATACCCCAAGTGCCCCACCCACCTGGGGTTATGACTTCAGCATCTACATGGCCAGGTTGCATGCGTGTCACACTGTCTTGCATGTGGGTAAATGCACAGCATATGATATTCAAGGTGCTTTTTTGTATTAATCAGATGATCACATGGTTGTGTGAGAATGAATGTATATAAGCACTTGAGGTTCAAAGAAGTAACTCACTAAATGTTGTGCTATTTTGTGAGCCCAATTTTCCATCTTGATTAATGGATGTCACAAAAATGCTGTAATTGGTAGCCATATGTGTGACATGGTGGACATAGAGACACGGAGAAGTAGTACAGACAGTGCAACCTTGACCAACAGAGCCGTCTGCACCAACCACTCTCACTGTGTATGTGGTCACATTGTCTCCCTGTAATGGAGATAAAGAAGTTTATGGGTTAACATGGCTACCAGATATTACTGGTTACCACAGGGATCCAAGATATCTCAAGTTGATGAAGGGAGATGTCAGGGTTGAAAACAGATACAGTTTGAATATTCCCTAAAGGGATGGTCACTGCAGTTATTGTGAGATGAATATGACTTAGAGTTTTATGCTGTGCACATAAAAATGTATGCTCAATCAGCAGTACTGTTATTATATCTTATCTAGGAAACTTCCATATAGGATTTGACCCATACTATGAATGTCATTAGAACACGCGCGACTTACTTCTAACGAGACTCCCGACGATCGGATCGTTTAGCTTGTAGTTTAAATCGAACGAGAAAACAAAAATGAACAGTTTTGTCGTTGTTTTATGTGTCAAAACTGCGTGGTTGTAGAGAACAAAAGGGTACTGCCGTCCTCGTACCTATAGTCCCGGAATTACATCGGCATTTTCGCTTATGTGATACAAAATACTAAATCATCAAAAGAAATGTCGTATATGTACATGTACCGGTAGCTACTGTACCTACTGTTACCATTAATATTATGCTCTTACTGATGAAGCCATTATGGCATGATTTGGTGATTCAGGGGTGTTTGCTTGTAATTGCATGTCTTCTGTTTTTAAAACCTCACTATAGCCTCAGAAAGGGAATAGGATGCCTTTTACAAGACTCACTCATTGTTTGCAGCTGTTATTTATGTTAGCCAATATTGCAGTTGCACCACCAATCTTACATCCAACAAATCACTTTCTCGATAGAGAAGTTATTTTTATCTACTTGTAGAATGTTTCGTTTGCAATAAATAACGTGTCGCGGCCGCTTCTGCATATCCTTTATTGCTCCCGATCCCGAAGCCTATACTAAGTGTATCACAAAGCTTATCTCACCTTGTATGTACAGTTCAAATGACTCGATTGCCACATTCTCATTGTTGAAACCTTCATCCGTGCATATCCGAACCTCCAGGTCCTCAGAGATGGGATTTGGAAACATCTTACAGAACCACGGAAGATTTGGTGGATCGCAGCACGTGCCCTCATTTCCTCCACACTGCTGTCTGTCCCATAGAACGTCCGGGGAATATAGCTGTGGTGAAAATGTACAGCTTAGCCCTGGGCATCCTGACTCGCAATAAAAATCAGAACCCACGAACACAGGAGCGCCAATCCCTGCCCCTGTGCACGGACATGAACTCTGAGATGTATTCAATTCGTAAACGCCAGCTGCATATGTGTACACGTGATGCCTGTTTCCAGGTGACCCGTAAGTGACTGTGACTCCATCCACGTAGTGAGTTTCCATGTTCATTGTTAATGAATTGAAAGCGTCGGGCGATCCTCCCTGATAACCTCGGAATCTTCCGCACACCGTTGTGTAGCTCGCTCCAGAAGTAGTTATATTCAATGAATCGCAAAGCGCAGTGCTTTTCTTTCCACACGATGATCTAGGTGACGCAATCTTTTGCCACGAGTCGGGACATTGCTGCGTTGGGTCGGTCATATCAAGATAGCCAACCATTTTCCACTCCCGGCCTGGTGTGTTTGGGAGAAATGTTCGAGTAGCAATGACGGCAAATACCACATTTAAAAGGCAAATGCTAGCAAAATGAGGATTGGAAACCGCCATCATTTGAGGATACGCTCAAGAGATGTGCTGGCCGCCAGCCCCACCGACGTTTGCGGCTGGACAATAAGTAATAAGACAATACCGTAATTAACAAAAAACCGAAACAAAAAGTAATATCATATCTCATTATACTGTTCATGCCACAAGTCATACTTACTTTGAGACGTTTAATAGCATCTGCAAATGCTGTAACATATTTATAAACAAAATCATCGCCCACTGATTGTGAGCCAACCACTGGAGCGTGGAGCACCAAAGTGACTGACAAGGAATCTGCTGGTCCTTTTGTCAAGGGATTGGATGAAGCCCTCCAATCCTTTAACATCCATAGGCAACAATACGTAGGGAGTGTGTTAGTTGGCAACCATATACACAAGACCCTCCTGGTATAACTAAGAATAAAATATGCTCAAAGAGCGTATTGGCATGGAGAACACATATTGGATTCGGTCTCATGGGGTGAGAAAGAAGCCAATCCATTCATGCACCTTGCAAAGAATGTACCATTTGGTATCAGATCCTGTGAAACATTTGTTGCTCATTGTTAAGGAGCACTTACTGACTGTAGCTCTACAAAATTTGGTGCCTCCTCCTAAAAGAATACCGTAATTCACGATAAACTTCAACAGTAAGTATCGCTGGTAAAGAAAAATCATGGCTATAAGCACATACGAGAACTTGTCAGTACTTTCTGTTACCTTTAATTCCTAGCTTGAATTCAAACTTTCTATCGGTTGCACTGTGTAAAAAGGGTTGTTATACAGTACTGTATAACGCGTGTATTCATGTGTTATGCACACGTTATACACGTGTTATCCGCATGTGTATAACTTTGCGTATGGATACTCTATACACAGTTGCGTATAACAACTATAGTATAACACTGTGTATAACTTCTGTATAACATTTAGTATAACAATTAACAATATGTATAACAGTAGCAAAGAGTATAACACAGTGTATAACATAATTATGAATTTTGAATTAGTCCCTCATTTCCTGCATATCCTCGTTTCCAGGCCTCTTCTATAAAGTTATAAGCGAGTAAATAGAACGTATATACAGAGAACAAAAAAAAAATAATTAACAGAGAACGAGTTCATTCGGCGACGGTGAAGCATCCATGCAGGTGGAAAGGCCATCAGGAAAGTTCCGAGCGCGGTGGGCCCAATTGTCTCTCCTTCCGTGGCGCCTTGTTTTGCTCTCCCAAGTGTGTCCAAAAACGCGTTTAATTCCTCCGATCTCCTCTTAGCATCGTCCCACTGTCCAGTTCCAACACGTTCAGTACATCCCTTTCTTGCATGATCTGTTACTTGTGCGGATCGCCGCTCCCATAGCTATAGTGTATAAAACTAAGACTAAAAACGCACGTACAACATTTTTGAATTCGAGCGCTTACCAAGTTGTGCTCTAATTGCCTGCCCTTCTTTTAAATCGGCTTCATTTCAGAGTCCGGTTGTAGTTCGCTATGCCAGCTACATAGCAAAAATGATAGAACTCACACCTTTAACCGTCAACAAGTATACCTTCAACCTCTTCTATGCTGATATCCGAGACATCACTTCAGCGTTATGGACGCTTGAGATTCTGAGAACAAAGAATTCCCGTTACCAATACAAAGCCACACTGCTTACGCTTCTTGAGACTCTATCAGATGCACACCAGGGACTGGTGATAGCATGATGTATAGAAGTGTACCCTGGGTCATTGCTATAAGTACTCACAAACTTGCTTTTTTATAATGGTCATATGATATGGCCACACCCCTTTATGAAATGTATGAATGTATATTAACATGACATGTACATATATGGAAAAGTTCATTTACATCTCACAAGTGCATGTTGACAACATGTACATGTACAGATGTAATAATACAACAAATACAAATATTAGTTCACATCAAATCTCCCAGTTTCCATCAATGTAAGACATCACACCATGCAAACATATTATACATACAATTTTGATGAAGACTACAGTATTGAAAATCTGGTTACAATTTGTGCATGTGTGTGTAGATGTGTATGCATGTGTGCCATGTACACACACATACACCACTAACACACACGTGTACACACAGACACACACTAACACACACACTAATACACATACACACACATGTGTACATGTGTACACATATACACGTGTACACTAACACATTACTTACCAAGCCTTGTAACTTCCCCAGGCTAAGTAGGTGTGTAGGTGTATGTACCCAGCCCCTAAGCTCCCCAGCTATATGCTTCTGTCAAAACGTGCCCAGTTGACTGATTGGGGGCCAGGGCAAGAACCCCTCTGAGCTGTGATTCTGCCAACCCCGACCTGTTGGCTGTGGGGAATTCCCGTGAGTGACGCTGGTCACCAATTGGGAGTCCCTGTGGCCAAGCCATGCGTGGCTTGTTAGGTCATTTGGGGGAGACTCAGGGAGGCAGGCACCAGATGGTGGCGTTGGCCACCCACTGAGTGACCTGCATACCAAGCCAGGACGCTGGCCCAGGCTTGGGTCCCCGAGTTAGAAGGTCAAGCCTGGTAGGGACCCACCCTGGCTGTATTTAATATTAATAGGCATGACAGTGATTAAGAAATACACAGAAGGGGTACAATGGTGATGCAGGGGTGGAGGGTAGGTGATGTGAACCAACAAGCTCTCCTGAAGCACCGGGGAGTGCTGGGAGGCTGCCGGGGCATACAATGATCACATGCACCAAATGCACACATACATGTTCTCACTGACACACAGACACACGTGCGCGCACCAGCATGCGTGCACACACACACGCACACACACACACACACACACCTTATGCGCGAACACAAACATGTACCACCTAGTGCCACTGATATACACTTAGTAGTACTCAACACTGATGCACAACACCTAGCAACACTGATGCACACACACCTAGCAACAGGGATGAACACACACCTAGCAACAGTGATGAACACACACCTAGCAACACTGATGTACACACAACCAGCAACACTGATGCACACACACCTAGCAACAGTGATGAACACACACCTAGCAACACTGATGCACACACACCAAGCAACTGTGTCGCACACACACCTAGCAACACTGATGCACACACACCTAGCAACATCGATGTATATGCACCTAGCAACACTGATGAACACACACCTAGCAACACTGATGCACACACATCTAGCAACCACTGATGTACACACACCTAGCAACACTGATGAACACACACCTAGCAACACTGATGCACACACACCTAGCAAACACTGATGTACACACACCTAGCAACACTGATGCACACACACCTAGCAAACACTGATGTACACACACCTAGCAAACACTGATGTACACACACCTAGCAACATCGATGTACACACATCTAGCAACATCGATGTACACACACTTAGCAACACTGATGTACACACATCTAGCAACACTGATGCACACACACAAACATAGCAACACTGATGCACACACAGACATACACACCAAGCAACACTGATGTACACACACCTAGCAACACTGATGCACACACACACATAGAAACTACACACTAAGCTACACTGATGTACACACACCAAGCAACACTGATGTACACACACCTAGCAACACTGATGCACACACACCTAGCAACACTGATGCACACACACCTAGCAACAGTGATGAACACACACCAAGCAACTGTGTTGCACACACACCTAGCAACACTGATGCACACACACCTAGCAACATCGATGTACACGCACCTAGCAACACTGATGAACACACACCTAGCAACACTGATGCACACACACCTAGCAAACGCTGATATACACACACCTAGCAACAGTGTTGCACACACACCTAGCAACACTGATGCACACACACCTAGCAACACTGATGCACACACACCTAGCAACATCGATGTACACACACCTAGCAACACTGATGCACACACACCTAGCAACACTGATGCACACACACCTAGCAAACACTGATGTACACACACCTAGCAACACTGATGCACACACACCTAGCAACATCGATGTACACACATGTAGCAACATCGATGTACACACACTTAGCAACACTGATGTACACACATCTAGCAACACTGATGTACACACACAAACATAGCAACACTGATGCACACACACAAACATAGCAACACTGATGCACACACAGACATACACACCAAGCAACACTGATGTACACACACCTAGCAACACTGATGTACACACACCAAGCAACAGTGTTGCACACACACCTAACAACACTGATGCACACACACCTAGCAACATCGATGTACACATATCTAGCAACACTGATGAACACACACAAACATAGATACACTGATGCACACACAGACATACACACCAAGCAACACTGATGTACACACACCTAGCAACACTGATGCACACACACACATAGAAACTACACACTAAGCTACACTGATGTACACACACCAAGCAACACTGATGTACACACACCTAGCAACACTGATGAACACACACCTAGCAACACTGATGCACACAAACCTAGCAACATTGATGTACAGACATCTAGCAACACTGATGTATACACACCTAGCAACACTGATGCACACACACAGATATACACACCAAGCAACACTGATGAACACACACCTAGCAACACTGATGCACACACACCTAGCAAACACTGATGTACACACATCAAGTAACAGTGTTGCACACACCTAGCAACATCGATGTACACACACCTAGCAACATCGATGTACAAACATCTAGCAACACTGATGTACACACACCTAGCAACACTGATGCACATACACACACATAGAAACTACACACTAAGCTACACTGATGTACACACACCAAGCAACACTGATGTACACACACAGATGCACACACACATACACACCAAGCAACACTGATGCACAAACACCAAGCAACACTGGTGTAGACTACTTGAACACTGATACACACAGACTAGCAACATTGCACACATATCAGGCGACTATGGACACAGACACAGGCAACAATAGATTAAATTGTGCTCTAAATCGAATGCACTTCAGAAAAGCACAAGTACATTGAATCTAGAAAACGGCACACACAAACAACTGACAGGAGCCACAACTGAGTTTTTAACTATCTCACTCTTTCAAAACCACGTAATTATAATCCAAACGACTACTTACGCGCAACGGAACGAGTTTCACCACTCCAAAGTGTCTTCCAACAGTTCTCATCATCTTCAAACTTACATAACGAAAAGTAGAACGCACAAAACACACACAGGATCGAATGGCCTTGAAGTGCCTAAAAAATGGCGATTCAAATCGCGCGATCGCAACTACATGTAGGAACAATACGATGTTAAAAAGGAAACGAAAGAAAGTAGTTCAACCCCTTACCAAGCCGTTAGCGAGAAAAATAAAGTTGTCCATACAAAAGTAGATTCGTCTGAACGCAGTTCGCGCGTCTTCACTAACGCTTTTTCAAACGCTTGGAGTCCAAATTCTATTCCTTCATTACGCGTACAATGATTATTTAGAAAGTGGCATTAAATTGTTAATAGCTACAATAGCATTCACTTGTGTGCAACGAATTACGCCCTCGCGGATCGGTAGAATGTAATTAGCATAGTTGAGATACTTGTATATAACAACCCTTATTTACACTGTGGTTTTTTGATTAGCACACACTGCCGTTATACACAGTTATACACAATTATACGCAATGTGTATAACAAATACTGTATAACTACTTGTATAACAATGTTATACAGGTGAGTATAACAACCCTTTTTACACAGTGTTGGGAACGTGGAAAACACACTTCGAAGAGGAAAGGTACGTCGATGGTTACCAGCTTTCAACAGCCATAACTTGCCGTGACAAGATATTGACTTGCATCAAAAAGAGAAAACTGTATTTTCTTTTGTAATCTGCTTTTAAATGGCGCCTGTAACCATCCTGTCTTTTGTACCAGCTCACGTTTTTAGCACTTCCAGGTTGTCAAGGGCGTTGCTATAGACATTACGCAGTCATTTCAATTTTTCGGATCACATGCAACACGGCGGTCTGCTCTCTTGAAGGCCCTACGCCCCAAAATATTGAAGTGCATGCATGCATGGTTGCGTCGCCCCATAGCAACGAACCTAGCAACCGATGCTGTGCACGAGGTACATGAAGCGTAATCAACACCTAAAAGCCATACTAGCAGTGACAAACACGTCTGACCTTTATTGTAGACATAAATCACGTGGCCTGCCTTGTGGTTCAATGCTTAATAGATGTGGTTTAACTGTGCACAGCAGATTAGAGCAAATACCAAGCCAAGATTATTAAACTTTGCATTAATCGATTTAGCCCCCCTGTTCTCCCAGAAGGCCAAAGCCAGCATGCTAGGAATTTGCCCACTGTACTGCATGATCCTCCAGGAGATGCATTTTAATGGAGACTGTTGCTTCAGGATATGGTAAAAGGCCATGAACTCTTGAATAGCCTTGGTCACTGGCTGGTACAAACCCTTCATGCCAGGTAAGCCTGCTGGCACTGCAACCATGCTTTTAAAAGTAAAAGCATTTGTATTTCACTCTTACCTTTCATTTTCATTTCAGAAGTGGACAACCTTATCTACCAGATGGGGGAATGTAAACTAAAGGAGCTCCTTTGATTTCATCTCCACCTGAAGGAAGTGGAAATGTAAAGGGGGCAACTTTCCTTTGAGGTTATCACCCACAATGTGTGACACATCATTACCTCACCAGCCAGTGAGTCAGATGAATCCCTGATGATTTCAGCCACCTGAAAATCAGTGAGTTACCATTGTGGCATGTATTTATGATATCACAGTGTCTTAGAATTCTCAATTTATTCCAAAGTATAGCAAGACCAGCCTTAATTGCCAATACCTGAGCTGGACCAATCTCAATGGATGATGAGATGCTTGCAGTAGCTAGCCAACAAATATTGTCGCTCTTCATCACTGAGGGTGCATGAGAAATTCTGTTTGGATGGGGGTGATGCTTCTTCACTTCGTATTCTCTGCATTTCAGAGTATGGTCCTTGAGCAGGTGGCTGTGGTTTGTTGCTTGGGTTTGGTGACTTGCATGAATGTCATTGGCTAAGGTGAGGGTAGATATAAACAACACTTTTGCGGAACCGGTAGAGATGGCCCTCTACAGCAGCTCAGCAGCTTGCCTCTCCTGCTCAGGTGTAAATGATGGTACACACTCATGCCCTTCATAATCACCACTTCTAATGTCCATGTTGCAACCAGCACAATGTCTTCTAACATCTGATAGCAGCAGAGGAGTATCATATTTGATGCTTGGTCTGACATGTGACGGATCATCGTCTGAGCAACAGGGACAGCTCACAGCGCCAGATGCTGCTATGCACTCTGTGAGGCACTTGGTGCATCCCAGTGCACTGCACGTCAATTCTAGTGGCTGTGAAGGAACATTGGAACACAGTGCACACTTCAACTTCTCTAAGCAACAGGTTGTTCACGCTGGCCAAAGTTGGACTAGCTCATGCAATAGTTTGGTGGAGAGGCAATCTTCAGAAGATGAGCTATTAGTAGTGTATTAGGTGCCTGGCAAACGCTTCCTACTTTTGGCCCATGCTTGCAGAGCAAGCAGAAACTTTCAGGATGTCATCCCCAGAAGTCAAAAGCTATTTTCAGATCAGCTGTGAATGCATGCATATGATCTTTTGCTTTGTTTTGGATTTCCACAGCCTCTTTCCACACACTCTACAACACAAGGGTACTTGCATGAATTGCTCTATACATACCTATTATCATGTACCAGGTACATATGTAGATACTATCAATCGTTAGGATGGGAACACGCGTGGTCGTCTCTTTACACGATCGCGATATATATTTTAATGAATAACAACAATAACAAAATCACGTGCGCATTATGACAATGTTCAATAGTGAGGGTTCAACACTCCCCCCAATTTACTAGTAAGAACTAGTCAATTTTCTGGGTCAGAGTCATCAAATTCTTCCGTTTGCAGACACATCTTCAGTTTAGCAATCTCTGCTGCATTCCTTCTAGGGCGAGTAGGGGTTCGCTCAACCTCCACCACCTTCTCAGCATTTTCAGTTTCCTCGACACCAAGATCATTCATTTCTAAAGGGTATAGCAACTGCACAGGTCGCCTCAGTGTCGTGGTCCCTGACTCTGATGCAACACGCACTACTGCAGCTCTAACTAACCCATCATGCCCTTCTATAAGGTTTTCCACCCTTCCAAGTTTCCAGAATGTTCTGGGGTGGTTCTTATCATGCACTAATACAATGACCCCATTGCGGCATATCTCTTGCCATTGCCAGTGATGTTGGTGTACTTGTGGGTGTCTCTTAGACTAATCAGGTACTCGCTCCTCCAGCGCTTCCAGAAGTGTCTAAGAAGGCGTCGGGTGTACTCCATCCGTGTAGTAATACTGGAACGATCCCCAGATACCACAAAGTCTGCATCTTGCTCCAACACTGAATGTGGGTCTGGAAGACCAAGTAGACGATATCCAGTAAGCAGGTGTGCTGGCGTGAGAGGTTCCTGGACATCATCAGCAGCTACGTATGTGAGCGGTCTAGAATTTAGTGTTCCCTCCACTTCTACTATGACTGTCAGAAGTTCATCAAATGTCAGTCTGGCATTGCCCACAACCTTCTTGAGACACCTTTTGACAGACCCGACTAGCCTCTCATAGAAGCCTCCCCACCATGGGGCCTTTGCAACATTGAAGGACCAGCAAACCCGTAACTGTGCGAAATAGTCCTTAATGATTGGATCGGCTTGAATCCTAGCCAGCTCCTTACTTGCCGCCTTGAATGTTTTGCTGTTATCGGAAACAATCCTTGTGGGGGTTCCTCTTCGACAAGTGAAACGTCTGAAACAGCGGATAAACGTTTCAGTAGTCATGTCTGGTATCAACTCCAAATGAATAGCACGCGTTACGCAGCAGGTAAACTAAAGCGAACCAAACCTTGTTTCCAGCTCCTTTAATATACAAGGGCCCAGCATAATCCACTCCGATGGATGAAAATAGTGGACTAGCGTTTACCCGAAGTTGCGGTAATGGAGGTGGATTCGGGGCACTGTAGGGTCGTCCATTGTATCGCATACATCTCACACACTGATGTAACACCTTCCTCACCAAACTGCGCCCTTTGACAACCCAAAATCGTGCTCTGAGTTCTGTGAGCGTCTCCTTGATGCCACCATGCATAACACGTTGGTGACAGTCCAATATTAGTAGAGTTGTAAAGTAATGTCCACTAGGAAGGAATAATGGGTGTTTAGTGGCTTCTGGCAGATCCGCGCAACTCAACCTTCCTTTACATCTCCACAAATTTGCATCATCTAAGTAAAGTCCAAACTGCTTTGTCCATTCTTCAAACTTCTTGTTGTGAACTGAAACTCTCTGACAAGCTTGTATCCAATATAACTCAGCAACTGCGAGGTCAGTACCATCTAACTCTGCATTGAGAACTTCCCTTGATCTTCTAGCCTTGATCTTCATGGCTTTGACAAACTTCAAAACATAAGCTGTTGTCCTGAGAAGCCTCCTAAGATTGCTGAATCTCTCACAATTGATCAGATTCTCTGGCCCTCTCATCACCAGAAAGTTGTAAGCTTCTTGCAACTGTGGTCGGTCCTTGGCCTTCAATTCAGACATGCATTCGTTAAACACAGCTTCCTCCAAGGTTAAGTTGTCATCTATAGGTGTGTCACATAGGAAATCTGGTCCCTTTAGCCATAGAGGGTCACTTATAATCACAGACAAATCAACTCCCCTGGACGGTAAATCTGCAGGATTGTCTTTCCCCGGACTGTGTCACCATGCTTCAACGGAGATCAGGTGGCGAATTTCCCGAATCCGATTTTCCACAAACTGACACCACTCCTTATCACACCTTTGGATCCAGAACAGCACAACCTTTGAGTCAGTATAACAGACAGGGGCATTCAAGGTGAGTTCACTGTTAAGTGCGGACGCAATGTTAACCATCAGTCTGGATAACAGAAGAGCGCCCAGTAGTTCCAGACGAGGGATGGTCTGTTCCTGTAGTGGTGCGACTCTTGACTTGGCTGCAATGAACCTCATGGAACATCCACTGGTTGTCTGTATCCGGAGATATACAACAGCTGCATAGGCTTGTCGAGAAGCATCACAAAATCCGACCAAGTTACAGGATTCCTTCTCACCACTACCATTGAAGTAGCAACGAGGGATGGCAATGGTTTGAACTCGTTTCAAACTGTCAAGCAATTCTTGCCATTGTAACAGCAATTCTCCCGTAAGTGGTTGGTCCCGGTCCACCTTCTCAACACACAGCCTCCGAAACAGTATCTTGAAAAGGATGGTGAATGGTGTCAGCACTCCTAAAGGATCATAAATCCTCGACACGATACCAACAATGTTGCGTTTGGTAGGCTGCACCTTATCCGCTGCATTGCCGATGTGATGGATATCAAAGGACAACTGATCCAGAACGCTGTCCCACTGAACTCCCAGGACCTTCACTCCACTTGAATCAACCTGACATCCTCCGAACATGCTCTTCACATAAGACAAATCTTCAACGGTTGTGTTCAGTTTACCAGAAACTGGAACTGTGCTCTTCACCTCTTCAGTATCTATCCATTGTTGCAGTTTGGGTGAATTGGTGTGGAACTTGCGTAGGTTAAATGCACCTTCAGCCAACCAACCCTTAGCCTTCTTGTACAACTGAAACATGTCCTCTTCATCTTTGGCGCTAAATGTGAGGTCATCTACATATATAGATCGTTCAAATTTATCCACAAACTGCTGATCCACTGTCCTGTAGTGATCCATATGGTGCTTTATAGTTGCATTCAGAAGGAATGGACTGGATGACACGCCGAATACAACTCTGGAAAACCGTAACACCTTGATCATGGGTAATTCAGCCTCAATATCATCTAGCCACAGGAACCTGAGGACATCCTTATCATCATCAGCAATGGAAACCATCAAAAAGGCCTTCTCAATGTCTGCTACAAGACCTATAGGGAAAAGACGAAATCGTACTAAAATGTCAGCAATCCTTTGCTTGAATGATGGTCCTGTATACAGGCAGTCGTTGAGTGATGGTCCGCTGGTTCTGGCAGAAGCATCAAAAACAACTCTAAGTTTGGTCGTCGATTTATCCTCCCTGACAACACCATGGTGTGGTAAATAGTGTATCTGGTTGGACCGGGAAGTGTTCCATGGATCGCTCACAATCTCCACAATGCCTAGGCTTATCTGATCTTGGATGATGTTGTCATACTCCTTGATGTGTGGCGACTGTTTCAATCTCCTGACTAGCCCAAGTAGCCTTGTCTGACTTAGACTGAAGTTATCTGGCAATGGTGGATGGTGTTCCTTCCATGGAAGACGGACACAATATCTGCCATTCTGGAATTTGATGTTCTGCATGAACTCTTCGTAAACTGATGATTCTTTAGCCTCAATACCAATAGACTCTAAGTCCCAAAACATTTTGAGTGTCTGATCAAGGGAACTGTCTCCTGATGGTAGAGTTACTCCAGTCTTTAGTGTGTGGCATGATAGCAAACTCATTGAAGTTGATCCACAGAGCAATCCAATAGCGGGACCAGATAAAACCCATCCAAAACGAGTCTCAATTGCGGTTGGTCCATCTCCCTGGCAATTCCTGCCAGAAACTAATGCCCAATAGTGATCAGCTCCAATGAGAATGCCTACATCCAGGACGCAATCAGGATCACTCTCGTCTGCTAGGTCCAGTGTAGACAAATATGGATAACGACGTGCTGCAAGGCTGATAGGTTGTCCGCTAAGGGGCTCACAAATAACTGGAACAGTGAGTAATGGTATGACCACGTTGGCTCCATTTCTTGTTTTCATGCTGAGATTTACAACATCACACAGTTGAGGTTGTCCACTACTTGATCCAAAAGTCTTGACTATCAAAGTTTCAGTTCTCTCAGTTGGCAGCTGCAAGGTGTTTCGTAATCTAGCGACCACGTATCACCTCTGGCTTCCAGTGTCGAAGATCATCCGTGTGGTTTGGGTGACGGCTGGAACATCTGGCTTGCACACGACTACCTTTGCTGTTTGAAGAAGGACTGGAGTCCTCACATCCACGAACATTGACAATACAGATCGGCTGGTAGGTGTTGCTTTCTGAGTCTGAGGTTGTGGCGTACTCGGTGATGGTGTAGATTGTTGCTGTTTCGGTAAGGGTGGGTTGGAGCACCCTTAGAGGATGATGCACCACATATAGTGACATGATGCCGTTTCCCACAGGTAAGGCACTTCAGAGATGAGCGACATTCCTGCGCCCGGTGATTACGCTTTAGACACACAAAACATCTTCCACTTCTCATTAGGATGCGCTTCCTTTCTTCAGCATCTGTCACATGCCCACACTGAGAAGACACATGACCCTGGCTACAGTAACAGCAAGAACCTTGTATGGGGTTATTTGAAAGTAGTGAAGCGGCAGTAGGATATTCTCGACCATGTTTGCTAAGTACATATGATTCAGCTGTTCTCTCCCTTGCTTCCACTTCCCTTTCAATCACCTTCAATATGGCTTCAAATTCCCATTCATCTTGTGGTACTTCACGGCTGATGATTAGAGAAAGATCATGAGGGATCTTACTTGTCAGGATGGATGTTAACAAGGTACCATATGATGCTGAATCTACTCCAAGAGACTTGAGACACCTCACTTGCGATTCCACCTTGTCGTATAGCTGCCTCAGACCCTTAATGTTCCGAGATGATGTCACTGGTTCAATATGTAGAAGCACATCCATGTGTTTGGCAATTAGTTGCTGTTTATTTCCAAACCTTTTTTTCAGAACTGCTATGGCTTCATCGTAGTTAGAGGAAGTCAGAGACAATCCAGCTATGGCCTCAGCTGCAGAATGTTCAAGAAGTGAGTTGAGGTAATTGAACTTGTCAATAGCAGACAGCTCATGGTTGAGATGTATTGAAGACTCAAACGAATCCCAGAAAGTAGACCATGATGTAAGGTCACCATTAAACTTTCTCAGGTTGATCTTGGGTAGTTTTGCCTTACATGTGCGAGCTCTATCAGTAGTACCTGTCATACGGGCACCATGAGGGCTTGAAGCGCGGGTTGACGTTGTGTCATCCGAGTGCTGTGACGAAGGGCTTGAATTGTGCGCTGCTCTATCTGCTGTCCTCGAACCGGCTGTTGCTGTAATTTGGTTACCTTGCGGGATCTGTAGAGTGTCATCCGTAGCTGCGTTAGCGTCCAAAGCCTTATCCAGCGTAAGAATGGTCAGCTCAAGGTCCCCATTGAACTCGTCCGTTTGCTCAATCTCAGCGGATATTTCATTCTCGTCCGCGGTTAAATCTAGAATTTCCGAGTCCAGTTTCCGTAGAATCTCGAGCTTCTCCTTGAGTTTCTGACGTTGTTGTTGTAGCTTGAGAGCATCGCGGTCGGTAGAATCCAGATCGGCCTTGACCTGACCAATTACTTTCGATACCGACCCAGCGAAAAATTCTTGGGAATCTTGGTCAAGATCTTGTCATTCATGACCAAGATCTTGTCATTCTTGACCAAGATCTTGTCGATCTTGGTTAAGGTACAAGATTCTTGACCATGGCAATCAAGATCTTGCCCATGAAATGTTCAATTATATATGGATTTTAACTAGAATGAGGCATACAATGATTTTGAATAGGGGGATTTCCATCAAGATAGATTTTCTGAAATGGATCAAATGATAAACTGGGTGCAAAATAAAATAATATGAATCTTGACCAAGATCTTGATTACCATGGTCAAGAATCTTGTATCTTGACCAAGATGCTTGACCAAGATCCACAAGATCTTGAACAAGATTCACAACATTTTTTCAGTGGATCTTGAGCAAGATTACATGAAACTTGACCAAGATTCTATTAATCTTGACTATGGGACAATCTAGACCATGATCCCATGACATGAGATTCCACTTGCTTGACCAAGTATACTTCTTAATAATAAATACAGATTTAAGTGGGTCAGGGCTGACTGCTTCTGCACATTAAATATTGTCGTTTTCTTGTGCATACTTTTGTATTGTGCCTTCTCCCGTACCTTGTATTTAATCATAATGATAATGATGCTCTTACATAATTCACACATGCAATATACACACTGGTAATACAAGATGTACAGATAACAATACACCTAACATAAAATTCAATGATGTTCAAAATGATTTGGTTGCAATACAATATAGTCAGTTTCAGAATGTTTTATAGGTATATGGACGCATAGCTGAATGATGGAACTTGCTGTGAAGGCTACAATAGAATTGGTAACTGATAGCTTTCTCACTTTAAAGATAAACCGATTTATTACACCAGACCCGTTGCTCAATGTGCAGTTATTAATAGATGGTGTACCAAATCATCAAAGATATTCCCATGCACTGTTTCAAACATATTTCCTATGCCTATCACACTACTATTAATGATGCAAAATCTTCTTACTGAAACAAATAATACTTTCTCATTATATTTTATTTGGCATACTGAACTGTCTCTTTTTGTTTTGAAAATCATAGGTCGAGGTTTCACTTCTTCATTGTGTATTTTGTACGATGAAACAACACTCACTTTCACCTCTTCAATTAATATCCTGTCCTTTAGTAAAGCATCCATTTCTTCTTTGGGTAACATTACTTGTTTACAATTCCTGTTGCCCTCTTGATGGTGAGTTTTGTTTAAATACTTGATAAATGATATTGTTTCATCATTGTTCTCATTTGGTAGTGCTGCCAAACTTGAGGCTTGATGCATCATGAAAGATTCAACAAGTTGCGGCAAAATGTTGCCTGTGCCATGAGCATACTTACGCAAATAACCATTAAGATTTTCAAACCCAAATGTTGAAAAACACCAAAGAGGACCCCAGTCTTCAACACAATCACATATATGTGCTAACATATGGAACTTAGCAGTACACAAGGTCTCTGGATATAACTCTGGTAGTAGTTGATGGAATGTTGTTAGTAACTCTCTACATTTGCTTATGTCCTCCTTGCTTATACTCGTCCCAAGGAGTATATGAAGACTAGTAATCAATAAAGAAAGATGCATTACATAGTCTGGTGGCAAGATGTGCATAAGTATAGGTAAGGCATAGTACAACAGCCAAGCTCTGTGTTCAGAAGCTTTCCAAAAAGTACTGCTCACCTTTAAAGATCGTGGTGAGCGCCGGAAGCTGTGGGGTGGTTTGATTCTGAGCAACATTTTGTCTAGTTTATCAATTCCTTTGCCTAGATAAAAGCGACGATCTTTAAAGCTTCCATCTGACCAGTATTTTAATAGCATTTTACTTATTCCCTCTAAAATCATATGCATGTAATCTATAGGAATGTCCCTAACTATATCTATGTACAAAGATAAGATTGAGTGACTCTTAATTCCATACACAGGCTTTCCTGAATCCTCAGCTTCTGTAGCCCATCTTTCTATGTCTTCTTTACATCGTTTCATGTAATGTTGGAGAGGAGGGTACAACATTCTTTTTAATTTATACACCCCTTCATGTAGGCAGTAAAGGCAGCCAAAGTAACCGTTGAACTGAACAGTATTGGTTGCCAAAGGTCGCGCCACTAAATCAAACACACACAATATGAGTTTAACCTTTATGCTTTTATCCCCACCATCTGTGCTGATTGCAATGCCCTTTTTACCATACACATCCAGCTTTTCAAGAACAGGATCAAGTATCATTTCCATTTTGGGCTTGACTGGTCCTAGCCATATACCTGCCAGTATCAGATTTGAAACATTCATTCTTAAAGCTGGTGGCAAGCTTGTTAAGGCCAACATTACTGGCCAAATACTTTGCCCTACAAAAATTAAAAGAAAGGATAAATAAATAGCACATCTGTATTGTTAGTCCAACATGCATGCAGAAAAGCAGTGCTAACTTTTAAATTTTAATAATTAGTGTTTCATAAATAAATCTTACCACACGACTTAAAAAGTGGTACTCCATCTGCATTCAGAATAAGGCCTATGTGTTCTGCACATCCATCCAGAAGTTTCGCATCTTTTATAAATTGTTCATACCTTGCTCCATCAGAAATATCAGTTATAATACCAGGTATGGATGGATTAGAAACATGATTATGGAGTGTATTCCAGTTTTCTGTAAGACAAAATATCATGCATGCATTTTGTTACATGTTATTTAAATCAACATGCGCAAACCTTCAACAATGCTTTTCAGGCGTGATTCAAAACTGAGTAGTGTGAAATAACAATTTTGGGCTGATGTAGTTTTACACTTGTGTTTGAGGCATCCTTTCATTAAATCTCCAACCTCGCCATAGCAAGTTGCACAATAGTATGTGTTGACTGTCTCCATACATCCAAATAGACTCTTCAGAAGGTACAGTGATTTAGGGCACGCATTTGGCTTTGGGCAATGAATTGATACTAAGTCTAGTAATTGCTTTGTAGCAACATCAGTTAGCTTATTTGCTAAACAGAATCTGTATATTGATAGCCAACTAGCTTGAGTAGTAAGAGGAGCACCAGGATACAAAGAATTTGAAGGTAGTCCTGCATGAGAAACGTACATCGTGCGGTGTAATATAAGATGTAAACGAACGTTTTACAGTCACAATGCTCTTACAATATTCAACACTCATGTTCCACAATGCAGTCTTACTTTCAATTCTCATATCCAAATGTTGTTTTGTGCTGTTCACTATGCAGGGGCTACAGTCTGTGGAACTAGCAGCGGCTGAAAACACAGCTTCTGGGACACATTCCTGCATAGTAGGTGCTCTTAAGTCTTGAGCATCAGTTACCTCATCACAAATCACTCTTACATCATCTTCTTGCATAGCACTATCCACATCTCTGCCCACATCCCTACCAACATCACTGCTGATATAACTCTCATCCCTACCAACATCACTGCTGATATAACTCTCATCAATACCAACATCACTGTCATCCTCACTATCCTCATCACTTTCCACATCAGTGGTGGCATGGCTGCTCACTCTTGTACCACTACCATGTGCAATCACATCACAGTCCACATCTGGGCCTTCTAAATCTGCATGACAAGCAATAATAAGTTGCATTACTAAGGTAAGTAACATTAGGGTGTGAGCATGCAAAAACACTGAGAAGACACTTTTACAAAGTAAAATAGCATTACGGCAAGGTGCACACATGTGTGAGTACTATAGACAACATTAACCAGGTCTGTAATTGTGATAGAATCACCATCCTTTCTATAGATACATACCATTGACAAGCTCATCAGAAACATCGCAGTCTCCTGAGTGTTCAAAATCTGCAAGACAAAGAAAAATGCTAGTTGGTACATGTAAGTAGCATGAAGACAAAGGTGTGACCTGATAAGAAACAGGTATGGCACACAAGATGATGTATAGTATATAGACAACATTCTTACTGCTCTGTACGTCTATGACAGGATAACCTTTCAATCTACAGGGGATACCATTGACAGGCTCATCAGGAACATCAGGAACATCACTACCTCTAGGCTGGCCTGTAAATTAATTGCATTATTTATAAACACGTGTTTACACCATGTTCTTACTATTATTATTTGGCCATCGCGCTGTACTTTCAGGAACCTGGAAACTGCCATCAAAATTGTAGAGTTTCCTTTTTTTCATAACACCTCTTCCTGGGTGGATGGAGGTGGTTCGAAAGACGCAATTTATACATCAATGATACGTACATGTATGTTCGATTATTCATCAGTAAACTACTAGCACATATTTTTTCATTTCGGGTATCCCCACTTCTATAAAAAGCTAATTAAATTAAAACTGTTTCATAGTATTTGATAGGCATTCACGCACATCGACAAAAGTGATGACCATCATATAATTCATGACTTGCGAAGCCTTGGAAAGCTTGTGACGTCTAGCAGTTCGCAAGGGGATGGTAAAAAGAGGGCTTTTGAGATACTTTTTGTACTTTCCTCTCCGTTTCTGTGCTCGATCAGCTTCGGACATCGTTAATTTTGTTTATTGAGATTAATTTCGACCACGTGCTAATTATCTATTTTAATCTGCAGCTGCTACATGTCGTCGAAGAGACCAAGAGACAAGATGCATCCAAGGCTTAAAGACAAGGCATGGGATGATCCTCCAGCGAAAAAGCGTATGTTTCTTGCAGATATACATGTCTTATATAACTTTATCCAGCAAAATCTTAATGTAAAGAACGAGTGAAAGTGGTTTGCGCAGAAACCAATAAGAAGTTTGACGTAATGAGCACTGCATTGGAGAACGAGGACCGTGACTTTGTTACAGAGGACGATCTCCGTGCAGGGAATGAGTTGGTGTGGGTAAAAAACAACAACAGACTCACTGTCCGCGTGGCACGCGCAGAAGCCGGTAGGCCTACTATACTGAATACTAGCTATACCTAATTGGCCTGACCTCCTGGCCCTCGATAATGGGATTTTATATTTAAACGTCTAAAACATTTCTTTGTGCTTACACTCAGCTGCTGCTGAGATTAATTGGAAACCACATAGTTATCGTAATGGGCACGTTTGAACCACAGCTATTTAGACTGTTTTTGTTACTGCTTCAGTCTGCTTGCTTATAGGGACAGCGCGTTTCTAGCGTGATGTATAATACATTTGCTGGGTGAAAACTTATAGGTATAGGGTGATCCTGCAAGCACTATCTATTGATATGATCTTGGTCATGATCTTGGGACAAGTTAGGCTAGATCCTGGGCATGATCTTGGGAGAAGTAGGCAAGATCATGGGCATGATCTTGGGACAAGGATTGCTGAACTATACATATATGCATGTCCACAGGATACTCTAAAGTGGGGTTTTTCACAACAGGCTCAACCCTGGTCGAAGCAAACTGTAGATGACTATGAGGTAAAATCAACTGTGTTGTGTTTGTAATTAAAATTTTAATGTATTCTGTAGAATATGGAGACACAACTGACCTGCGGTGAGGTAAGGTGTTTTGCATTATAAATGTGTGACATTCTAGGCATAACCCTCCAAACATTCTTAGGAAAACGAGTGTGCTGTACTTAAAGCACAAAGTGACAGTATGACAGCCGTACCAAGTAAACCATGTGTACCTGAAGCAGGAAAGGAAACACAGGAGTCACATGTTAGTTACAAATCTCTAATCATACAATATATCATGTGTTATGTTTTCATATTACTACGCAGACAGTAACCATATAAAATTTAATAATATATGTACGCATTGTTGGCATCAAATCATTATGTTTTATTTTTTAAGTACCTATGCCATGTTGTGTCATAAGAGCATATAAATTAGGCACTACCACATCCATATATTGTGTTATTTATATTACAATACCAATGACATGTTACGGAATTACCTATGTTAATTTAGTTTCCTGTATTGTGGAGAAAGTTATTAAGATAAATAATTTATTCATACTGACATGTAGGAATGCAATGCAACTATATCAGATGAGCTTAGGCGTATCCGAATTGCAGTGGAAGCTATTCTAGACCATCTCATTTCAAACACAGGTATAACTAATACAATATTATAAGTGCATAACATATACATTTTAATGGGAAATTCAGTACCAACACCAAACTGTCAACTAACATCTTCAACAACACTGACCTGCGACCCACCATCGACATCCAAAGAGGCACAGGCAGAAAGCCAATCTAAGCCTATCAACCAATCCCCAGAGTACTTTGTGAATGTAAGTAACAGCAGTAACATGAATGCCTGTTCACATGTTTTGTTTACAATAGAAAAATGGTGTGGACCTGCTAAAAGTCAGAGGGACAAATGTGGTGAAATATGCACTGGGATTGTTAGATGCATTGTATACTGAAGAAGAATTAAAACAATCATCATTTGTACCAGTGGGAAAGTCCACTACCAGTGTGAAGCCGCCTTTGTCCCCTGAACGAATGAAGCTGTTTGAAGGTATAGAGATACATTTAACACCCATGAATGTGTGTTTAATTTTGCAAATCATTTTATAGATTGCTTAAAACAAAAATTCAGTGCTTCGGAACTTAAAGAAAATGTTGAGGCTATAAGACAATCTTGCACTCAGAAATGCAGAGACAAAGGTAGAAAGAAGTAAAGTAATACTGCACATTTTCTATTCAATTGTATAGTGCATTCAATAAAATATGTTCCATCAGTATCTTGGGCATGATCTTGGGACAAGTTAGGCAAGATCCTGGGCATGATCTTGGGACAGGAGGCAAGATCCTGGGCATGATCTTGGGACAGGAGGCAAGATCATGGGCATGATCTTGGGACAAGGAGGCAAGATCATGGGCATGATCTTGGGACAAGGAGGCAAGATCCTGGGCATGATCTTGGGACAAGGAGGCAAGATCCTGGGCATGATCTTGGGACAAGGAGGCAAGATCCTGGGCATGATCTTGGGACAAGTAGGCAAGATCCTGGGCATGATCTTGGGACAAGGAGGCAAGATCTTGGATAAGATCTTGGGCATGATCTTGGTTCATGGGTAAGATCATGGCCAAGATCTTGGGGCAAGATGCTGTGGAATTTGGCCGCAATAATCCATGCCGCCTTGATCTTGGCCATGATCTTGACCAAGATCATGGACAAGATTTTTTCGCTGGGGATGCCTTATGACCTGCACGTATCCTTTTCTTTCGTGTGATCTCCTCGCTCATTTCAAAAGACACGCGTTCTTAATCTTGAGTCAATTCCCAGGCTCGATAGGACCATGTAGATACTATCAATCGTTAGAATGGGAACACGCGTGGTCGTCTCTTCACACGATCGCGATATATATTTTAATGAATAACAACAATAACAAAATCACGTGCGCATTATGACAATGTTCAATAGTGAGGGTTCAACAACATATACATGTACGAATGAAATCACAACTTGTATCGAAATACGCTCCGCTTGTTCGTGGTCACCACTTTAGGTTCGTAAATACGTATTGCCACATGCCTCCTCCACATTACTTTCCAATTTTGTTCCTAAAGTTAACTTCGTCTTACTTTGTAATGGCCCCTCCAAAATACGTGCCGCGTGACCTTACAAAAACGGCCTGTGCGTATTATTTATGTGTCAGGTAGACAATGCTTATTAAGTGGGCATGCTAAAAACTTAAGTGCAGTGCGTGAATTTGATTTCACATTTTGATTTGCAGTTTCTGGTGAGTCATAGTAAGCTTTGAAACATTGGGTATGGTAGCTATAATGATTGCCTGTCATCTAGTCCAACACTGCAGTTAGAACTGATCGGTGCATGATCGATCCCCTGACAAGGATGAAAGTATTAAGCTTATAACAGACCCTGCTATGGAATGAGATTGAAAGCTGCCAGTGCTCAATACAGATCGATCGAGCGAAGTGTCAGCGTGATGATTGAAGCGTACGTGAAGCTTTTACGTGTCTGTGTGTCTCTGTGTGTCTCTGTGTATGGTGTTGTGGTGTGTGTGTGTGTGTGTGTGTGTGTGTGTGTGTGTGTGTGCTTGTGTGTGCGTGTGTGTGCGTGTGTGCGCATGTGTTTGTGTTTTTATGTCCACACCACACCATTGGTTATCTTCATCATAGCACAAACTGGACTGGGCAGCTATCAATGCAGCAAAGTGGACAATCAGAAATGCAACAATCGAAGAGCAAAGTATTTGAATGCAATACTCACAGCTGCCCAACTGAGTGCTCCAGCCACCAGAGAAAACAAAATCTGTCAAGCAGCAACCTGGAGGAGACCTTTAATTGGCATTCCCAATGAGATGGGGGCCGCCTTCATCTCCATAACAGTCACCAAGGCCACCCACATCCAGCACCAACCAGACCTACCTTCGTGTCCATTCCTTTTTTTCCCACAAATATTTGGACCTGCATGAACCCTTTAAGTTTCACCCTCACCCTTGGGGACCTGGTGGTATTCATACAGTAGTTGGCATTTGAGCGATATACCAGTATACTAAAATGCCGCACCTCACAATAAATTAACTAAAGCATGCATATATAAAATACACAGTATCAATCATTATAAATATAGAAAAAAAAAGCATGGAAAAAAAAGGCTCAATAAATTTACAAGTGTGCCGTTTGACAATACAAGTAGAAAGGGAGACTATAAAAGGAGTGCATTCAAATGTATACATATCAGCGGCTGACGATGTAAATCCTTAATATTATGATGCATGCAGAAATAACTACCTAAACTTGCTTTAGTGATACCACATTTGGCAATTTCTGGAGCAAGTGCTTCAAAGCTAGTTCCTGTTGAATACAAGAAACTACCACCACAGTGCTTTCCCTCGTAATGTAAACCAAATGGCAGTATTTGTAGGCCACCCTCTATACCACAACACTGCCAAAGATCTCACGTGTGTAGAGGGTTATCATGGGAGGTCAACTCCAAATTATTGCATCACCCTCCACTTCAGAGTGATACCGTAAATTGTCTAATTGTACACCCAGTTACCAGCCGCATACAACCGTGCTAGACGTACGTTGATGTTTAATTTGTACGTGCACCGCGCACTAATTGAGGTTTGCACCACAAGTACAGCGCACTACTATGGGATGTCTGATTTGTTCAGCATATTTTGATGTTTATTAAAGCGCAGTCCACGCTAACGAATCCTTCTCACAGCAACGGATCCGGAGATTGAGAGTAAGGCAGAGCTGATGACGCAGGCTTGTTATAGTACGTACGAATAATCTGTACGCATACATACAGGACTCATCGTACGGTATTGGAGGCAACACAAGACCGATATTAGCTTGTTCGTCGTGTATCTGCGAGGTGAGTTTCGTTAATAAATCTCGTTCGGCCATAGATAATAGAGCTTGGAATCCCCTACTACCTATAGGGAGCAGTAGTCTGGTGCATCACTGATGATGACGGGCCAGAATAAAGATCACCGTCGAAACCGGTCTGATGCTATTGGCTAGTTGGTGGTTGACTGGTGGAACCTACCAGTTGGAGTAGAAATCTATTCAGTGGATGTAGAGACCTTCTATTCGAGAATTGTGGTGATTCTCTTCCCATTCTAATAACCATATTCAGAAGGTACGACTCACTTTGTGGATCCGTCGCTGAAAGATACTCCCCATGCAGAAATGGTCACATCTGGATGTAATCAGATCAAGCTTTGCCTAATGTAACCAAGGTGACCCACTTGGCCTTAATCGCAATAGTTCCTGTAAGAATCCATATAATTCCCGACAAAGTCTTGATACTGGTTGCATGCCAGGTTTCCATGCTTGGAATCCCCTACTACCTATAGGGAGCAGTAGTCTGGTGCATCACTGATGATGACGGGCCAGAATAAAGATCACCGTCGAAACCGGTCTGATGCTATTGGCTAGTTGGTGGTTGACTGGTGGAACCTACCAGTTGGAGTAGAAATCTATTCAGTGGATGTAGAGACCTTCTATTCGAGAATTGTGGTGATTCTCTTCCCATTCTACTCTATTATCTATGGTTCGGCCCACATTGTACTGGATGTATGTATTATGTGTGTGTGTGTGTGTGTGTGTGTGTGTGTGTGTGTGTGTGTGTGTGTGTGTGTGTGTGTGTGTGTGTGTGTGTGTGTGTGTGTGTGTGTGTGTGTGTGTGTGTGTGTGTGTGTGTGTGTGTGTGTGTGTGTGTGTGTGTGTGTGTGTGTGTGTGTGTGTAGTCTCGTACCCAGACCCAGATTCCCAACAGCTGCGGGTGGATTACATCACCTTTCACGTAGCGGTGATGTAATCCATCCACAGCTTTTGGGAATCTGGGTCTGGGTACGAGACTAGGTGTGTGCGTGTGTGTGTGCGCGCGCGTGTGTTTGTTATGTGTGATGTGTGGCAGTCGAGACACTCTGTTCGTGTGTGTGTGTGTGTGTGTGTGATTATCCTCCCACACATGATTGTTCTTTGGGCATGTGTGACTAGCAGTGGGAAGGCCATAATCTTGACCTACATGAGTTGCATCAAAGTGCAAAGTGTATTGCTACTTTGAATTCATGCATTGTTGAGTTCACTGCCACCAAGCTCTGAATTACAAGTCATTTCCTTTTGACCCACAACACAGAAAGAGCATCAGGTATCTGGTCTCCCTAGAGGAGCTGTTCCCTAGACTGGAAGTTGACCTGAATGTGTAAGACTGTGGTAGTGTTGTGTAGTCATGGTGATGTGTAGTCATGGTGATGTGTAGTTTGTAAGAGTACACAGTGCCAGTGTATTATGTACATGCACTGTTTCGATCCGACCAAATATGCTATTTCAATGGTATTTGTGCTTCAGGGATGGTATATTTGGTAGACTTGAAACAGAATGCATAGTGTTGTAGCCTGGACATCTGTACTAATTAATGTCACCCCTGTCCTGTTTGCCTAAGCCCATGAACATTTTAGCGGCACACCCAAATTAAGCCCCACCCCCACAGGGTCTTTCAAACGATGAGGTTCACTTTAGGCAGAGGAGGGATGGTCCTAATGCCATTACCCCGCCCTAGCAGTTCCTCAACAACATGATGGGAGGGTTTGCCCTCCTCCTGTGGGCGGCCGTCATGAGTGTGGTGGCCTATGGCATCCAGCAGGCCACTAGCGATGGGATGGTGGAGATCAGAGCAACGTAAGTGAAACATCACTGTACCGTAAAGTGAATGGATTAGGCGTATGGAGAAATGAGCGGTCACCAAAGTTGTAAAAGTATATTTTTTTATGTTTCTGAGATTCCATCACATGCTTTCTGTTGTGCATATTCAGAAAGACATAATTTGATTTTTCTGTGAATTATCCGTTATCCGTTTTTATAAAATATTCAAGAATACGGGCCCTATCAATTATGTACAGCAAAAACCTGTACTTGATAATTACTAACTACTCCAAGATGATACTTCACTTGCGGCAACGGAATCTTGTTGCCCAGTATTCTCTCACTTAGATTCTAAAAAGAAAATACTCCCTTTGTATTGAAAGTTTTGGTTTCTGGAGGCAAAATAGTGCTTTCTGTAGACAAGTACATCAATTGCATTTTTTTCTGACCTAATTACAGTATTCCACCAGCTATAAATCTTGACTCGTGGTGGATTTTTCACTTACGGCAACAGATTCTGGTCCATTTTACACCAATGTGTTTTACAGTGGTGAAAACATATTTTTAACATTAAACCTGTAAGTTCCTGGAGGATTTATATTATAATGGTCATTGGTGCTCATGATTCAATGATTACTATTAAAAATGGGGGAAATGCCATATATGGCTGTAACACCCTCGCTCGTTCCCTGCCTCATTTTGTAAAATTAATGAGCATCACGTTATTAATGAGCATCACGTTATTAAAAAGCATCACATAAATATTAATTGCATAATTTGATGCAATAACAATAACAGCTCACTTTGTAATTTCTGCAAGATATTTATAACACCTCATTTTTTTCATATACAAGGTCAGTTACTATAGTACGTATTACACTCTGTGTGTGTACCGATACGCTTGTGTTTATGCATGTATGCCTATAAGAAGGCTTGTACTCAACATTTGATCCAATTATTGTGTGCGCGTATGTTGACGCACAAATACACGTGCACACGTACATGTATATACATACACTCACAAGTAGACAAACGCAAGCTTTCAATCTGCCCTTTGTGACATGCACATACACACGCATGCACCCGCACATACATACCACGCACCCACACATTG
The DNA here is from genome assembly GCA_013339895.1 of Ephydatia muelleri. NCBI lineage: Eukaryota > Metazoa > Porifera > Demospongiae > Spongillida > Spongillidae > Ephydatia > Ephydatia muelleri. The sequence goes on along the minus strand of JABACO010000002.1, from coordinate 453,572 downwards.
ACAAGGCTTTTGGAGAAGTGCGTTCGGATATGGGAAGGCATGGTATTATGTATTAGGCCAAGCCTGGCAATAGGCATACATCGGGGCACACTGGCATACATACGTTGGGGCATAAGATTAGAGTGTGAGAGGGGGGAGAGGCCGGGGGAGGGAGACAAAGTTGTAGGGCATGCAGCTACATGTATACATGCATAGAGCCATGTGCATGTGTGTGTGGTAGAGATATGCAGACCTTATACTTGTAGGCTTTACTAAGAGTCACTGCATGCTTCGACCTTTTGCTGAGCTGGTTACATGTACACATATCATCAGTTGCTTTCAGCCACATACAGCACTGTGGTCATTATGCAGGCTGTCTAGTGTTTGATTGGCAGTGTGACAAAAAAAATCATTGTTAGCTTGAGTACAAAGTACAGGTGGTTATTTAATCTCCTCCCCCTTGTCCTGTAAAACAGGTATCGTCACTCGTCACAATCATCTGTGTAATGTGTTTGTTGAGTTCTGCCATCGTGCCCACCTTGGAGTGAGGGTAGAGTCGGGCAGCGGTCTTACACCTGACCTAAGCCATACCTGGCCAGTGGATGTATAGTACATGTCCTCAATGTGGAGAGAGGGAAACATGCTGCCTTTGACATCACGGTCACCTCTCCCTTAATTCCTTCAATCCTAACAGCAGCAAGCCTGTGTGAAGGGGCTGCAGCAGAGGAGGCTGAGACCAGAAAGCATAAAATCAATGACCCAAGTGTTTGGAGTTAAGCTGGGTGTATACAGCATACCCAAACTATCTTTATATGTACATTTGTATATACAGAGCACCATGCACCAATTAGCCAAGCTTGAAATTGAGGCAGGAACCTCTCCATAACACATACACACACATACACACACACACTGCGGCCGGATTGAAGCTGGGTAGTATACATGTGCGAAACCTTAGGTATGCTTTTTGTGCTGGTCATGTTTTAAAAGTGTGCTACATGTAGTGTTGTGTGTGAGATATGGAGGTGTTGTGGTGTAAGAGAGGAGAGGCTGTTGAGAAGAGAAGGGGGGAGGTGCTGTTTGAGAGCAGACCATGGTATGGGAAGCGGAGACTTGGAGGAGTACTCAGCAGCCAGATAGACCTCCAGATTACATCAAGGGTCAGATTGGTGGTTTGGTACTACATAAACTTTACCACAGGTGCAGACCTTACGATTTTAATAGTCTGGCAGATGTCAGGTATTCCAAAGGCAAGTAAGCTCAACTTTATAATTAAAAAACACATCACTTGAGAACCTGAAAAAAATGTGTTGAGTTGCTTCTTGTGATTAATTTGCTTGTCGAGACACTAATCCAGCCGGGTTGCTGTCAATTGAGCGCTCCATCTATGCACAAAGTCAAAACTGGTGTTCAAAACATGTATATGATGTATACATGTACATCACCAAGAATTTCTCATGAAGGAGCGACTGGCTCACCTTTTAATTTGCTGTTGTGTTGAGGTGGAGTTCTTATCTAGTCACAACTGTAAGGTTTGCACCCATGCAATGCTACACTTGCCACTGCACACTCTCCTAGGTTGCCTCAGAAGACGAAGTGGGTCATTTTTCTAAACAAAAACACCATTGAACTGTGACGAGACTGGACCTGAGGAGCGCACAAGGGAAGGGGATCATCGTTTGAAGGTCTGACAGAGAGTAATGTCTGAGGATTTATAGTTTTAAGAGTGTACTGTGGGTGTTCCCAAGTGATGTGCATTTGTGTTTGACTGTTGGAGGTACTGTACTGTGGTTAGGAGAGGAGAGAGGCCATTGAGAAGACACCTAGGAGAAATGTAGGGGGAGAGGCTGTTTGAAAACCGACCTTGAAGCTGTTGGTAGAACTCCCAGATTCATCTACGCGTTGAGACATAATAAGCACGAACAGAATGTTGCAGATATTAATACGTTATAATGTCCACTTTGTTGAGCATGGATTACATTTATATTTATGTGCCTGCTGTTCGACAAGAGATAGGTGGAGGGGCGGGGTGGACAAGAGAGAGGTGGAGGGGCGGGGTACAAAAAAGCATTCACGAACGAGATTATATACATCTACAATCATATCAAATTAAATGTTGATAAAAGTCTAACACATTTCCGAGTGCATGGACATATATAGATTATTACTTGTATGTTATTAACACAATGCGCATATTATCATGAAAACCATATACATAGTACGGCTGTGGTTATTAATAGTAGAAGTAGTACGGTGGGTGCGGCCAACTGAGGTGTTTTCCCAGCAGCTGCAGCGGTGGGGGACCCAGAAGAAGAACTTGAACTTGACGATCCGGTTTGCGATTGTGTTCCAGCGGTTGGTCCCGATACGGTTTCGTACAACGGATTGGGATCAACAGCTACACCTGTAGGACAACCGTACGCACTGGTGCTGAACGTGAACGGATTATTAGTGGATAGAGGACAGCCCTTAAAGCACCCAACTGTCCACGGAAAACCGTCCGGGATGTGGTAATGGTACGTAAGCACTCCATCGATAAGGTGGGTGTGTCCATTGCACGAATCCAGCTGAGTTGGGACTATGCCGTTCTGCGAATAGCGACCATACAGTCCTATCCCATCAAACATCCACCCTAGCAACACGGAGTGGTTGCCAGGCGTGTCGGGCGGAAGTCCGCATGCCACTCTCTGAGCTGTGGTATTTATTCCCAGACCAGAGTGGATGTGATAGTTGCCTCCCGGGCCTCCGTGCCCGGCGCACGCGTCAGTGGATTGGCCTTCGGACTGCACGGCGTCCACATAGTTAGAAGGGGCTTTGGGGTCCACGTATTGCATAATACCACTGGCATTGCTCGCCTGCGGGCATGGAGAACTGACCCCACACGGCGAGGCTGGTCCGTAAATAAATACACCGCTTACAAACACGCCCAGTTTTCCCAGAGCGGGAACAGGATTGTTCTTGAGATAAGTGACGTTTAGATAAACACTCTGTAGCTCCCCAACAGGGATGGGGGTGAGGGCGAAGGCCGGCTTGAGAGGAACGGAAACAGTCACGGTGACCATGCACGCTCCGTTAGGAGTGATCCAGCCGGGATTGGTGTACGGCGGACAACCGGTTGTCTGAATGTAGCGGGTAGTAGCGTCCGTTGTCACGGTGACGCTGGGAAATGGAGCGTTATAAGGGCACGTTGGTCCCGTGGTGCAGGTTTGGTTTGAAAAGCGGCGCGTTGGCGACGTTTGTCCTAGCGCAACGTCGCAGGCGAGCGAAGCCAGCAGCAATTGAACTACGAAGACCTGCGTTATGCATGGCGAGATAAAGTTCTCAGTTCGCATAGTCATTTGAACGTACCTTATGCATGTAGGAGATATACATCTTACTGAACGAGCTCGGCACAACCTAGATCATGGGCTATATACTATGAATGCATCTATATATGGTGTATTCACGACTCGACTGAAATGCACTGTCAGACTGCATGTGCTTACATGTACATGCATAATTTATTCATATGAATACCGGACCACATCATTGCACGTGTACAGCATGTGAATTGTAGTAGCAACCCGCATCCACTAATATTCGGTATTTAGAAATGCTCGAGTTGGGTGGGATTGACGTTTGCAGGTACGAGTACGACTTAATCTACATTATTACATAATTATACTGATTTTATCATAGAAGAACCTTCATTCTACTGGCCACACGCTTGGCCTTTGGCTCTTCCTCATTTCGTAAAGCCAGGGTGATCAGTGACATGTTTGGAAGGCTAAATATCACCCTGGTTAGAGCCATAGCAAGGGCCATACTGGCTAGGAATGTGATCCCTACTGACTTTAATTACACAATAACTTGTAGTATATAGATTTATTGCTGAGATATCATTACATGGAATATAATGAATGGCAGTATACATATGACATGGAATCGTTTCACCTAGCGCATACATTATAAAATTTCCAGTACGCTCAATAGAAATGTATAACGCTTGGGTTGAAATGTATATGGCTAATTAAAAATTCAGAGCCTTACAACTAAATGCTGATTCGTAAGAAACAACGCGTAGAGGACGTTTCAGTCTTCCAGAACTAAAATAAAATTAATGAAATCTGGAAACGATCTCATACAATTATTATTCTCAATGTGTTCTTACAAAAACAACTTTGCTGGCTTTTTGTAACGCGACAGTGATGAGGCAGAATTTCATATAGAGTTGGGTGACTTGTAGAGAACTCAGTTGCACAAAAATCTTTGAAGAGATCGTATACCAATGTATATGCATTTTGGACGCAAATGTAATTTTCGTACAATAACACTCAAATTAAATACTGGCATAGAAACCACACTACAGCATACAGGGTGTCCAGAAATGAACAGGACAGGTTTTAATAGTTATACCAATAATAGTTAATAAGCTTATGGTAAGATTGCACACTGTAATGATCAGACAAATAATAATAGTACAAAAAAAATTGTAAATGCCTTTAATATTAACGTGGTCTCTAATTTAACATGAACTAACAATTTGCGACAACCTTTATTATGTTTCAGTAACCATAAAGTACAACACTATAATGTAAATCAATTATTTCAATTGCTTCATTTTTGTTATAAATAAATTCAAATCAACAAATCAAATTTGATAACCCTCACACAATCAAGAGACTTTTGTAATTATTCAATTAAGGTATTTTAAGATTAGTGATTGATTTATGTTTCTCTAATTAAGGAATGAGTGTAATTGCCAGTTATAAACCAAATTAATGAGATTTAATAAGCCATTAAACACAAATAACATTTAACTTAAATAACTTAGTATTTATATTCCAAACTAGCTTAATTGTTATTAAAATCAAATATGATTATGTGCTAACTTGAATATTGATTATCACGGTGGGTCTTGATAAATTTGATTAAATATTTTAATTTAGGTACTCAGCCGTTCATTCATGGACATTCTGCTAAGTAGGAAACGTCACAAATTTTAATCAAAGGCAATCACTGCGAGATTTTGTGTATGTACATCATGACTTTATGTGCACTTATAAAACTCGCTGAATGTGTACCAGCGTGCGATTAGTCGACTGGACCAATTTTTAGCGGGTTGTTCATGCTGTCATACACCTTAACCACAGGATAGCAATCGATGGTTGATATTGTCAGCCAATGGTCGTTATTGGAGTGATGCACTTGGACAAATTCTTTCCTGCCTCCAATCACTTCAAAGGCACCAATGGGACCTAGTAAAGAATTTTGCAAGCCTGGTGTGCCATACAGTTGCTTCAATACAATACAATTGTGTCACTGATCCAACCAGATGGACTTTCAAGAATTTTCCTACATTGTAATGTGAACATGATAATTAAAATCTCTCATACCACAATTACATGCCGTGCATACAACAAATTAATTTGCCTGTCAAAATCCATCAGTGTGATACCACCAGCTACAGTCCAAATGGATCCACCTATCTTGGAATTTGTTGCTGGAATCAGCAGCATCATATGCACCTTTTTATCCTCTCCATTGTCATTAATCCTCTTACTCTCATTGCCAAATGATTCTCTGAGCTTCAAAATCCACTCACACAAGTCATCTACATCTGCAGGTTCTAATTGCAGGTACTGATTGTGATACTTATTAATTTTAGCCAAACAAATTGTTCTGGCATGACTATTCAAGTATTCCAGCAATTGGCAAATCTTTAGGTGGCTACATTCAGGATTTGATAGGGATGCTCGAAAGCTATCAAACTCATCATGAATTTTAGGTGTCACAGTTACAAATCCTGACACTTCTCTTAAAGGTTTTTGCTTATTGTAAGAACGTGAATCAAGCCAGAGAGAGACTTTTATATTTAATGTAGAGACCATACTCATCAGGGCTGGTAAGAATCGGTAAGCTGAAGTATATTATTTGTTAATATGATGCAACGAAAACACTTCTTCAGTATTCAAAAAGGTACTAATCAGTTGAATGAAAACTTACATCAGGATCTATGTCTCCATTTTTGTCCAGTGGGTCCCAGTGTATTCTGCTTCCGGATTCCACAAAACATTGAAAAGAGCCATAGAGAACAATTGAATCCTCAAGTCTTGACCAACTTTGTGCACAAAGTAAATTTAAAATTCACTACTCAGTCCAGAATTTATATGCATTGTGACATGATACACTTCACTCATGATATTGTATCTTTACGATGCTTTATTTAATATACCTACCGTGCTGTATGGGGTAAGTGGCTGGCGAATGCTGTCTTGTGAAAGTGGTTGGATCATAACATCTGGTGTTTGGTTGCGTACACTTTGAACTGTACTTCCAAAGCTAAATAATAGTGTATTCATCAATTATAATGCATAAATACAGTACCTGGCTGGCATCATTCACTGCATTGGAACATATGATTTCTTTATGGCAATAGATACTGCAATTAATGCCTTCACTTCTGAGTCTGGCAACCTGTTGTACATTTGCATGCATTAGATATAAACTTGTTCCATGGAACTTGAAGTCTTGAAGCCTCTCTCAAGGAAAGTAGAGGAGCCTGTTGCCATCCCTCTGCTGAAAAGATATTGATCCTTTGTATTCCTGAATCTCATTTGCTGGATAGAAAGTACTTAGAACACCATGTTCACACCTGGAGATGGCATATATTTTTCTTTAATCTTTATCCAAGTAGATATGCCATCTAACCTTATAGGGTATAACTTCTGATTCTTTCCCCTACTACATCAGCAACAATACCAGGAAGGCAGTTGTCGGTCAGAAGAGGCACGTGGAATCCAAACTGAAACATAGTCAACCGCAGTTAATGACATACACTTTTCTGTTTAATGTATCGGTGAATCATATTTTAGATACCTTCTGTCACCATTTACACGTAACTGAACAAATAAGACAATGGCATTGTATAAGTACACTTACATCACAGCCATTATAAATTAATTATTGTAAAAAGCATACCTTTTGCATTTCCATTGCTGCCAACTGTGCCTCCCTCTTCTCTATTTCACTGCTAGCTATGGTCATGTCCACTTCTTCATTTTCTATTACTTTTTCATTTCATTTATCGGCATTGATTTCCTTACATACCTGCACTGAGAATTTTTCTACATCAGTTGAGTAATTGCTTTCTACAACTGGCTTTGACTGCAGTACTTCCTTCATCTCCCCAAAGCTCTGCTGTTACTGAGTCTGAAATAGTAGTGCAGATCCCATTATCAGTCATGACTCCTCTAAGATGATACCAGATGATTTTCCAGTTGGAAACAACACTGACCTAGGTTTCTGGCCAAATACTAACATATGGGCTTGTTCCCACTGCTTCATGAGTCTGGTGTTCATAGCATCTATAGGAGCAAAAAAGAAACATGCCTCCCATGCAAACATAATCAAACAGCATTAAAGTAAAAAAGAGCATACAGACTATTTTTAGGAAAGCCATTCACTCCATGGTGGTGTCTTCAGTTTACTCTTCACTATCTCTCCTCCTAGCTTCTTTTGCAGTGTTTGGTGAGCACGTTCCATGCTCTGCGGATGACGAGGTCGACCACTCACTAGTTGTATTTCTGTGTGCCACATTGCCTGTAAACCTTCAATCACATAATTTCCTAAATCTTGACCATTGTCCAAGTGAAGTACACCAAAATAGGGGAAAATCAATACATTTGCAACATTTATAGCTATTTGCTTTCGATGGCATAGGCAAAATTTGAATTTGGACCACTGATCTGCACAATGAAGGATCCATTTCATTCCTCCATGTGGCAAGTGCCTCATGTCTATGAAATCAATCTGGAAAATAAATGTGCACAATTCCATGCAGTGTGGTTTATAACATCTTACGCAATGAAATAAAACCAAAGAAAATAGAAATTATTTGCATGAAACTAATGTTTTCTAGTATCCTGCATGTAACAGTTCATTACGATGGACCTCATTGAATGTTGCATGAGTAGAATTGCTCCACAAAAATGTAGCGCGTCCGCACTAGTCACAGCAACAGTCAGTAACCAGAATGTCTCATACCACAAACACACAGGTATATATATATGCTAAGGTGTATCTAGTGTGCGTGCATGTCATGTGCTTGGTTAACACCAGAGGTGCAAAGTAACTGGCACTACATAAACTATTTTTCTGTACTGGCTCAAACTAGAGTTGTCTTCTTTATGTGAGTACAAAGCATAAAGATCATCAGCGCTGGCGAGGACTGTATGCTGATACGATCTACATTGTGAGAGCCACAATTCATGCAGTGTAAAAATACAAAACAGAGATGTATATCAGAACCATGGCTCACATTATTCCGACTGCTTTATCGACTTGACTAGTTGATGAGTGGCACGCGCTGTGCATTCTTACCATGGCCAGACGACAGAATTATGAACTTACTTGTATCAATTCAGTGCTACGGCAAAAATTAGCTTACAAAGCTAACACCCTGCGCGTCAGACACTATACAGTACCTGCTCCTTGGTGGGACAACGAGGACGCGGACGCCCTCTGCATCAAGGCACGTCAAATTCAATAGCTGGATTTTATTTCTCTTTATGATAAGTCGCATCTTTATATTGCACAAAACAGGATTTTGAAGAGATTGTTTTACACTCTCACCAAAAGCTGAATAATACACACCGCTAGTTCCTCTCTGATAGGAATGCGTAAAATTCAGACTCACTGACACCAACGATCTCAGCCATTTCAACGTGACATATGATGAAAATCCGGTCGACCGGATTTTAACTCCCGACCCGCTTTAAATCGGGTCGACCGGATTTAAATCGGGTCACGGATTCAAACCGGGCCGTAACATGTATATATAGCAATTGAAATTGTGGTGTATCTTAAAATTATCTGCCACACATTATTCGCTCAACGTGCACTGAGATACCGTTTATTAAAGTTGGTTTAACAACTTACCGAAGGAGAAAAGTCGAACCATGTGTTATTCCACGTAAAAAATAAATAAATGGCGGATTGTTTATTGCAACGAACAGGGCACAGTTCCTGTTCTGTACATGTACGTAACGTTCATTTTGTAAGTACACTCTAAAGTAAAATGGATTATAGAGCGACATAAAAGCCCTTGGAATCAGGCAAACTGTAAATGCCAATCACAACCAATTAAACATTACCAGTTTTCCCCTCTTATACTTTTATAATGGCATAAAAATGCCTTATGCTTGAATCGCTATACTTCCAAACGGTTATTGCTATCAACACCCTATTTGCAACATGTCATACTTCACCATTTTCGTAAAGGAAATTTGCACAGTGCCGAAGATACAAGGTCCGATACCCCATGGGGTTCAAAACCGTCATATAAATCGCTTCAAAATGGCGTGTACGTTGAGGGTCCTGTCGCTATTGATTATTCCATTCGTTCTCATTTTACTTTATCCGCTTTCTTATCATTTAATCGCTAGATTTGCACCATGCATTATTGTCGCGCGCAATCCATCGTTCCGCCCATTCTTCTTCGCCTGAATCTCATTCGCAACACTTTTGCCCCATCCGGGCAATGAGATGAAAGAAAAAAAGAAGACTTCTCATTGCGCCAGGTGATCGTACCAAATTAGCGCATAAAATGCGAGTGAACGGTTGCAGTAATCTTGCGCTTCCTACAAAGCCACATCGCTAGGTACAGTAGGTAGTACGACGCATGTGCAACTTTTACCTACGTAATCGCATCATCGCGTAATAAAGCTTTCGCGAACTCATTCTGCCACGCCCCTCCCCCCACCCACCCACCCGCACACACACACACACACACACACACACAAATACCTAGCTCTGATTTTCGCTTAACCGCTAAGGGCTTTTTATGTTGTTTCTCACATTTCTCGCACATGCTGACTCGCATTCCATTCTGCATATACACATTTGTACGCCCACTTGAAATGAGTGGGAGAGTCTGTACCATCAAGGCAGTCAGCCTTCAGCTAAATCCGACGGACCCAGGAGCACTGGCGAAGGAACCAGCAAAGGATGCAGTCATTGCCAACATCATACGCTACAAGCACTAGAGAAGGATGGCCTCCTAAGGATGCATCAAATGAAGACATGCAAGATGGTTCAATGGAGGTTTTTCGCAAGTTGGCAATTTCAATATCTACAGTTCATGGTTGCCTCCTATATGGATCCAGAGTGGTGATTCCCCCAAGCCTGTGGCCCCAGGTACTGCAACTTTTACATTTGGGGTATTTTGGGATGCAGCAGATGAAATCACTGGCTCGCACTGCAGTCTACTGGCCAGGGATGGATGCAGAGATCATGGACCTCTGCCATCGATGCACAGCATGCGCAGAGCACCAGAATAAACCACCACTGAAAAGTTGCTAACCACCCTTGGATGCTTCCAGAGAAGCCATGGAGTCGAGTACACGTGGACCATGCCATCAATTTTCTGGGAAGCAATTGGCTAGTACTTATCGATGCATACTCGTAGTATCCTTGCATCCATCCTACCACCTCCACATCCACCAAGTCCACCACGGAGTTGTTGGAGCAAGACTTGGCACACTTTGGCTATCCACATACTATTGTGTCGGACAATGCCACTTCATTCTCCTCAGAGGAGTTCCAGGCGTGGTGTCGTGAGAGGTGCATCATCCATCTCACAGGTGCGCCTTACCATCTCGCCACCAATGGAGCAGCTGAACGTCTGGTCCAGACTTTTAAGCAGGCCCTCTCCAAATCATCACTCTCACCTCGAGCTGCGGTACAGTATGCAGTATCGCCTGACACCTTGGGCTGAGGGCTATTCTCCTAGTGAACTTTTAAATGGTCATCAGATTAGGACCAGGATTGACATTCTCCTTCCTTCCCCCACACACACTGCTCAAGGTAGGGAAGCCACAAAGTTTCAAGCTGAAGAGGTCACAGACAGAGTTGCACCTATATACTCATGCAGTAGGCACGCCATGCTATGCTCTCTATTGTGGCCCTAGGCACGAGAAGGATGCCAGATGGGTCCCTGCTGTGGTCACTGAGGTGTTTGGCACCCGCAGTGTAAATGTGAGGGTGTGTCCACGGGGTGGTACATGGCGAAGACACATAGAGCAGCTGTGTCCACGCTATGGAGCTCAAGAGGATGGAGAGGAATTGCCAGTAGGCCCCATGGAACCATTTTCAGTTCCACCAAACACGGAGGTGGTAACCTCCCGACTTGAAATCCAAGCACCTCCCATCCCTGCAGAAGAGCCGAGGATTCCTGCTCAACCAAAGCGACAGTATCGCAATCCTCAACTCCCAACGGGTGGAGATTACACTCGAGACAACCTCAGAAGATCAACCAGGCAACATCATGCACCAACTCACCCTACTGCTAGGGGGGATTTCACCTCTCAGTGATAAATGGAGGACTTCAAGGCTGGCAGAGATGTGTTCTGACCATGTAACCTGACGCCATTTTCTGTTCTCTTGCACATGCGTAATTTGGGGGTACACCACGCGTTCCGCAAACAGTTAACTCACTTCTTTGTCTCATTTCTCAGAGTGCACTAGCTATAGTAGTTAGCTGGCTAATAGTTGTGTCTGTACTGTGATTTCTTGTAATTATACTCATTCTGAATCCTGATTATCCGAGAAACACGACAACAGTACAATCCCTCTTATTGTAAATTGACATTTCACAACACAGTTTTGTTCCAGGTGACATGGTATGGATACATGTACAACAGTTATGTATCTACCTTAAAAAGTATCTATAGGACATAGGCATGCATACACGTTTCCAACTATCTCTCCATACAGAAGGTCACAGCCCCAAATCATCGTGGTGTGTCCCATACAAAAAACACACATACAATACATTACCAATAAATTAAATAAGTACACTCTGCCTTCGTGCACTGCTAGGGTTGGGTCACAATACAATGGGTGGTAGGTACAAGACCTGCTTCCTCATAGGCAAATGGTAGCCCATCATTACTAAAACTGTGTGTACGCATGGTGTGCAATACATGCACAGAGGCTCAATCCTATAGGACCTACATGCATGGACATGTGTATGTGTAGTCATTTTCGAAGGGGGAACTCATATTTTTACAGAGAACCAGTCAGATGAGAAACGGAATGCTTTTAGAATGTTAATTGAACAGTGATGCGCTGATAGAGGGACGCAAAAATCCAGTTTCAATAAGTTTCAGCATTTTGCCGTTTGAAGTTCAGAAGTTTAGATTTATGCACATAAATTCAGAATGAAATTAGATTTTTGCATCAATTTCGTGATAGAAACTAATAATCTAAACATTTTGACTCATTGGGGTATGGAATGGTCTACACCCTTTCTCTCCACACAAAACTCCTTTTCTGTCATTTTATGCAGGAATTGCAAAAGTAGGGGAATTCTCTTCAAAGATGACAAACTAATCTCATACAATCTCAGAATGCAAATCAAACAACATATTTATAAATTTAAAAAATGGTCAAGTGCAGAAGTGGGAGTTGTAATTTGAAAGTCCAACTTTACTTTTACTCTGCTTCCGATGTAGCAAGTTCAGGTGTACCTGTGGGTAGTGGCAACAAACACATAATGTAATTGTTCTTTAGGAAAATACATTAACAATTTATAATATGTAATGCCATCATAAATAAATATACATTGTGCAGCATGTTTGGTAAATACATCACCATGTTTTGGGAAAGCAAGGGTGACAGATATAGTCTCACAAACATGAAAAATAGATTTATTACAGTATGTGTATGATGTGAAGTCACTAATATTAAATTCACGTTTGCACATACCTTCATTGCACACAGTGGCCCGTTTATCTTTTGCCATGCAATGCTTCTATGAGCCTTGGATTGATAGCTTCAAGTGGGATATGCAAGATTCTTGATCTCCATTGTGGATCAGAATAACGTATGGTTGGAGAAATGTACAGCACAAACACAGAATCAGTATCAATTGCATGAGCATAAAGTGAACTATAGGAAGTTAAAAAACATTCAGAGTTTTTACACTTCTTTTTTGGTATAGGATCTTGAATAGTAATCTGAATGCCAACAAGAATGGGTTTTCTAGTGTCGTTGGTGGATTTATTCGTTTTCCTTACAATTTGGATTATAGCATCAACACGAGGGTGATAAGGATTGTCAGATATACAGATAACAATGCCAGGGACATTGTTGATTGTCATACATACTTGTTCAGAAAGTTGTTTCACCTCTACATTTTGTAACAAGTCCTTTATTTCAGTTTGTTTAATTTCCTTGACCACATTGCGCAACACCAACTCTAACACAGTTGTAGAGGATAAAGATAGAATAACTGCTTCTTCAACTCTGAAACCAACAATAATTTGATTATGTTTCCTTGACACAGAGAGTATAAGTTGTTCGAACATACAATTATGAGAATACTCTTTGTAGGCTGAAATCACCTTGAAAGCAGTACGCCTGACAGCTTCTCCTAAAACCTTTCCTCGGCCATCTTCAGAGCAATAAAAATAGCGTAGATCAACATTAAAATATGCTTCTTCTCCTATTTTTTCATTGCACATATAAGAATACATAGTTTTAAGAGCTTTAAGGACATCTGTGCAACTATTGATGTAGATACTCATTGCAGCATATATTTGAAGATGTCTAAACAAATTTTCAAATTGACTAAAAGCCAATTTATATGTCCATTTTCTAGTTTCACAACACGGCTTTAAAAAGTATGTAAAAAACAAAAAATTTCCTCCAGTCTCAATGTTAATTCGATTCAAGATAAATTCATTATCTTGTACTGTAGCATCTGGTTGAATGGGAAGTAAATGTTCATAGTGTTGTATGCAGGCTTCCCATTCTCTCTGTAAAAAAGAGTAAGTCATAAAACACCATAACACAATAACAATTGTCGTATTAAAAATGCCAAAAACAATTATTCTATGAATGCATAGATTAGAATGCAGATTACCTATTAAAAAAGAGACCAAACTAACATACATTACTATCCAGCAAGTATTTGCTCCAAATGTTCACCCTGTTACTAAAGTCCAAATGAATATGAATTGAGCATGAAATATGAAGAAAAAAAAAGCCTGCTCCTTTAGTTAATGAAATCCTTTTCATTACATTTGTCTACGAAAAACGATTCAACATTAGTTCCGCATATTAGACAATGGAGTCATTGGAATTTGTAACTTCATCAGCCCGAGGACTTAGATTTCCTAGTCATAGATTGACAGGAAGAATAGCAACTTAACCATAAATGTATCATGCTCAATGTTCAACAAACAGATGTCAATTTACCCAGGTAATTTCTTTTAGGTAATTCTGTAATTAAGAAGCATTGAGAGTTGCATTAGCAACTCCAATACAGGATTTAACCCAACTGTGAATGTTTTGTTTTTTCAAACCGCAGCCCTTCCTGGATCGTTTATCTGGTTGTCCTTGACCACACATAACATGGGACAGGAACACTTTTAAACAATACAAATTTAAATTTCACCAATAGCTTTAGAACTGGCTGGGATGAGTGCCCTCCATGATCAATTAGTCTCAGTGTGCACACACTTGCATTGTTGCTTACATGTGGTCCTCAATAGAAGCATTCCTTTGTTGTGCATGTCCAATTCTGACACATTTTAAATTAGTTCTTCTTCGTACAAAACTACAGTTCCCACGTGTCCATATGACCTTTTTACATGCACTTTGTCTCCATAGGGATTGGTCCATTCAATTGGCCCTCTGTAGATCAGTGAAATAAAGCTATTTAGTATAATCGATCCTCAACTTTGCATCATTCTTTATACAGTTTGGAGCAGTTCCCGAAGTCCCTGCCTATTGAGAAGAAAGCGTGGGTCAGCGACAGGAAGCCAGAGATGTAGGAATTAGCAGATGAGAACTAGCATGTAGGGAAGAGTGAGCCTGGTGTGCAGAAAAGCAAGGAAGGTAGAGAACACAAGCCAGGACTGAGATGTAACAACTGCTAGAAAGAGGGTCATGTAAAGGCGAAGTGTCAAGTTGCTTTTTGGTCGAGACACAAGGAGTCCTTGGATATATTGAAGGAACAGTACGAATATGGAGAGAAGTCTGACGAAAATGTGGCAAAATTCATATATACTAAAGCAGAAGAGCAGAAGATGGCTTCGAGGAGCTTGACCTTGCAAAGGACCTTTCGTTATGGAAGACAAAGGCTTATCTGAGGCACTATGGTATAAAGAAATCTGTAAACAGGCCTGATCTCATTAAGTGCATCAAAGAAACATGTGTTTACTGCATATATAGTATAGTTAACACAATGTGTTATTGTTTTTATGCATCGCTGCATATGCACTATTAATAGCCCTAGTCCCTTGTCACATATAGAGTATTGGTCCGTTGCATGAATTTAGCTGGTCAGACTGCAGTCTGAAAACTGTTTGTATGTACATGCGCAATTACGCTGCCTCCCCACGAACCGTTATAAAATACAACTTGTCCTAAACCACTGTATCAAATTAACTTATTTGATTTATAAAGCATCTTAAGTAACTTAACTTTCCAGCACATAGAATGCCATAGAAAAGTAGTGTACTGTTAGCGGTGACGGCTCTTACCCTGTCCACTTCACACAAACGATGGCTAGCCTACGATGTAGATACGAAGCTGACAATTACACCATATGTCATACAGAAGGTTGTTCTACAAAACACCCCTAATAAAATGATCATTTCTCATGAGTTAAGCTGACCAAAGATTGGAATTTGTGTTCAACATAACTCTAGCTCAAAAAGTCAGAATACAAAACAATTTCTGAAGTAAGTTTCTAACTTGTCTGCTCTAAGCCCTTTGCAAAACCGCTAACATTCAGCTTCAATCGTGGTAAAGATATAAAGCAATAAACCTCTTATCTGATCAAATCATATCAGATCCAACCTTAGAAGATGAGATAAATCTTTTTTTTCTAGGTTCAAGTGTGGGAAAAGTGTGCATTATCTCTGCTGTCTGAGCTTTCTAGCACAGACCATTTCACAACATTGAAGGCATTTATTGCATGGCTCTATCCAAATACACTTGCTAAACCAATTCAGTCTACAGTACATCAGCGATAGTGCGATCTTGTATAATGCTAATCATACCTCAGTGGGTTCTCAGTGTTCCTTGTGCCCTGGAAGTGCACTCAATCATCTAAGCCATCATGCAGTCACATGTAAACATGGAGGAGATGTGGTCACCAGGCACTACAGACTTCATGACTGCATTGTGGAAGTGTGTTGCCGTGCCCACATTGGAGTGCGGGTAGAGGTTGGCAACAACCTTACCCCCAGCCATAGCAAGACCTGCCCAGCTGATATACTGATTCCAAATTGGGTCATGGGCAGGACAGCAGACTTAGATGTGTCTGTCACATCACTGCTTAATCCATAAACCTTATTGGAAGCGGGAGTGACAGCCACTGCTGCCGCACTCGCCAATGAAGCAAGAAAAACACTAAGTGTTCTGAGCTGGGTTGGGTTTGCATTCCTGTAGTGGCTGAAAGTTGTGGGGCATGGTTGAAGAAGCCAAACAACTGTTTTCCACAATTGCCTCATTGAGAATTGCCACCCTGAGCAGCAAACCTAAATCTGTAACCATGAATGACATTTATGGCCGCCTTAACTTACAGCTGGTTAGGGCAAATGCTACATCCATCCTAACCAGGTTAATGCCCCATCTTATTGATTTGTTGTTTTGCCTATGTGTAGATGTTATTAAATGTATGTATTATTTATGTAATGCAAATTATCTTTTAACAAAAACATGTAATTCAAAAGTTGTTAACATTTCATTTTTTAAAATTACAATTCTAATCCTTGGTTAATCTAAGATTAATAGAGGTTAGGAATTACTGTTTCACTTCTGAGGTCAAAAAGCCATGCATTATGTATACGTACTAGTCACATACCTTGTCCATACATCCAAACATCTTAAGAACTTTTGTACAGCGTTGCTTTGATATGGCATTTTGCGAATTGTGGTCAGTGATGGTTGCACATTTAATAACAATACAATGATTGAAAAAATCATTTGCTGCTGGTTGATGAGTAAGCGCATTCACTTGGTCTACAATAAACACCAAATTTTTGTGCACGTGACAAAACCTTTCAATGTCCTCTTCAGTTTTAAGTGAATAAACTTCTAGTCGTGATCCAATTTCATCAGGAGATGAAAATGCGATTAGCAAAGCAAGCTTCATTTTTCGAAAGTGATCATTAACAAAGTTTGTACAGTCGGGTATATATACCACTCGATGCATAAAGCAGAGGTCATAGTACTCTCGTTTCAACTGATATGCTAATGCTGCTAGCATGTATGATTTTCCAAATCCTGGAGTACCAGTTAGTAGCAGTTTCTTCCACAATGCATTTTCATAATCACGTTGTACAGCTGCCCTTACCCCCGCACCGGGAGGGGGGTTGCGGCTGACTCTCATGTTTTCAATTTCTTGAAACAGTTTGGACATCTTCGATCTTCCTATAAAATTAAAGTATCCATCTTCATCACTCAATATGTGACTATTCCCCATTTGGGATCCTCCCAAATATGGCAATTTCTGCTTTGTTAGGCAGCTTGTTAATGTTGACCTAGTCACTTCTTTGGTTTCCATGACCATTGAATGTATATCTGTATAAGATAAGTTAGGGATGAACTTGAGAACAAATGATACACTACATAGTAAGTATACCATTCACTTCATCCTCAAAGTTATCCTCATCTGTAAAAAGGATGTAACAAAATTAGAGAATTGAAACACAGAAACACAATCAAATTGCCTGTACCATGACATACTAGCAATTTCTATTGCTTAAGAAGCAAATGACATGCAACTGCAAAGACATTCTAGATTACAATTCATATATTAGTTACATTGGATTCAGCACAAACTATGTCATAACTGATTCAGCACAAACTTTGTCATAACTGCAATCAAAACTACAGGAAAACTATTTACGAACACTGTAGCTTTGGTTTTAATAGGATACTTATCAGCACATGTAGCTTTATAATAATTGACATCATAGGAAAATATAAACAAATGTAGGAAATTTGTAATTTTGACAGTATAGTTATATATCATAACAGGACCAACTTATCTAATAGAAAGCAGTCAAATTGCTCACAGGCTGAATCGATTGACTTTGCATTAAACTATCAAGCTGAAATTATGCATAAAGAAGGGGTAGTGGATAGAGTATTATATAAGTATGGGTTAGGGATGTGCCCCCTCCCATGCCAGCTTGGTAATTTGCAGTAATACCCCAGCGGCTTTAAAAAATTTACATTTAGAACAATTTAATACATGCATTTTTTGTATACAGTACTGCATTCATTTTGTTTACCTTTCTGAAGTAGTGCTTGTATTGCAAGATGGGTAGATACTGACTGACCAACATTAAGTCCAAAATCAGTCTTCAGGGTGCTTATAGTTAGTGCTGAGAGTAGAGAACCACAAATACTTTGGTCAACACACTGTGAAGCAAATGTTTCACAGCCTGGAATTTTTTCAAAATACTTCTCAACATCTTGTGCGGTCCACTGTTCATGAGGCGTGTTGTTTTGAACACTTTGTGCCACACACTGTGAAGCAAATGCTTTACAGCTGTGTAATGTCATAAAATGTTTTGTATCATCTCCTTTAGTCCAATGTTCAAGAGACGTGTCATCATTTGCCTTTGCCCCTTCACCACTAAAACGTTAAAACACATATTATGATTAGAAAACACAAGCACTGAGACCTTACACTAATATTCTGTAGATAAAAATACACTTTAACACTGGGTCTGTGGGCTTTTTAGTTGCACCCACCTTTCTGATAGGTAGTCGGAAAATGCCAATTGTCTGGAAAAACATTATCTTAGATAGTCCCAACAATTGCTAAGAGATTTGACATTATTGCATTTTCTTGCATAGCTATCCTCACAAATTGTAGCAAATCTTGGGAGATCTATATGGCAGGGTAAGTATCATAAAACCCCAGACTAGTATTGCAAGATCATTGCTAGTGTTCGCATACAATTTTTTTCTATAAACCTTATTGGAGTATCATTTCTTTCCTGAAATGGAAGTGTTCTGATTGCTCGTTTACAAATGATTCAATGGAGTGTAGGTTTGACCTTGTGAGGTATAAAACCACAAAACAGATGAATATAATCTAGATACTTATACAGTTAGCCTAAATCATCACAGCGCTACGTTCTGTAGGAAAGCATCTATACTACAGTATGTGTACCCTTGTTATTCAACCATCCCTTCATCCGTTCGTATCAGATATAGAATATTGGCAATGTCCTAGGTCTAAATAAAACACAAACACGGTATACCTAGGGGTATGCATGCCGAGTACGGATCAGAAGACTTTAAGACTAACAAACATCGACCTCCTCATCTAATGAAACGATTTTTCGGATGCAGGTTTACCATCACATACTCTTTTATTATGCCAAAAAATTTAAAAATTCTAAATACAACATTTTGATATATCACTAGGTGTCTACTTTGATCAGCAAGGTTTTTAAATTAACTCAATTTCTTTTTAGCATCACATTTAATCTTCATGGAAAATACTTTAACTTGATGTCCGTACAATTACTGTCACTGTAAGCATCGCCTATGCAAAAATGTCCTGTCCAACTCACGATTTAGCAAAATCCCAACTTGACTAATTATTATTCATGAACCAAAGTTATTTTGAAAGTAAAATTGCACACATACAGAATTTCAAAGAATTTGCAGAGGTGCAGTTAACAAATGTTGTGTTGATGCATTATAGAAATAGAAGATTGGAAGGCTACAGTGGTTGGTGTAAAAAGGTACTTCAAGTTTACAAAGGCTGGAAACAAAATAGTTTATCTAAATACCATTTTTCCAATTTCACTACATTGTCATTATTTTACACACCCAATCCTTTACACAACCCAGTTTAATTAACCTACAAAGGAATAAACAGAGTGGGAATTACATTGCAAGTTTACTGTACTGCTCTAATACAAGACATAAAATCCAATTGAATCTTTCAATTGATTCCACACAGCCTCAATTTGAATCTATTATTTGCATACCTTTGTTCTCCACTTTTTGTTTTCTTTATTGGCGGTGGGGATTGCTCATCAATGGAAGGTTGAATGGGTGTCTCAACAACATCCACTCTATTAGATAGATAAATACACTGAACTGGATAAACACAATGTCAGAAGGAAAGATGCACATACTCATCCAACCTTGGACTGCATTAATTATAAATATTCATAGCTGATTTAATTGCAATTGATTTTGAATAAGTTCGATTTGGAGCACCAGTTAGGCTTTAGGGCCTTGTTCCAGCAAGACATGTCTGATGCCGTTTAAATTACAACATGGGTAACTGAGGATGTTTTCACATACACAGTAGATAGGCATGTTTGAAGTCTATCCGTGCCATTCTTATCAACATTTGATCGTTAAATGTACAATCTCAAAGTGCTCATCCACTGAACTCTGTACCCGGAAACGAGACTAAGGTAGATGTCATGGAGCTGAACCCACCCCAAGCATCAGCTCCGAGAGGAGCGAGTGCGGAAGCAGTTGCCACAACCGATGGAAAACAGGCCACAGCAGCATCTGGGGCAGAGGCATACACGAAACACACTTTGACCTAATTTGAGGCCTTTTTAAGTCTTTTTTAATTTAATCCCACCTGCTTGGCTGAAGAAAGCCAGATAAGTCAGGGAGGAGACAACGAAGTCAAATCATTACTGAAGGAGTAGTCTATGGCACCTTTGTTGTCCAGCTGAAGAACAAACTTCAAGACTACATGTATGGAGAAATTGCACTGCAAGCCAATAAAATGGTGAGCAGAATTAATGCTTGAGATTTGCCAGCATCTTTTCTCCCTCGTCCAGTACCCTATGGAGGGACAGATAGGAGGGACAGAAGTGACAAAGACATGAGAGAAAGATGGGTGGTACTTGATACAAAATTTTCCTCCATGTGAGCAGATTTATCCAAGACCTTTTCGCAAGAGTATGTGGCAAAAGCCAGGGCGGAATCAGAAAGCCTGTGTGAACAGACTGAGATTCCTCAGAAACATGCTAACGTTACCCCAATTAGCACATAAAAATTGGCTGAGATGCGTTCAGGAAGAGGCCATGGCAAACACCAAAGCCAGCCTTGAAAAATATCAGAGGGGCAAGGAAATAAGATGCAACACTGGTAATGTGGGAAAATACGTAACTAAACCCGCTTTTTCCAGGCATGAGGGCAGATGTGGCCTGAGCAAAACAGATGCCGACACCAGCCAAATAGGTGAAAAAGACTTTGGTGGACCACAATTAGGGTGTGTAACCTTTTAAAAAATTAAAATCGATTATTTCGACTATGAAAAAAAGTCTAATCGATTTTTCAGGTTTATAGCAACTTGCAAATCGGTTATTAGAAACATGCAATCGATTTTGGCGATTTATGCATCATTAATTTGCCAGCGATTACCTAGGTTTTTCAGGTTTATCCGATTTCAACTTGAAATTATTAAAATCACACTTGCCCGTTCCACAGCATGCCCCCGAAGAATTCGAAAAAGCGACAAGTATCAGAGCCAAAAAAGCCTGTGAAACCTCATGGCAAACCTGGTGGAATTCAGCGAACGCCGCTTCACGCTTACGACAAAGCTGCCAACCAGGACTTGTATAACGTTCAGGATATCATCGCCGAACGACAGGAAAAAGGTACGTGTGCCTAAGTATTTGGTGCGCTGGGAAGGATTCGGGCCTGAAGATGACACCTGGGAACCAATAGAACACTTAGCTGGTGCAGAGGAGTACATAGCGCGTTTCGTTGAGGCGCGTAATGCGGCAGCCAATCGATCTGAGGAAGAACATGCAGCAAAACGAGCTAAGAGACGTGAATGTGCAGAGCAGCATCATCTCAACCTGCTGATAATGATGTACCTGGGGGATCTCGTTCTAAGTCTGGAGAACCTGAGACTATCAAACGTAAAACTTCATGGGTCTGGCAAGCTTTTTACTATTTCCCTCCTTGCGATGATAAACAGAAGGCTGACAAACCTCGGTACAAATGTCTGCTATCCTTGGACAATGGTGCAAAATGTGACACTGTATTGGTTTATTGTGGAGGTACAACTAATATGGCAACCCATCTCCGAACAAGGCACAGCAAATATGTCCTTGAGCATGAAATGAAAAGCCAGACAAACACATTGAAAGTAGACACTGACAAAAATACACTTCTTATGGGGAACATGTCAAAATGGACACCAGAGAGGCGACACCTACTGTGTCGGAAGATTGCATACTGGCTTGTTAAGCAAAACCGCCCTTTAACCTTAGTAGAGCGTGACACAGAACTGCGAGATGTCTTCCTCGAACTTAGTGGTGGACGCTTTGATGGTTGCAGTCACCATGAGATTCAGAAGCACTTGCTGCAGATGGTTGCTGTTGGTACAAAATGTTTAAAGCAACAGATAAGTGATTTGGTGCATGATGGTCTCCAGTTGGCACTTGCTGCAGACTTTTGGTCTGATGGAACTGATTGTGCCCTGCTCGGTGTTTTCCTGTATTGGATTGACAAAGAGTGGGTTATGCATGAAGAAATGGCAGGATGTGTACCGTTTCATGGTATGCGTCACACTGGTGAGAACATACGCAAAGAAACAGAGACATTGATGAAATCCCTAGACACCACATTGGATAGCGTTTTTGCTAGAGTGTGTGACAATGGTTCCAATATGAAAAAGGCTCTGGAAGTGCCTTTTCTGCTCAGCACATACCTTGGAGCGTTCTGTCCTGGTGTATACTGAATCACCTGGTGTGAAGGAAACCATTGGAAGGACAAAGGCTATCACTAGTTTCTTCCATCGCTCTCCATTAGCCATGGCAGAGATGCTGAAGATCCAAGTGACCAACAGTAATCCAGGCACTAGTACACACAAACCACCTAGTACAGGGAATGCAACCCGCTGGCATTTCACTCATGATGCTCTCAACTGGTATAGGATGCACCAGCAGACAGTACAGATGTTTGACGTGACAAACTGGGGGGGTGAAGGATACAAAGAGCACAAGCTAGACTATGATGACTGGCAAGCAATACAACAAACAGTAACTGTCCTAGACCCATCTGCAAAAATGACAAACCTCATAGAAAGTACCAAGTACCCCCCCCCACCTTGCCACTTGTCCTCCCCATGATCACCCATGTCATTCACCATGCTGCAAAGCCCTATCTGAGCAAGCCCTGGGACAAAAGAGATACATTTGATGACTTCACACCAAATGTGCAATTTGCTCGGGCAGCATTTATTGCAGATCTCCGAGACAGATGGGTGGATAACTTGAGCCCAGATGTAAGACGCTTATTAGTGATTTCTACTCTCCTTGATCCAAGATTTAAGTCCTTTGATTTCCTTTTACACGGAGGAAGGGTTTGTGCTTTGAGGCTCTACGTGCGGAGTGGCGTATATGGAAAGGAGTTGGCAGTGTGGCTATTCCTCCCATTATTTCGACTTCCAAAGTGCCGGTGGATTGTTTGAGTGCCTTTTTTCTGAAGATGAAGCTGAAGCTGAAGCTACTGACAGCACTGATACTGAAAAATACATGGCAGAAGATGAACTGGAAGCGTACCTGGTGTGTCCTGATGAGGCAAAGGAAACTGATATCTTGATGTGGTGGAAAACAAAAAGCACTTGGCCTAAGCTGCAACTGATGGCAAGGCAGTATCTTGCAGTTCCTGCAACTTCAGCTGGGGTGGAACGTCTGTTTAGCAAGGCAAGCCTCGCACATGGTGATTTAGCTAAAGCCATGAAGGAGGAAACGTTAAGCTTTGCCTTATTTGCATCCTACAACTATGCCCCTTCAATGTATGAAGGCTTTCAAATGTAGGAAATTGCTAATGAACAGTTTAGTGCTTATTTGCTTGTATCAACACTTTGTTAACTTGTGATCTTAAATGCACACTGCAGAGAATGGAATGGTCTAGCGCGAGCGTGCGGGTATATAAAAAGTTCTGATCAAGCTATATTCTATTGTGCCGTGCGCGTGCATCCATGCATGCGCATGAAAACATGCACAGGGCCCGGACAGTATTTTGAAAGGAGAGCAATGTTGATTTGATTACGTCAACAGACTGGCCATTATAGTTATTAAACTATTGCCGTATATCTGGGAAAAGCGTAGGGTGCCAGCATAAAAAGGTAATCGATTTCCTACCGATTTTCTGCATATGAAGGAAACGAATATCGACTAATCGCGACTAAGAAAAACAGAATCGGTTTTTTCGACTACAGGAAAGTCTGAAATCGGTAACCTGCTACTCTACTAAGTGCATAGTCGACCGAATAGGTAATCGCGAATAACCGGTTAACCTACAAAACCTGAAAACCGGTTACACACCCTAACCACAATCAAAAACAGAAGCCCGAAGAGATACCGGGCAAAGCAAATAGATGTGTGCAACAGCTCTATTGCATGCAATTGTGTATTATGTTTGCAACAAATTAATCTTGTGTCCTACCAACTTGTGGAGAGTATTTAAATATGAGAAGGAATCGATGGGCCCAAAAGCCACTGGTAAGCATGTTTGCAACCTTTACGACTCACCTTTCAACATAGATACCATTCGTCTGTTGGAGAAAGGCCTCAAATATATCCTTAATGCTTTGAGAGGGAGGAAAACTGTCCCCAAAAGCCAAATCCAGGATTTCTGTCGCAAACTGCGATTGAAATACTTATTCACTTGTTCAGATATTCAGACAGACAAGTCCCTGAACTCTATCGGAAATCTGGATTTGATCCAGGTTGCATCAAAAATGCAACTCTGGAAGAATGAGGAATTTGATCACTACCGTAATTTGTACACGTCATAACCGGAAGCACATTCCATTGTTAACACTCAATGGCTGAGTTGCTTGCTTCTACCGCAAATGATGAAAATCTTATTGCTCACAGAGTCAGATATTCCTGGGGCTAGTTTAGACTATGGACAGACCCACGATGCCAAGGCTAAGATGGTGGCTTCTATCTGTTAATGGTGCTAGTTCCGTACGTGGTATACCCCGTATATACGGGGTATACCCCGTTAATTTGTTTTCGATTTATTAAGGTCTAGGACATCGCAAATATTCTGCAGCTGCTACAAACATATGAAGGGATGGTTGAATAACAAGGGTACACAATACTGTAGTGTAAATACTTTCCTACGACATGTAGCGTTGCGCTAACTTTATCAGTACAAGAATTGTATTCATAGTCCAGTGGCTTTTATAAGAAACCACCGATGTCAAAACTATACTAGCTAGCGCTCGTATTTAACCTCACGAACGTGAACATTTATTACACGCATGACACATTGCTATTTTATTAGTACTAGTTCTGATGCTTGCTGCATGAATTCACACTAGTGTGACTCACAACAAGACATAATTATATGTTATACGCGTTGCATGTACTTTTAATAAACGTTTCCCAGAAGGCAATTCATGCACATGCCATGCGCGTCATGTTACTCCAATTATTTCCTATTCCGTGAGGCACAGTCAAAAACTGGATGGTGCCGCCATTTTGTAGTTGATCAAATTAGACGCGTGGTGGCTACAATAACTGTTAGACCCACAAAGCAATTGAATATAGTTAAAACAAAACCACCAAGCCGAGTGCATGAGGGTTTTTAATTTTTCCTCACTGCTGCGTATAACCATTAATAATAGTATTATCACCATTTAATAGTGTAATGTATGCGTGTCAAACCAAAATATAAGTCTTTGCTCTAACTTGATTTGGTAGGGTCTGGTTAACGTTGAAGTGATGACTACACAAAGATCTTTAAAATCATACCTGTTTAAGGCAGTGCAGTATTTTGATGCAATAGATTTAAATGCTGAAATTTTACACAATAGTAAATTACCCTAAGCCTCACATTCGTTGTAAGCTACGGTAAAATCGGACGTATGGTTTGTTCATTTCAGGTCCAACGTTGTATACCCCGTATTTACGGGGTATACCCCGGAACGGAAGAGATTAGAAGTGTGTTATTGTTTGTTCTTAAGGATTGAAAAAGCAAGGAGCAGTCAGATGTCAGCATTTGTATGCAAAACAGCATAAGCTTTTACAGGCTGGCATGCGAGTAGTCCTTGATTCTCAGTGCTCCCCATCACCACCTCTTATCAGGTGGAAGTGACAACGTACAGAAATATTGGACAAAGATGTCCCATCGTTACTGCAAGTATTGTAATGCTGCACTCGTTACTTGCAAGGTCCTGAGTATGATATTTGTACAGGAACTTTGTATACTTACCTTGCCTGCCATGGGGTGAATCCCACAGAGCCTTCAGTGCATCAGCACGTGGATACGATCACTGGACATCTGGGCGTTTGGAGCAGCTTCAAGTGCGGACGATGCATCCTCAGTATTTTCATGTTGGTGGTACTCTAACACCCTCAAAGAAACCACAAACTTATAATGATTACCTCCTATTGAACCAAGTGTGTCAAGCACTTACGATTCAAGTGGCAACATGTGGGTTTGCAGCTGGGTAAGCAGAGTGCATGCAATTTGTTATATACATATACATGCAATAATGTATTGATACATTACTTTTAGGAGGTCAGCTAGTTGCACATGCACTTATTGCGATGAGTAGCACTGGCCAACTGCAACCTCCAGTACCTTCTGATGTTGTACAGGAAGCTGAACAAGTGGCTATGCCTGTAGCATCATATCTTGCCAGTGAAAGGTTCCGAAGAAAGGAAAATATCAAACCTTCAAATGTCAGCAGCTGTGCTTCAGAAGCATGATTATCATAAGCACAAATAGCAAAGAGTTGGCATCACAGAAGATTTAGACCCTCGACCAACAGAACTACGTGACAATGCTGTCTTTGCTTCCTGCCTTACTCAAAAGGGTTCAGGGTGAATCACTCAGAATATCGATTCTCTTGGATCCTCAACACTGTCTCAAAACCATTCCAACTCGTGCACCCAACATTACAACCATTTCTGAGCTAAGAGGCACTGTATCAGCGTTTAAGGGAGAGTCTTAAAATGCCTTCAGATAATTGGTTGAGATAGAAAAAAATACTACGGAGCAACAGAATTCTTCCATGTGGCAATCAGTTCATAAGTATCGAATAACCACTTCAAGATTCGTCATTGAAAGCCAAGTACTCCTCCTGATGTAGTAGTTAGGAGTAATTTGTATCCACGCAACAACACTTCAGATGCAACAGATTGGGGTATACAGAATGAGCCTAAAGCCATTCAAGCATATGTACCATACTAGCTAGAACAAAAGGCAGACATGTTACTGTTAGACCTTCAGGCTTTTTAGTTAGTGAGACATATCCAGCTTCACCAGGTCAGGAGTATGTATATGTGGTTTGATAGAAATGAATTGACCATATTCACATACGGATGTTACTCCACTTGAAGCCAGCTCTACACCAGGATTTTGTTGCATGAGAATTCTAAATGAAAGCTGCATGAACTGCAGCTTCGAGAAAGTCACAATTACTGTGCACAAGTACAAGGCCAGATGGCAGTAGGACAGAGAACATGGTGTGATATTGTGATAATCACAAACAAGGATATCAACGTAGAAAGAGTATTATACAATGAAGAGTATTGGATGAACACACTACATGTACATCCTAAGCGTGAGTCATTTTTTGATAACTGTTTAGGACCTGAGATCATTAGTCCAATCCATGCACCAGGGCATTCATTACATGACCTTTCTGACATGCACTGGCAATTATCAATTAATTGTGTACCAGTAAATCAGAACTAAATCTACATCAATATAAATCAAAATACTATTGTTTATCTCTGTCATCATTCTCTAAACTGTCATCAGCCATGTCTTCAAAACATTCTATCACATTATCTCCTGATCAATACTGATTCAGGAGGCGCAAGAACTGGCTTGAGATTCACAGACAAATACAATTTGATTATAAAGCCTAGCTATTGGTATGGTATTCTTCAAAATTGTGAATGATTTTATTCTACCAATTGCTTGCTGTATGATGATGCTAGAAGAAGCAATGCATCTTCCTACTTTTTCATCAGCTAATGACTGCTGCCTGCCATTTAAAAAAGGAGGATGTAGGAACCCTGCTCTGTGTACAGCCCAAATTTGAAGCATTTTCAACACTAGTGCCTGGAGAAATATGGAATTCTTACCTGTTGGGTTAGAGACCTTTGTACCTACGGCACAGAAAATAAGTACAGCACCAAAATCGATTTCCACAGAGAGGAAACAAGTGTACAAAATTTGAAAGGAAATATTGTACCATGATTGCCAAGATCTGTTGTTTTGTGCAACGTACAAATTTTAAAGTGACACAATTGAAACCCTAGGTGGGTGATTTTGCTGGACACTGTCCCATATAATGCTTACATTATTTAAGAGAAACCATTTTCCTACATGTAACTCATCTACTAACTGCACCTGCTTCTCTTCCAAGGTTTACTTTCTCCCCTTTGAATCTCTGGTATGTCTCGGGAAGGTACTTCTGGTAACTTCGTACTATACCCCTGTCTGTACAATATATACAAACATGCACTAACAGCATGCAATTGTTAGAAACAAACAGTACACACATGCAAAAGGAAAGATACACATGAAATCCCAGTAAGATAAGCGGCTTCCCCTTCCCCATTCAAATAAAATGACATCACTGCTACCCCCTCCTGTTCAAGACCAAATTGTGTCAAATAATACCCACTATTGCTAAAAAGCACCAATATGAATGCTTAATTCTAACTGATGTGGGAAGTAGTATTTGTATCACGTTATGCGAAATATACCAAACTTGGGGGAGATGGGGCGGATGTTTTATCCATTTACCCGTTCAAAAGGTGTAGCGTTTTTAGTGCGAGAGGAAGGGCTGTATATTACCATAAGCGCACTCAGTGATAAATAAGAATGACATTCCGTGAACTTACTTCTTAGCCATCTCCACTCGCAGACCTCCACATTCGCGACTTTTATTCAACAGACTCACTGCTGCCTGTGCATCGCTAAAACACTCGTACTTGATAAACGCAAACGCTGTGAAGGTGAAGGGTTTTTCTGGAGCAGTATATTATAAATACGTATTATATTTTTAAACCCGTTTCCTTATTCCTCTCTACCCGAGTCTCGTACCCAGACCCAGCTGCGGATGGATTACATCACCACTACGCCACCCGCAGCTGCGGGAATAAGAGTCTGGGTACGAGACTATCTCTACCCTTCCCCTCACAAAATACATAATAGACCAAAAATGACGAAGAAACTCTTACTTCCATGCTGCTTGACAGACTCTATGATGCCAAAACGCCCAAACGTTTTCTCGAGGTCGGGCGTCAAGCCACGAAAATCACTACCACCAACGAATACAGACATATTGATAATAATTAAAAATTACACGTAACAGAAATTAATAATTAACAATAATCATTCGCAAGAGCTAGAGTGGAGTCAAGACTTAGAGAAAGAGAGAGAGTTAGGGCCCTCAAGTCAGCGTTTCGATATGAACGGAAGTAATCCAATCAGGACGAGGATCCGGAGTGTTTGGACGGTGTGCTTTATTTAGAAGCAAGTGGCGAGCTGTGTTTCGCAACCTGGATAAATCACTGTACAAAGGATTCAACTTGATTCTCAACAATCGTACAGGCCCAGCCAATGCGTACTCAAACGTGTACAAATATCTCCCCGACTCACGTGCTCCCAAAGTCTAAGCTACACCTCCTACCTACGTCACAGCTGCGGATGGATTACATCACCGCTACGCTAGAACTAAAGTGTCTGCAAAAATCCGGTGACAGATGGAATGTTAATTGTTTGTACAAGATCAAGAGATGGGCCATGGGCGACTAGACTCATTTATTAATGTTTTAATGGTTATGGCAAACGTTGCTTGGATTCCATTCTTAGCAATGCTTCAGACTCAGGGCTTATAAATACTAGCTGGTATTCACCTTCCAACACTCTACTGATGACAGAATAGTCTACCTGTGCTTCCCCAATAAACTGCGTTGTCAGACCCTTCGATAGTACTTGCTAACTTGGTCCATACCAACGGCGAAACGCTAACTACAATAGAAGACTGTGGTGCTGAAGACTGAGGTGTTCTCTTTCGAAGAAGGTCGAACACGAATGGCAGCTAAGCATAGCACAACGTTTTCCCGTACCCCGTTGGCAAAATAACGAAACAGTCATGGCCTCGAACAAAGTTGTGCATAGCCTCCTTCTGTTTGTCCTTCAACGTACCCCAGTTGATCCATCGCAAAACGTACAGCTGTACAAACATCATCCATTTTGTTATCTCTATACATGTACTACTTGTTGACTCCAGCGGGCTGCGGTCAATTAAAAAGTTCTGGAATTCCAGAACTTTTGTCACCGACTTTTAGCTTAGCGGTGATGTAATCCATCCGCAGCTGTGACGTACTAGGGTCTGGGTACGAGACTAACACCCCCGCGGTAGGCTTCCTGATCACTCTTTCATATCTTGTGAGTAGCTCTGTGGGGTGATTTCCTTGCTGAGGGTGGCAGTATCTCTGCAGGGCAGGGTTTCCAAGCCACTGTTAATGCATTCGAAGCAGCCATGCATTATGCTTTAGCATAATTGATGCTTCCAGCCGTTGGGGAAGTAGATTCCATCGTTGACACTCCTGGATCAACTTGGCTCTTAAAAATACACGTATTCCCTCAGATCGAGGTTAGGACAAGGTTTTAGGTGACGAGTGGAAGGCAGAGGAGTGTTTAAAGATGATGGACCATGCAGGAGAATTGTAGATCGACATAGCGGAGGCAAAATCACGTTGCATGCGTATCAAATAATTGAACACCGAATAATTTATCATTGATTGGCCTGACAGGTCGGCCTATCAGGCCAGGCAGTCAGGCCGGCCGGCCTCAGGCCAGACCCCTGGCTGGCCTACGGCAACCCTGCAGTTGTGCCTCTTGCAGTTGACAATTCATAGAATCTGAGCATTCAGCTGTAGACTCGGTAGGGGTTCTTCTTGGCAACGGGACAGAGTGAAAACAGATTGTCTCGCCTTTGACATGTCATGGCTGCCTTTTTTGTGTTCCCTTTCTCTTTGTTGTCGGCGCCCCATTTAGAATGTCACAGTTGCTAGATTTTATTAACACTAATAAAGTTATCTCGCACTAGCTAGATCACACGTACACTCATTTTAAAAATACACTTCATTATTGTGGCATACATATTATCTGTATAATATGTATGATTTTGGCAAGTGGAACTATAAGCTTGGGCGAGCTTTTTTTGATGGTAGGTTGGACGGGCTGAGGGTCAGTGGCGTAGTGTGAGTGTGGGACATAATGCAGTAATGGCGCCCGCGGGGGGGGGGGGGGGGGGGGGGTGCTGTCGGCTTCTGGCCCGGGCCCGATAGAGGGGGGGGGGGGGGGGGTTAGCTAGCGAAAAAGAGGAAAGGGGAGGAGCCTTATATTATATGAACGTGTCTACAACTGCCCCCGGTATCAAGTCTCGTACCCAGACTCACCATGACGTAAGCGTTTATAGTGTAAGCGATAAACGCTTACGTCATGGTGGGTCTGGGTACGAGACTACCCGGTATCTGCCCATGCGTTTGTGAGTTCTCGTTGACGCGATAATTAATTATCTCTCGTCTATTTCGGCGCCCCCTCAACCTTGCGCCCGGGGACATATGTCCCCCCTGCCCCCCCCCCCTCGCTACGCCACTGGGGGGGGGGGGGGGGGGGGGTTCGGTCGAACCCACCCCCAGCCTACGTCTATCCACGGTGGTTTGCTCTCATTTAACGCGTGGAAAGTATAGGCCACCCCGAAAAAATGAAATGGTTTACATGCCCCATAGCAACTGACAACCGATGTCCTTTAGAACCGTCTGTTACTAAGTCCGCATTAATACCTAAAAGCCATACTAGAAGCGACAAACACCTCTGACCTTTATTTTAAGCATAAATCACGTGGCCTGGTCGAAAGCAATTGACTTTCAAACGGTGATTGCCGACCTCGTGTGGGTTCAAAACGCTCAGGAACCGAGATAGAGCTGACCCAAAGTATCACGGTAAGGTGAATACAATGCTCTATCTTTGGTACAAGCTAACAGTGAGTCAGTGACGCATTTTCTGAAGTAGTTTTCAAGCTTTTAGAAAATCCGCCATTTTGGCGTCTCTTGGGGGTTGGAATTGTTGCAAGTATTAATTATTTTAATTATTTTAACAGAATGTCATCTAGCATTTCTCCTGGTATTAAATATACTTTTACTTTCTTAGCTGGAGGAGGGATGGCAGCTACCAGTTGTGGTTCAATGATTAATTGATGTTCTTTAACTATGCACAGCAGATTGGAGCAAATACCTATTAAACTTGGCATGAATCAATTCAGCCCCCTGTTCTCCCAAAAGGCCAAAGCCAGCATGCTAGGTATTTGCCCACTGTACTGCATGATCCTCCAGAAGATGCATTTTAATGGAAACTGTTGCTTAAGGATATGGTAAAAGGCCATGAACTCTTGAATAGCCTTGGTCACTGGCTGGTATAAACCCTTCATGCCAGGTAAGCCTGCTGGCGCTGCAACCATGCTTTTAAAAGTAAGAGCATTTGTATTTCACTCTTACCTTTCATTTTCATTTCAGAAGTGGAGACAACCTTATCTACCAGATGGGAATGTAAACTAAACGAGCTCCTTTGATTTCATCTCCAAAGAAAGTGGAAATGTAAAGGGGGCAACTTTCCTTTGAGGTTATCACCCACAATGTGGCTAGAGATGTGACACATCATTACCTCACCAGCCAGTGAGCCAGATGAATATGAATCCCTGATGATTTCAGCCACCTGAAAAATCAGTGAGTTACCTTTGCTGCATGCATTTATGATATCGTATCGTCTTAGAAGTCTCAATTTATTCCAAGTTATAGCAAGACCAGCCTTTATTGCCAATACCTGAGCTGGACCAATCTCAACGGACGATGAGATGCTTGCAGTAGCTAGCCAACAAACATTGTTGCTCTTCATCACTTAGAATGAGAATTTCTGTTTGAATGAGGGCAGATGCTACTCCACTGACATTACTTCATATTTTCTGCATTCAGAGCATCTGGTTCTTGAGCAGGTGGCTGTGGTTTGTTGCTTGGTGGTGACTTTCATGAAGTCATTGGCTAATTTGAGGGTAGATAATATGTAATCTCAGCTCCTCCTGTAGCAAGCTGTACAGCACCTTTTTCTGGACTGGTAGAGATGGCTCTCTTCAGCAGCTCAGCAGCTTGCCTCTCCTCAGGTGTAAGTGATGGTACACACTCATGCCCTTCATAATCACCACTTTTGTAATGTCCCTGTTGCAACCAACACAATGTTGTAACATCTGATAGCAGCAGAGGAGTATCGCATTTGTTGCTGGTCTGACATGTGACAGATCATTGTCTGAGCAACAGGGACAGCTCACAGCGCCAGATGCTGCTATGCACTCTGTGAGGCACTTGGTGCATACCAGTGCACTGCACGTCAATTCTAGTGGATGTGAAAGAATGTTGGAACACAGTGCACACTTCAGCTTCTCTAAGATCAACAGGTTGTTCACGCTGGCCAAAGTTGGCATGCAATAAAGCTGGTGGAGAGGCATGAGCTATTAGTAGTGTATTAGGACGCTTTCTACTTTTGGCCTTTTCATGTGTCCACCCACTAGGGTGTGTAACCGGTTATCAGGTTATTCGGGTTATTCGGATATTCGCAAAAACCTATCCGTTCGAATAGCAACTTAGCATTACTCGGAAAAATCGATTAGTGAATTTTATCTATTCGAAATAACCGGTTTATGTTTCTCCATTCGGAGGTACTTAGGTATTCGTCGTAAGCATCGACAATTCGTCCATTATTCGAATATCTTTTTATAACGATATCCGGATATGATTTTCAATGATAATTAGAGTTATTCTACGTCACTGTTGTTTTTACATACATAACGACATCGGAAGCAATCAATAATTGAGTAAATAGATAGCAATATAATACAAAATATTTAATGTGCATCAATTGGGGATACAAAATATACAGCGTGTACTAGCTCAGTGCTGTTATCGTCGTCTTCACGTAAGTTCATTAGTATATGCCACGAGTTGTTATAAGTAGTAGCAATAAATTTATGTACCAGTACTAGCATTGCATTGTTTTATTGTACAGTGGTACCGAAGTGAACATATCTGAGTATTGCTAGCGAATGAAACAGAATGACAGACTTCTCACCCACTTCAAGTATGCACGCTCTGTTTGAGTATGTGGAGGAATTAGAGAGCGTTACGCAATCGTATTAATGGAAAATTTCATATGCATTTAGCGAGAACGGGAATGGAGTATTGTGGGATGATTGTAAGTAGAGTACGTGATTGTAGGTGATGTGGGGTGAGTTTATAATGGTGATGTCTGGTCTCCGTGGTTAGTGTTGGATACATTACTATGGATATGTACAAGTGCATGGTAAAGACATACAATTTATTAAACTCTATTTGGCAAACACATGCATGCTACTGTAGACCTTTGTGTCTCTGTGTTTTCAACTGACATGCATAGCTCTATTTTGGGTGCAAGACCAGGTGGATTTCTGTGCAGACATAAATTATCTTCTGAGTGTGCACTCCACAAGCAAAATAACCTGAATAACCTAGGTATTCGGCATGAAATTTGGCAAAACCTATTCGGAAAATCGATTTTGTTTTTTAAACTATTCGGAAAAATCGATTTCAGATCCACAAAAACCTGAAAAATCGATTAGTGTTTAAAAGTATTCGGAAAAAATCGATTTTCAATTATGCAGGGGAGGTGAAACACACCTAACCACCCACACAGCCGCAGTGCTCGCACCATGATGTCATATTATTGTATTGTTCACTGAAATAACTCTTTGAACGCAAGTGCGTATATGCATGCACACACAACCATCACCATTATCTGGGGAGTCATGGTAGCTTTGAAACATTGGGTGGCTATAATGAGGCGTCACTTCAGAATTATAGAGTGATACCGTAAATTTTCTAATTGTACACCCAGTTTCCAACCGCTCATTAGTATTCATCGGGCCATGTGAACCCACTGCATGCTGTACCGGAACGTCCACATTTGTTTATTACTTAGTTTTACAGATATCCGCTTTTTTCCATTATCCCCGCGCAGAATATTACCGAGTCAAACATGATGGAGGTTGGAAAAATGGACAGCGACCTAGAAAAGGCCGAATCTAAACTGTTAACGCCGAGAAAATTCACCTGGAAGGAGCTGTGCAAACTGAATAGCCGCCACAATGCTCACGTTGCAGTTAGAGGAAAGGTACGTTGATAATGGGTGCATCGCAACAATGCATGCAACTGACGTGCGCATCCCGTAGCTAGCTGGATTATAAAACTGAACCGCTCGCGAACGAGGATGCCGATGAATGTAATTAACCATGTTTTGGTATACTGCACGTACTTGTGCAACAACAGGAACTTCAGATAATCGTATAAGTCCTTCAGCATATTGTACTGTTAGACGGTACTGTACAGATTCTGCAGATACTTTTGTACGAGATTTGGTTTTCCTCCCGTCAACAATTTTTGCCTCCCCCTCATGCCAACATTGAGCTATAAACTCTTCCACTCTATTATACTAAGTTGAGGATTCAGATTCTTACGGCTGTGGGCCCAACCGAAATTCCCCTCAAATGAAGAGTAGGTTGGCTTACCAAGAACAATTGTGGAACTAATCATTGCAGTTGCTTGACCACTAAAATCTCATGTTGCCAGTAAATTATTAGCATAAACCATTGCTAAAGTAATAGCATCTTTTCGCACTTGATAACCATCGCCCCTGTGGTTCTTCAACTTGTAATCATTGGCAAAGTGGTATAGGCACCGTTCACACCTTGGATAAATGGCACGGATTTCCTTAAGAGCCATGTTATCCTTGTGTCCTAGCTCCTCTTTATCAATTTGCTGCTTACTTATGCTTCTTGATCGATGTTTGTACCGACTACGAACCCTCAAAATGCATGGCTTTTCGGTCCCCAGGGTGCAAAACCACTTTGCACCCAGTAAAATTGATGCCACTATGCCCAAAGGGATTTTCATTTGTACTAGAAGGTGGAGCCCTGGCCAAGGTTTTTGTGACTGAAGGACCCTAAATTATGAAAAAACTTTGATTTTTGATTTTTTTTTCGTCATACTCAACAGCATAAAAGTTTGAAATACCTTGAATGGCCGGCACCTTGGTTGATACAAATGGGGCATCATGCTTTGGCTGAACAAGGAGTACTGTAGTATCCTTCCCACATTTACTGCTAAGGGCTACTGCTAACTGCTTAGCCGCAGACACTTTCCTTCCTCCCTCTCCTTCAAACATAATTAGAAGTCAGGTCACTCATCTAAGCCATCGACATCCGAGCTTTGACAGATGTAGTGGTACCACGGCAGTTTGTAATGGAAAGTGCAATGCTTCTTGTCACTGCCAGTTCAGATGCATTCAAAGCAGGTAAGGCATTTTCCCCATCTCCATCTGAGTCATCAGAATCCTCCCTATCAATCCATTTCTTCAGTTCAGGCACATGCCAAGCTGGAAGTAGCATCTTCAGAATTCCTGCTGTCATTGCTCTGAACACATGTGTATGTGCGCTAATAAGAACGGCTTCTAAGTGCTATCTAACACATACTAAAGTGCAAGCATGTAGCTTTACAGCTAGAGGCATGTTCAAATCAGTCATCACTACGTCTGTCATCATACAATGCACATGTCAGTACCTACACGCAAAACGATCTTATTTTCGGGCTGTCAGGTCGAAGGACAGTGTAGAAAACTGATATGCTTGACACACGATTGCACATAGAATGATATGTATGAGATACTATAAGATTCGCCATAAAAAAGTGTACATTTGACCGCGAAACTGCGAAAATCGTAGGAGTCGATTAGGTCTTCTAGCATCTGTAGAGCGTTTGACTCACGATTCTTGACTCACGATTCTTGCAAAGCCCCTACCTGTGATTAAGGTACGACAAGAAATCGACAATTGGGTTTAAAAAACACCAGCGACAACGTTTTGTATAGTGCAGTTCACACTTTGTTATATCATTCTTTCATGGACCGCGTGTTAAATTTGTTGGCGCTGATTGCGGCAGTTGTGACTAAAGAGCTAGTTATGCAGACCTCGGCCGCTATTGACATTCACACGTGAGCTGTTAAATTTTGCGGTAGACCACGTGTTCTTCTCGTTGTCAAACTCAAGGGTGTGAACCTTAACGTTAGTTGGCTTGAGTGAGTGAGTGTGTGTGGTGTGTATGTGTGTTGTGGTGTGTGTGTGTGGTGTGTGTGTGTGTGCAGTGCTACAACTGATCACTGGATATGAGCACAGCAGCTCATACGTATGGTCAAATCAGGCATTATCTCTTTTAAACTTGACTTAATTGTAGTATCGCTGCTAGCACTAGGTCGTATACCTGTGTGTGATACACGCTTCGTGTATGGAAGCCATAGATTTAGCACGTTCTGCATTAAGTCAATTTTGTTCTGTCTTTTTTTTTTGTTGCTTAATCTAACTTTGGATTTTTCACAGGTGTACGACGTCACTTCATTTGTGAGTCGACATCCTGGAGGTGTAAACCAGATCATGTCTGGAGCTGGGCATGATGTTACTCAGATACTTGAGGCATATCATTGTACTGAAGTATTCAAGTATGTTTCTATGAAAGCATGCTCCAACAACATTGCAATAATAGTAGTGATTGCTCTGCATTTTAAGCTTGATATCTGGATCTGGTTAACAAATAGCTTGTCCTGGACTACAAAGGGCCAGCCTAATTTAGGTTATTGGCTATGCTAATAGCCCTTCTTTGGCAACAAACATGCTAAATAAAATTCAGCCCTTAAACCCTCACATTTTAGTTCTTCCTCCACTTTTTTCCAACCCCATTTATATTTCTATGGCACTAAAGATGGCCTCCTTTTCTTACTTGGGGCATCTGCTGCAGCCACATATGATTTCAGGCTTGGATCATAGATTGACCAAATGTGACTAAATTTCAATGGAGAATTTTCGACTAATTTTTAAATAACAACTGCCTTTTTGAAAACTTACCTTACACATTGGGTGCATGTGTGTTCTTAGTATGTCATTATAACTGCTTGGAAGTGTGTAACATTTCAGTACAATACTCAATGTGGCGTGTATAATGTAGAATGAATAAACTTTCTGAGTAATCACAACAGTGTGAGCAACTTACTGATGCAATGCCCAATTTCTGGACTACTGATAGAGATGGATTTCTTTATTGGAGATAGCATAGTTTGCAATGCAGACAAATTTTAAGGCAAATACCCAGCGAAGCAAAGGTACAAAAGGTTTCGAAGGAATTCCAGGGTGGTGTTGTTCATGGACTTAATTCAAAATTCTGTCACAAATTCATGGTCAATCTATGATTAAAAAATGTTGGCGAAAAGCTATCTGAAGAGGCTCCCTTCCAATTGCATGATGGTTTAAGAATGATTCCAAAGACCAAATTGTATATAGGTACAACTGACTTTGTGTGGCAAGACAACTTAAAACAAGATAAAGTCATTGAACACATTGCATTAGTAAAATCCTCATAACGCCATGTTTGACTTGGTTTGGATAATTCAATTAAAAAAATGACTTTATCTATATTGTCTATGTGTATGCTGTACCATCTGAAAAATTTTAACTGTATATTTTGGTTTGTGCTCACTACAATCTTTGAACACTTTATTGTATGTTTATTGTTCAGCATATTAGGGAAGTTTTATGTTGGGGATTTGGTGGACAATGAGCTGCCTGTGTTTCCTCCCCCAAGGTAAGTAATAGACAATACGGATGTACAATGCATAAACAGCTTACTGTAGTACAGCTTTAGGAATGCCACGTGGAATGATCATATCAAATGAGTACATGTATTGCACTATTTTAATTGTATATGATGTTTGGGTTGGTTTAAAGAGCAATGACTGCAATAATCATATGCAAAACCACATGTCTGGTACCCAATTCAAATGTGCTACTGTACTACTATTGGTACTAGATTGTCAAGTATGTAGCACATATTACACTCACATGCTTTTGCTTCAATAATTCAGGTACAGTTTATCTTTTTTAATGTTGCTTGTTGAGTTATCTGCATGTGTTTGTGCATGCATTAATGCAGCACAGGCTGGGCTATGTGCACCCAAGAACCTCACTCTTCGCAGCACACGAATATTATTCTTTGGCACATTCAGTTAGATGTCAACTGATCATGAATAATAAAAAGCTATTTTTGTTTTGTAGTACAGTCGATGTTACTTTTGTGCCTTTTTGTTACAACCATTTTTTTCACTTGGCAAGTTCTATCGAACTATCAAGAAAAGAGTTGAAGACTATTTCAAGAATGCCCAACTTGTATGCTGTTCTATATAAGGTTCCTTTGCAATAACATGCATCATATTTTGTTTCTAGGATCCAAAAATTGACTACTGGATGTTTCTACGTTACATTGTACTTTTGACAATGGCCACATTATGTTGGCTTGGAGGCGTAAGTACTCTTCCAATCAATTATTAATTACTGCATACATATAATCTGCTTCAGATGATATTCCAGAACAGTTTAGTTGCAGTAGCTGCATTTGGTTTGGTGTGGGGATTTCTGTCAGCCCAGATTATTTTATCATCGTCACATGATGCAAGGTATACATTTTTGCCCACTTTCAAATGTGGACCAATTTAACTGCTTGATGCAAATAGTCATTTCACAGTTACCCATAAGCCATGGGTGTGGAAGGTGGTGGGGTTGGTCCATGACTTCTATCTTGGTGCTTCAATATATGTCTGGACCAACCAGGTGAGCTGGCTGTTACGCTAATAACAACAGATAATAACTATTGGGAGCATCCATGTCTGAACGCTGTAAAACTTGCTATCACACTATCAGTATACTGTGGTGAAGCTTTTTTCACCTCAACCTTTTCCATAGCACATTATTGGCCACCGCATTTATACAAATATTGACGGGGCGGATCCTGACATCATTACTGCAACTTCAGTAAGTTTGTGAGAACACGCGACAATAACTGTGCCATCCATATTTCGTGTACATATGGGATATTGTACAATTCTGGACATTAATACCAGCTACTTAATGCAAGTCAACAGTACACATAACCCCTTCAAATAGCAGTGATTAGGATACTCTATATTAGATGACGACCTAAATGTGAAGGTAATGGGTATGTTGCAACACATGTGTCTTAGTGGTGGGATCATATGATAGAACAAGTGATCGCATCAAGTGACAATTGGATGCCACATAAAATGTGGCAAAGTGTATTGAAAATTAATCCCCTGTATTTGTCTTAAGCAATTTAACTGGTCACATGGTGTTCATTGGGTGGTGGGGAGGGGTATACGTTACTCCCTTTCTATTAATCAGAACTGATAGGCTGTTCTATCCCAATGATCTATCACTACATTCACATGTGCTGAATGTCCTACTAAATTTCTTCGTATCTGTCTCATCACTACAGGAAGTTTCAGACATAAGACGTATTAAATGGACTCAGAAAATGCTCCCTCGTTACTTCTATCAGCATATCTATGTCCCATTGCTGTATTGTGTTGTAAGCAAATGCACTTTGAAAAGAAAGAATATTATAAGCTCCTGACTGCACATTCATACAGCTTACTATCAAGACACGTCTTCAGGATTTCCCCCTACTCCTGGCACGAAGAAATGGTGCATTACAATTACGTTCCATTCCACTATGTTACTTGCATCCCTTCAGGTAACATCCGAATGAACCCTCCATCACTTACCCAGCTGCTCATCTTCTATGGAGGAAAGCTCACCTATGTGGCCTATCGTTTTATTATCCCCTTGATCTTCATGCCCTGGACAACTGTGGTAAGTGATTCAAAAGCTAGGCATTGAGGTTTGCACTGCTGCATATATGTACTGTGAAAGTTTTATGTGAATTGCATTTATCGTTCATCGGAGCAATTAACAATTACGGTATAAATTTTTAAATGGCAATATTTGGGATCGTTTTCGCAAAAATGGACCTAACTTTTTTTTCCTTCAAGATTTCAATTTTTTGATATTCTAGAAATCTGAGCTGTCCTCTACACATTGCTTCTATATATCAACGCAAGCGTTACATTTCTATTGCGCATACTGGAAATTTTATAATGTATGCGCTAGGTCCCTTTTCGCAGAAACGATCCCATTTTATGATTTATTAAATGTAACAAAATGTTCCCCTCTCTTCCTCTAAAAGTTCTTACAAATAGTTTCATCACAGTCATAACCTACACTGTTATTTGAGGTCATTCGGTCATTAATTGATTTCATACAGAGCAATTTAGATGTGACATTATTTGGTGAGAATGCAAGATTATTTGCAATACAAAAGGCTATGAATGAGACATGGATACCACCTGAAACGTGCTACCATCAGTAGTTCTGTCAAATTATTTTCAAGCCATCTGATCTGCACTGTATAAGCTGACACAACTCTTGGAAATCATCACCATACCCTTTCCACTTAGGACATCTGTATTGTGCAATTGTGCATACCATTACACATTGTTCCAAATAAAAACTGCTTTTTATGACACTGCTATTTGGCATACATAGGATCTGGTACAGA
The DNA here is from genome assembly GCA_013339895.1 of Ephydatia muelleri. NCBI lineage: Eukaryota > Metazoa > Porifera > Demospongiae > Spongillida > Spongillidae > Ephydatia > Ephydatia muelleri. The sequence goes on along the minus strand of JABACO010000002.1, from coordinate 412,005 downwards.
TGGAAGATTAGAGAACATTCCAACTGAAATTGTAGGGGAGCTAACTCATATTCAGACTGATATAAGGTGTTAAGACGTTATTAAAATATCAGCTGTATGATGATCACAACACAGTTTTTCAGCATAACTTAGTTGTTGCTACTTATGAATATTCAAACACTCCAGTCCACACACACTAATCAGCATGTACAAAACCATTTCATCTTTCCACCCCTAAAAGGTAGACTGGTTTATGGAAACGTGCACTACAGCACTAACCTGGATGCAATCATAATGCATTGGCCATTTGCTGTTGTGATTCTATGCATGAATTTATGACATAATAACAAGCTCTAGTCATGACACTGGCTAGGAGTTACCAACCTACATCTAGTGAGACTTATGGTGCTGATACCATGCATATTTTCCTTTATTATGTGCAATAATATCTTGATATTTGGAAGGATAGTAGGGACTAAAGAGGCAAGTATCGAGTTGATTTGAACCAATAAATATTTTATCTGTGTAGCTGCTGTTGAATGTCATGTCAGAAATTAGTACCAGCTATTGGTTGGCTCTTATCTTCCAGGCCTCCCATGTGATAAGTGAGGTCAGTCTATAGAGCCATTTTAGTGTACTTTAACCACTGCAATCATGTAATTAGGTGTATTTATGCCATAGGTGGAGTGGCCAAAGCCAGGCAAGAATAACATGATGCAAATGGATTGGTAGGTGTGGCCTAGTACATGTATATTGCATAGTAATTACACACAATAATGCAACAATGAGTTGAGCTAAGCAGTCTGAATTTTCATAGATCATACTCCACAATCAAATACATGTATCATTATTAGGTATACTAAACAAACTTTAATAAAATATGCACACACAGACTATTAAAATATATATAAAAACACATACCATACTACAATATTACAAATCCCCTCTCATGCTTTGTTTGAATGTTGGTTGCAGCATGTGTGTATGTTGATTTCTCTTTGTTTTATTAATTCTGTGCATAAAATCATTTTAGAATTAACCAAAAATCATAGCCATTAGATAGTGGTGCAGAAAGTGATTAAACAAATTCTGTGCACTTGTGAAATTCTAAATCACATAATTTTCCCTGGTATCATAATACAACAAATCACAATACATATACTTTTCTATTAGCATAATGTTAAAAAGAACACAGTGTTGATTGTGTATTGAAATATAGTCAGCCAGAGTTGCTGTTCAAATATGACACAAGCATAGAGAAAACAGGACAGGACTATGTTCAATGATATTAAATTCTAGATCACGCCCAAACGAAACTGTGCAGTAGAAACTAGACGTTACCACATTAAGCTGATTGAGACAGCTAGTTGAGCAGAAAATGACCAGAATGGCTCTACTGATGGAGGGGGGGAATACCTTCATGAGTATTATTTCCTGCAATGGATCCTGTAGCCTTTATTAATTTCATTACCTTGGAGAAGTGATATACATGTATGTGTTATTGCCAGACAAAACTAATGTATTATTGCTGTTGTGGACTGACAGAATTGATTCAGCTATGTATTATGTCATGTATTGTGTTCACTATACACAGTATGTATGTGTGTGTCAAATGTATGTATTATACAGTTCACTCTTTGACCTTAGGGCTGAGATGCAAGGTAGCTACAACACAGGATTATGCCACTGACAGCTGGTTCTGGACAGTATTTACTGGTGCCCTCAACCACCAAACCACTCATCACCTGTTCCCTGGAGTTCTTCAGTCACACTATAAGAAAATAACACCCATTGTGAAGAAGACGTGTGAGGAGTTTGGTTTGAAATACAACCATGTTGATACTGCAGCTGAAGCAGTAGAATGTCACATCAACCATTTAAAAGTATTGGGTCAAGCTACAAAGAAGCACCCTGAATGATTGAACTACAAGCTACAACTGGACAGTAATTATGCAGTTAACCCAACTTGGTTTATTAGGATTATGGTAACATACATGAATGGATATGTAAATGAAGGTGAAATGATTAAATGAATAGATGTAGTATAATCAATCAGATAGGTGTTAAGCCTGTGCCACACAGATTTCCGCTGGCATAAATGATTTACTAAGCTCAGTTCTGGTCAAAACCCATCCTATCTGAGTTTAGCTATTTTGTAACCCCACATCTTTACCCAAGGCCCCTTGAAGAAAGCATGTGACTCGATAAAATTAATGACTTCATTTACTCTACTCAGCAGACAGAATAGCATTTGCAGTAATTTAGACAAAAGTGTTCCATAACACTAACATCAAACATTTCTTCAGCTTGGAGTTTTACTCCACTTTACAAAGATCAGAATTCTATGTATTCTGCCACATCATGACCACAGCTTCTACTGATTTTTATTCCCAACATAGCAGACAATGAAGCTTAGCAACAACACCTTATCTGCTCCTAAGGGGTGCAAATGCATAGGCATAGGAACCAGGGGGGCAGAGGGGGCCTTGGCCCCCCCCCCCCCAATCTTGGCATTATGTGTATAAAGTATGCTGAATTTATATTAGATACACCCTTTGGGCCCCCCCAATCCTGTTTACACAAGTAAATAAAAACCTTCTCTAACGAGAAAGTTGGTGGGCATATAGGATTGACAATGTTGGTGTAAAAAGCACGGAAACAAGTGTGACAGAAATGTTACTGGAAAATTGAAATAGGCCTATATTTAGCCCAGTCACATTTAGGCAGCGCACGCCTGAGAAAATGGGCTAAATATAGGCCTATTTCAATTTTCCAGTAACATTTCTGTCACACTTGTTTCCGTGCTTTTTACACCAACATTGTCAATCCTATATGCCCACCAACTTTCTCGTTAGAGAAGGTTTTTATTTACTTGTTTCATAAGTTTTTTTTTTCTCCGTGTCAACGAAGCTTCATAACTGTAATGTGATGAGGAACGATGTGCAATGGACAAAATGTCTATACCTTACGAACGCTTTGTGCATTGCCCCGACCACAAGTTACTATATAACTTTAATAAATACGTATGTAAAATTAATGTTACAATAACAATAAAATTAATAGTGATAAGTGTAGTTGTTTTTGATAAAATAAATAGTTTTGCCGCCTCCTCTTCCTCGGCCTCTTCCTCTTCTTCTTCTCCCCCCCCCCGGGGTAAGGCCATGCGGGAGGCGGGGGCAGCATTGGGGGCAGCATTGGGGGGAGCATCAGCGGGGGTAACGCTGCAGGCGGTGGGTCCAGCGCTGCTGCAGGCGGTGGCCGCGCTTCTGCTGGCGGTGGCGGAGGGTCCAGCACTGCTGCAGGCGGTGGCGGGGCTTCTGCTGGCGGTGGCTGTGGGTCCAGCGCTGCTGCAGGCGGCGGCGGGGCTTAACCTTACGGATAGTTTTTAGCAGTGACCCTGCCTGTGATCTTCGTACACTTATTGCTTTAGCAAGTAATGCATCTGCACTAATCTTACTTACTGCTGCACGGGCAGATCTTGTAACAACCTTTTGAGCTAGCAATGAATGGCTATTGCAGAAAGCATTGTTTACATCACACAGAAGCTCACTATCCCTAAGAATTGCTTTTTCAAGACTCACTCCATACTCTGCTAGTGTGCGAGAGTTGGGCTCAAACAGGGAGTAACTATATGGGAGAAGATAGGGTTGCAGTACTTTTATTTTACCACACATTATGCCTTATCATGTATCAAAACATTTTACCAACTGCGCATAACGTGAATTATTTTATTTTCATACAACTCAATTTTCTGTACACACATGTGTAGTGGACCTTTAAAACAATGTGAGAGACACAAATTACCTTTTGTACCCTTTACATGTACATGGGGAACTTTTACTTGTGGGAAGCCTTACTGTACATCTGATAATCGGCTGCATGCAAGGGTTGGATGCGCATGACTGACTTGTTAATTAAATTTCTGAAAATGCAATTACAGTAGTACACACATGTGTATAGTCCTTTATTGCACATCACATTTACAATGTAACAGACACAGATGCATGTACATGTACAAATAACCTTTTGTACAAACATTGACCTTTACCAGGGAACATCCCGTGTAGGAAGCCATACTGTACATCTGATAATATGTCATGCAAGCATACAATGAAGTTTAATGAAGTTAAACGCGGTTAATATTGCGAGTGTAGCACCTCCCCTACAGTATTTCCTATGTGCACGCGCATGCGCTAGCAATTATCATTGCCTCGTGTAACGTTTTCGAATTGAGTTGAGAAGATGGAGGAAGCTTCGGGTAGTAATTCACAGGGTACGCAGTTGTTCTCTAGGGAGCAGCAGCAGTGGTTAGCCTCCTTCATCGGAGGGATCACCCGGGGTCCATCAACACATGTTGAACCCACGCTGGATGGTGAGTCTAATTAACCTCTCTCTCCTCATTTATAGTCACGGACCAATTGGTTTAACTCGCAAGAGTCACCCAACGTGGTCTGTCGTTTGTGGCTGTAGCAGGTGGGCCAGCGGGCGACGTAAATTTAACCGGTGGTCTCGTACGGACGGTAGCAAGTTGACCAGCGGTCTCTCGTACGGACTTAAGCAAGTTGACCAGCGGTCTCTCGTACGGACTTAAGCAAGTTGACCAGCGGTCTCTCGTACGGACGGTAGCAAGTTGACCAGCGGTCTCTCGTACGGACGTTAGCAAGTTGACCAGCGGTCTCTCGTACTGACGTTAGCAAGTTGACCAGCGGTCTCTCATACAGACATTAGCGAGTCAACCAGCGGTTTCTCGTACGGACATGAGCAAGTTGACCAGCGGTCTCTCGTACGGACGTTAGCAAGTTGACCAGCGGTCTCTCGTACAGACGGTAGCAAGTTGACCAGCGGTCTCTCGTACGGACATGAGCAAGTTGACCAGCGGTCTCTCGTACGGACGTCAGCAAGTTGACCAGCGGTCTCTCGTACAGACGGTAGCAAGTCGACCAGCGGTCTCTCGTACAGACGTTAGCAAGTTGACCAGCGGTCTCTCGTACCGACGTTAGCTAGTCGACTTCGTACAGATAGTAGCAAGTTGACCAGCGGTCTCGTACGGACGGTAGCAAGTTGACCAACTGTCTCTCGTATGGACGTTAGCAATTCTTTTGTATCGTTGGGTGTTCAAATGTTATTCATTTGCGTGATTCAGCATTGAGTGTTAATTTGATTTGGTGTTGCCCTCCTAGGTTCCCAATTAGGCACAATGCCAGTTGATATAGTAGATGCCATCCCAACCTTTTCGGTGGGGGGTGGGGATGTTCAGGCCAGCGGCGCTGCCTCTGTAGCTGTACCCATTGCGACAGCCATTCCAACGACGTGTTCACCTGCCAATAATCCTGTGGCACGCTTACCGTTAAAGCTGGTCGCTAGGATTGAAGGGCTGCAATTTGTCGAAATGACTGACCTTCTTCCTGAGTCATGGGGCTCAGAGCAGCCGACCTCTGACGGGCAGTCATTCAAACCAGTGACTCGCAGAGCTGTGATCGGGGACATCGCGATATGGGCGGAGTGTTATACACTAATGGCCTCAGTCCTGGCGCGGAAATACCCTGCGTCGGCCCCAGACTTGTTCGCATATATGCGGAGGGTCATGAGGTCGGCCAGGAACTTTGAAGGGACAGGATGGGTGGCGTACGACAGGATGTATCGCCGTCAGGCGCTAGCGCAGCCAAACCCGGCGCATAGATTGCTATGGGCTGCAGAAGACGCGACCCTCTACAACGAGGTGTTTGTCGGTCATGCCCGCATTGTCCATCGATGCGTGCATTGCCTTAGCGAACATCACATCAGTGCGGTGTGCCCCGATACGGCGGTGTTTTGCCCTCCGTGGCAGTTTCAACAGCAGGCTCAACCACAACGACAGTCTGCAATTGAGACATGCAGAAAGTTCAATGAAAATCGCTGCTTCGTGAGGCAGTGTAAGTATCGCCATGCGTGTGTGATGTGCGATCAACCTCATCCGGCAGCAGAGTGCCCCAGGCTCGGTCAATCCGGCAGATCCCGCTCTCCAGTTCGTGGGCGGGGTCGCGCTACGTACTGACGATCGTCATAATGCATTAACTATAATTGAATCATGTGTTTATAGTTAGCTATTAAGATACGTATAACATGAACATGCGATAATGCACATCGGTCTCAACTAGTTAGCAGCTCCGCCGCAATGGCGTGACCTTTTACATAAAGGGATACCTACATGCTGCATGCCGGCTTTCGAAACAGCCAATGTGTTATATTATTATATTTTGTTTTAATCGGATAGAGACGATCAGGCAACACCAATACACCTACATGAAGGACCTCATGGAACTAGAGTCCAAAGTCCCTAGCACTGAACTCATCCTCCCAGCTGTCCTCAGCAGTGTTGTAACTCCATTGCACACACCAGCGTGGAGGGCAGCGCTGTCGGAGCATCCAGACAAAGACTTCGAACGATATGTCTGCACCGGGCTATCTCGCGGCTTTCGCATTGGTTTTGACCGCAATCAGCCAACGAAGTCAGCTCGCGCAAATATGCCATCGGCCTCTCTCCATTCCGAAGTCATTGCGGCGTTCCTAAATAAGGAACGATCCCTGGGTCGCATCATGGGTCCGTTCCACGACACCCGGATACAGGTGAATCGGTGTGGTGTGGTTCCAAAAGGCCATATCCCAGGCAAATGGCGTGTTATTACAGATCTGTCATTCCCACCCAATGGTAGCGTCAACGAGGGTATCGACCCCATATTATGCTCGCTTACGTACTTGTCGATAGAGACGGTGGCCCACACCGTGTCACTACTTGGCACAGGTGCAATGATGGCAAAGATTGACATCGAGGCGGCCTATCGGTTGCTCCCGGTGCACCCACAAGACAGGCTCCTGCTCGGTATTGAATGGAATGGCGAGGTGTTCTGCGACGCTATGCTGCCTTTTGGATTGCGATCAGCCCCTAAAATTTTCAATGCGGGCTAGAGTGGATACTGCAGCGTAAAGGGATAAACTATCTATACCATTATCTTGACGATTTTATAATCCTTGGCCGTGCAGGATCCAATCAATGCGTTGACGACCTGGCTGCCTTAAAGCAGGTCTGCTCTGAGTTGGGCGTCCCGCTTGCAGCCGACAAGTGTGCAGGTCCAGCTACCTGCATTACATTTCTAGGTATTGAGGTGGACTCCGTGTCAGGCACGCTGCGCCTCCCCGCTGATAAGCTGCGGCGACTTCTGTCCACATTGCACAGCTGGGGAGACAGGAAGGTGTGCGTTCAAAGGGAGCTACAGTCCTTAATCGGCCTCCTTAACCATGCATGTAAGGTCGTGAGGCCCGGGCGATCGTTCCTGAGGAGAATGATAGATCTCCTGTCTATGTCAAGTCAACCCCACCACTGCATACGACTGAATCGTCATTTCAGATCTGATCTTGCATGGTGGCGGCTGTTCACAGCTTCCTGGAATGGTGTCGGTCTTATTCAACAGTCCGATCAAGGCCGGGGCACACAGTTCTCGACTGACGCCTCTGGTTCATGGGGCTGCGGGGCTTGGTGCGGACCAAAGTGGTTTCAGGTGAAGTGGGGCAGTAGAATGAGTGCCATTCCCATTGCTGTTAAAGAGCTAATACCCATTATTTTGGCAGCTGCTATATGGGGCCAGTGCTGGAAGGGCTTGGTTGTCACTTGCCACTGTGACAACGTCGTAGCCGTTTCAGCAGTCCAATTCCGATCGTGCCGACAGCAGCACATTATGCATTTGTTGCGCTGTCTGTTTTTTGTTGAGGCCAGATTTGATTTCCAGTTGCGGTGTGTACATATTCCTGGTTACCAGAATGACTGTGCTGACGATCTATCGCGAAATCATTTACCCTCTTTCTTTGCGAAGGTAACCGGGGCACACCCACTGCCGTCCCCAGTCCCACCAACTCTGCTGGAGCTGCTTGTATCGCAGGAATTGGATTTCCTCTCGCCGAGGTGGAGCAGTCTGTTCGAAGATACTTTCAGAGCGGCTTAGCCATCACCACGCAACGCACATATAGCTCAGGAGCACAGCGTTTTCTCCGTTTTTGTGAGAGCCACTCAGTGCATTGCCCATTCCCTGTATCTGAAAAACTACTTTGCTGTTTCGCGGCATGGCTAGCTGATGAAAAGCTATGTAGTACAACAATCAAAACTTACCTGGCCGCGGTACGCAGCATGCAAATCTCGTTAGGGCTGCCTGATCCTAGAGACCAGTCATCGATGCCAATGCTTAAGCAGGTGCAGGCTGGAATACAAAGGTTGCAGGGACACGACCAGACAGTAAAAAGGCGTATTAGACTCCCAATCACCACGGCTATTTTGGAGAAACTTCGTCAACATTGGGATCAGCGTGTAGGTGTCGACAAGTATTTGTTGTGGGCGGTGGCAGCATTGTGCTTTTTTGGCTTCTTCAGGCTAGGAGAGCTGCTGATAGCCTCGAGTGCGAGTGAAGGGGAGTCCACTCATCTTCGATTATCGTGGGGGGATGTGGCAATTGATAATGCATCCGCCCCAACTATGCTAAGAGTATTTCTTCGTGTGTCTAAATGTGACCAGATGGGCCGTGGCGCTTATGTCTTTGTTGGGCGCACAAGTAACTCACTCTGCCCAGTAGCAGCAGTGCTTGCTTACATGACCAAACGAGGAACCCTTCACGGCCAGTTTTTCTGTGACCAGCAGGGCAAACCACTATGCAAGGTCCGATATGTCGCGGAATTAAAAAGAGCACTATCCGCAGTGGGTGTCGACCAGTCGCTTTATGCCGGTCACAGTTTTAGGATTGGTGCAGCTACAGCTGCGGCGATGGCAGGCATGGAAGAGGCAACGATTCGAACCCTTGGGCGCTGGAACAGCGATGCTTTTATGTTGTACATTCGAATGCCAGGGTCGCAATTGGCGAAATTAACAAACACCATTGCAGGAGGCTGTCAGATCATGCCACGGCCGTGACAGACATGCGCTTGTGTCAATTGTGCGTATTTCCTATATATACGTATACTATTTTATAATGTTTTGGGGGTGTGTGACGGAACCAATTGTTCCTATACTTTGGGGATAGGGCGTGTCCACACGCCGCACACCCCCTCCCCCTTACACAAGGGGCGGGGAAACCCAGCCCCCTTCCAACGTACAAGGGGGCGGGTGAAATCAGACTTCTGCCAAATCCCGTAGTTATTGTTATCGGTCATATTACCTCTGGTATATGGTCTACATGTAGTTTATAGTTCTTATCGATCATCACACGAGTGAGTTATTAAATGAAGTTTAATGAAGTTAAACGCGGTTAATATTGCGAGTGTAGCACCTCCCCTACAGTATTTCCTATGTGCACGCGCATGCGCTAGCAATTATCATTGCCTCGTGTAACGTTTTCGAATTGACCCACCCGCCGCACCTCTCGTATATTAAAATTAATTAGCATTTCTCTCCATCACGTTGAGTGATGTGACAGGTCTGGGGATAGGGCGTGTCCACACGCCGCACACCCCCTCCCCCTTACACAAGGGGCGGGGAAACCCAGCCCCCTTCCAACGTACAAGGGGGCGGGTGAAATCAGACTTCTGCCAAATCCCGTAGTTATTGTTATCGGTCATATTACCTCTGGTATATGGTCTACATGTAGTTTATAGTTCTTATCGATCATCACACGAGTGAGTTATTAAAGAGTGTTAATGTGTGCATGACAGGAAGCCATGAGCCACGTGCATAGCAGCCCTTAGATTTTAAATGGTAGTACATACAGCATGCTATAACATACCTTTGGGTGGTAGTGGTAGTGGTAGTTCTACGACCCTTCCAATACCGACTCATTCTAGCTGCCTTAATGGTAGCTGAATTACCCCTGTATATCCGCCTTTTAGCAGCACGGTTCTCCTCGACGCTCTCTTGATATCGCTGCCTTTTAACAGCACGGTTCTCCTCGAGGTCCTCTCCATATCGCTGCCTTTTAGCAGCACGGTTCTCCTCGAGGTCCTCTCCATATCGCTGCCTTTTAGCAGCACGGTTCTCCTCGAGGTCCTCTCCATATCGCTGCCTTTTAGCAGCACGCTTAGGTTCAATATTTGCGATGTAGCTCTCGCGTACAGAGTCCTTCTTTTTTTCAGGATCGGCCTTGTAGCTCTCGCGTACAGAGGCCTTCTTTTTTCAGGATCGGCCTTGTAGCTCTCGCGTACAGAGGCCTTCTTTTTTTCAGGATCGGCCTTGTAGCTCGCGCGTACAGAGGCCTTCTTTTTTTCAGGGTCGGCCTTGTAGCGCTCTCGGGCTTTAGCCTTGTTCTCTTCTTGCTTTTGGAGGTATTCCGCTCGTTGCTTCGTTCTCTTCTTTCGATTACGCGAAGGCATTTTTAGAAAAACAACTTCACTAGCCAAAATAAGTAACGACTAAACTGACACCAAAATAAATTTTGTGCCTGTTGGAGTATTTATACTGCCTAAAATTATCCATACTCCTGTATTTAGAACATAGTAATATACCCATACCGTATATAGGACTTTTTCGTTGTAGCTTCTTTATTACCTTAAGGGGCACCGCGCCGGTAAATTCTGAAGCGATTGGTACTATCGCCGTTCTTTAAAACCATTCCTAGCGTGAGTTATACTTGACGGAGAAGAAGAAGAAGAAGAAGACGACGACGACCAACAATTTTTTTGGGCATGGGCACGAGAAACAGGTTCTTAGTTGGTCTAGAAGGGCATAGTTTTATGACATGAAACTAGCACCAAAACGTAGATCTTGGTGTTGTCGTTCGATTGCTGCAAAGAGAAAAGCTATCCGTTTCTTCGTTGTCCCTCGCGACGCAACTGAAAATTTTTAATGACATTCATGACTCCTCAATCAATCCTATATTGAACCTGCTGACGCAGGTTCAGATTCTTACGCTTCTGAAATGCCTGCACCCTGTTTGCATTACATAAATGCATCATCGTCATGGGCATGTCTTGGAGTAGATAAAATATACTTCTTCATTGGATCTTTTATTCCTTCAATCAACACATTTTGGCACTCACACAGGCCACAAAATCAACTGACAATAGCACTACACTGTGCTCTATTTAAAAACGTAGGCGATGAACAATTAGAAATGCTAACCACTAACTATTACTGCCAATGGATTTTATGAGCCAAAACCATATAGGATGCAATTCAATCTTGGTGAAGTTAGCAGGTTCAATTTCTTACAGGGTATATCGGCAGAGGCCATAGATCGCATCCTGAAATACGAACAAAGATACTGAACGTTTGTTATTTACTGGCACATTCCACACGGGAGATGTAGAAACGAGAGCAAATAGCATAGCATAGCATAGGTTCACCATACTAATCATAGCTAGGCACAGCATGGAGTTGGCTGTGATGAGTGACAAACTCAGTTAACCATACTGGCTAGTAATGGCAGTCTCAGTCTAATGGTGAGGTGTCCAGCAAGTTTAAAGAGGCTACTCTTGGCTCCAGGTCCCCAACTGCCATAACACTCAACAACCACCCAGCCTAGCTCTTGGCACTTTCCATTATTCTGCTATGCTCTCTTCGCTAGTGGACTTGCTATCACACTTACTTCTTGACGTGCATTGGGATGTAACAAAAGGACAAAAGGAAATTGGCTGGTTGTGTTTGTTGCTCCTCATTGGCAAAACTCAAGATTGATATCACACATTCTGCTGTGGTAGGACACCATACCCCCACCCCTCATGTTTGCATATGGTCGCCAAATTGGTTGAGGCAGGCTGTGTGGTCATCATTCATCAGGAAGCCCTAACCCCCATTTAATGCATTTGACTATTAAATGTAATGAAGTGGCCTAACCACCATTTAATGCATTGGCAATTAACTTGCACCTCAGATAGATCAAGATGAAGGTTGCACTTGGAGAGACAGACAACCAAGCTTAGGCATGAGGTGAGGCAAATCATGATTAAGTATCTACAGTAAGTGCACTGCAACTTAAAAGGTTCATGCTCACCATTGCTATTAATAAAATGAATTATTGGCAATGCCATCCTGGCAACACCATCAACAAATCATGTTTTCAATGCTATCATACTTGCTTCAGTTTCATTCTATTTACAGCTTTGTGCACAGATGGAATGGCATCAATGTGAAGACAATATGTTTAACTGAAAACAAAATAACATACATCCATTACTGTTGCATAATGAAATATGAGGTGCAACATGTAACTAATGTTTTGCATAGCACGACCAGTTAAATCTGTATGAATTAATAAAATTAAGTCTTGCAGGATATGCAATAATTAACAGTATAGAGATGTACAGATATATACATCTGAGGCAAGTTGTTTCATCTAACTTCACTTGCAATATTATACACTTTTAAAAATTGGTAATGTACTGTTTGTGTTATGTGTGCGTGCATAGGAATTTATTGCATGCATCATGTTGCATAGTGTTCTCTGCCACATGTGAGTGGGGCATAGGCATATACAGAGGCTCAGGGGGACATCATACATGACAGAGAACTAATATATGGGGACACGAATTATGTATGGAGGACCAATCATACGGAATGCTACATGTTGCTATCTAACATGTCTCAAGGAAGTCTATGTTAAAGAAACTCTGCATGCGCTGAGCGGAGTAGCCAAAGAGATACTTGTACAGAAGACCACATGTAACAATATACAGTGGTAAACACTGAGAGTACAAAAGCTCAGCCTGAGGGATAGAAGCAGTGGCCACTAAAAACATGCACACAAGCATCTAATGGCTAGAATGCATATGTGTATAGAACAAATTTCAGACGAACAGACATGTACTTTGTGTGAGCTGAAAACTGAGTGAGAAAATAAGTCATTAGTGGCAATTGTACATGTAACTAAGTAGGTGTGGCTGGAGTTAGTAAGGGTGATCGCAAATAGAAAAGCTTATTACTCACACTTCCCCACTTAGTGATGAAGAGGTTGATGCGAGTGCGCAAGAAAAAGCGGGAGATTACTATAGTACTGATCGTCTTATACGAAGTGATAGCTCTTCTTCTTTTTTTTTTACTCATAAATATTCACTGCTTCAGGTGAGGCCGTACAGTAGGAACGAAATAAGTGGTCTGATTACCAGAACATAGGAAAATTTTAGTCTAAATGCTTATTTGGAACAGCTAGCAGCAGCACAGTATCATCACTTCACTAAGGTCTTATTGTGTTGATGGATGGATGGATGTTAACGCGCATGGAGCAATAAGTTGTACAATTAGCGAGAATGGCGGTTTCGGAGCTCATTGACTTAGACCGCATGTGCAGTGGCGGCGGAGCCCATAGGACATAGCCCTACCAATGATAGCACCACTGCACTTTAGTAATTAACCTGCAGGAAATCGATATGACCACCGCGCACCAATATATGGCGTCAAACCGTTGCACGGCAGATTATGGCAATGGCGGCGGAAGGGGGTGGGGGTGGGTGTTGCAGGTTTTGTAATTATTGGTACATTGAATAAACCGAATTACGGTATGGAACCAAATATGCTCATTAAAAAACTTACAACTTAGGAGGCTTATTTATGCAAAACCTGTTACAGTAATGCGCAAAGGCCTTTTGGTGCTACTATCTATCAAACAACCAGGTATTGTGCAGCTGCTGTAGACTCGGTAGAGGTTCATCTTGGCAACGGGACAGAGTGAAAACAAATAGTCTAGCCTTTGACATGTCATGGCTGCCTTTTTGTGTTCCCTTTCTCTTTGTTGTCGGCGCCCCATTTAGAATGTCCATGCTGCTAGAATTTATTAACACTAATAGGTCCTTTTCGTCACTCGGATATTTCCGTGAAAGCTGTGAATCAACATGGCGGACGTGTATTAATTTATATTGTGTGACACTGACGTATTTAGATTACGGAGCGGTCACATGACACATGAAAAGGGCCTATAAAGTTATCTCGCGCTCGCTTAATTTTCATACTCACACATTAGCGAGGAATAGTTTTGGTGTAGATATAATATCTATGATTTTGGCAAGCAGGACTATAGACTATTTGTTTTGATGCGAAGCGGAACTAGGGCGGGGGGGGGGAAAGGGTGGGGGGGGGGAGGTTCAACTGAACCCACCGACCCCTCCCCGCCTACGGGCCTGTCAATCTCAATAAAATGGCACGCGTACAACACGCCAGCCTATATACATCAGAAATCCGTTACTCAAAATTGGCTCTTTTATTCGCTCTAAATATAGGCGGCAAAGGTACACAAAATGGACCTATCCAAAGTCGCACAACGGAGGTTTGGCACGACACGCCGCTGTAATACCTCTTCCATACAATACAATACTGCGAGCTCAGTAAGTCCGTTTCACAAAATAAGCGATATTGGTCACTCGATGGAGGTACACAAAAATATCATATAACAAAATACCGCACAAAATGAAAATGTATATCTGCAGCAACATAATTAGCGCAGCAATAGGTGTCGCTCAAAATGTGCCCACTTTACCTTTCTTTTTGCTGAATCAGTCCCCCTTCAGGCCTCTTACTGAGTTGTGACTCTCAATAACCAGCAATAAATCATCTTCTCTTACATCTTCAGATGTGTCGCACCCGGTACCACCACGGCCGACGTAGTAGATATGTTTAAAGGATTTGTGAAATAATGGATTTAATGGCATAGGGTATGATATGATAATTACTTTAACCATCGCTAGCATTGATACTTTTCATATGCAATCATTATAAATATCCTGGTGTTTTATTATATTACATCTATAACCATAATGATATGCTCAATGTGATTAAGATAAATACATTTATCATTGCGATGCAAATTTCTGCAATGCAAAGAAAATGATTAAGCATTGATGATAAGCAATCACTATGGAAGAAAAGATATTGGCGCTTTATCAGTAACCGTGAATGATGTGTTTAAGCCATTATTACGTACACTCTTGCTCAGTCGCTACACATGTATACAATGTATTTGAAATTCTGCTGCTTTTTGTCAGTTATTTAATATGAATTATTTACAATCGTGCATTTGGTGAATGTGAAAAGTCGGTCATTTCAGTACTTCGTATTTATTGGTTGCACCAAATCCTCCGTAATAAGATATTATAATACTTGTGTATACTGAATATGATTGCAGTTGACAAAATATAAAAATGTAATTAGGATTTGTATGCCGTCAATAAAAAGTAATAAAAAGTTGATGATTGAGTTTTCAATGAGAAGCCCGCCTAACATATTGCATGATGCTTAGGGTGGGCGTGGTCCGGCCTGATAGGCTAGACCCCTGGCCTGACAGGTCAGGCCAGGCGCCTGGCCGTCAGGCCGGCTGGCCTTCGGCAACCTTGGGCACAAGATAAGGAAATGTCGATGCGGGCCATTGCCAGAAATTTTGGACATCATCCATAACTCCGGCCAGGAATATAATATAACAATTCTACTTTCACCGTTATCTTTAGCTAAAACGTATCGAAATAAAATAACTAATTATTAATTAACGGTCTTTACGACAACAAGCTTTATTTTAAGTGCTTATAGTTTTTTTAATATACAAAACATCTCTTATAGAACAAGTTTTAGTTTCGGTACTGTGTATTGATTGTTACGCATGCGCGTTGCGGTAGCGTCATCGCGTTACTAAAAATGGCTCTTACCTCATTCCAATCTGATGTAATTTATTCAAGATTATAAACGGCAACCATAGTAGCGGCGTGTGGAAAAGGCTGTTGACAGTGGCGTAGCTACGTAGGGCCTAAGTTCTGCCCACGCAGATACTGCTTCCACGCTAGCGCGCCTGGAGCTTCGCTTGCTAGTTGAAGCTTCGTCTGATTGGTTCTGAAAAGAACCGTTTCGATCGTCCAAAACAACGTCCTCGGCACGTAGTCTCGTACCCAGACCCACCAAAACGTAAGTGTTTATCGCTTACACTCACTGTATTACGTCATGGTGGGTCTGGGTACGAGACTACTCGGCACAGTTCTCAGCCATGATAGCGTCGATGTTTACATAGATATTAGAGTAGAAGGATAGGAAACAAATCACGTGAGCAATACTCTACCATAGATTTTTAGGCGCGCAGTCCGCATAGCTGTTAATTGAGTGTTATATGCTACTCCCCCAAAACGACGACAAGAGTTTTAAGAGAAAGAGAGAACATTTGTGTATGGATTCCGATAGAGCTGCGAACGCTGATCACGGCGATGTAAGTTTTTAAAGTGGCGCATGCCTATAACGGTAGATACGCGCGTTTGTAGTAGTTACATATATAAGTGAACTGAGGCGTACTGAATACAAACGGATGCGTCTAAATCGTATTGGCATGATATTTCGTATAGTTCTCGTCAAACTACACAGCATGGTATATGTTTTCCCTATACCAGATAGATGTTGTACGTGTGAGGGCCAAATAACTATGGGGTCAAACTGTGGCTTGTAACGTGCGTATTTTGATACTGTTCTGGGCCATATTGAGTATATATGTTGGGGCATGTATTCTATACAGCAACGCATTTTGGTTTTGTAATGATATGCTTCTTTACAGGGAGAAAAAAAGGTGCCGTTTCATGTCTCTATAGAACTGATGATCGGACTGGGCACTGCAAGTTTAGGCTGGACTGTAGAATAAAGAAGAAGGCAAAGGATTGGCCCCTTAGCGCTACTAGTGCACATAATGTTAGATAAAGTCAGTGTGTTTCCAGTCTCTATTCCACCTGAAAACCTACCGTCAAAGAAGACTTGGCATCTTGCTATGATGATGGCCTGGGTACGAGAACTATGCGGACTGCAGGTGTTACATCGTGTTAATTGGCTGTATTTCCTATCCTTCTACTCTAATATCTATGATGTTTACGGGTAATATATATTCATTTGCAAAATAACTCAAAATGGAAATGGCGACGTTACCAAGCTGCTTTCAACTTTTAGCTGTTTTTGTACGTTGCATTGAACGATACAAGTACATAAGGAGGCTGATTCTATACCACATGCATCGCTCGCTTAACACTGAAAATTCGGAGCGATTCCGCACTTGCTGGAGAGCACAAAACGACGAACGAAAAAGGTAACAAAAATGGTACATTTTGGTGTTTTTTAAACCGTAAGGATTGATCGAAAGTTGGACGCGTAACACTAAAATAATAAAGACATTGATGTGTTAGTCGCATACTTAAATTTGTTAGAAATCATTCGATCCTCAGGCAGAAAATTAACGAAGAAGTGGATTGAGAATGGGGTGGCTAAATCATTTATTAACTAACGGTAGGTGTTAATTAATAACTTGGTCCTTACAGATTCACATTGCTACAAGCATTCAAAATGAATTTCTGCATTTGTAATGTCTTTACTTTTGCATCAGTGATAAACAAAGTCAAGTAAAGTTGAAACATACATTAGGCCAAGTGTGATGTTCTCAACTGGAAGTGTGAATTCACTCTGTTGTTTGGTGTGACCTTCACTCCGCTGTTTGTCAGGTGCGTAAATTTTACTTCGCTATAATTATATAGTTCTAAGAAACGTGTTAGAGTTAGTGTTTGATTAGTTACACAGGCAAAAAGTTGAAAATACAATGGTTAATTTAACATGTTTTACCATTCTCTACAACAAATAACAACCATGGTTTTTTCAACACATTGTTGATGTTGTAAAAATTACAACAAACTACAGTATATGAGTGATGTACCATGACAAAATGTAAGCTATTGCATTTGGGCAAACGAAACATTGCGAAACTACAAATACACCGATGTACAATGGTTACAAATTATTTTTCACGTGACTGTTTAATTAATGGATCCAGATGTCTATTACTGTGCATCATAACACGTGATGGTTGGTCTTTGCGTGAGCTCCTCAGGAGGACGGAAATTTGCACAACAGCTTGCTGAATGGATTTGTGAACACCCTGACAGAGCCGTTGCTTTGAAAAGTATCGAGTTGCATTTTTTCGGAACTGCATACCTACTTCAACTTCCTCACTGTACAAAAAGAAAATGCAAATTCAAATGTGGGGGGTAAGTACCATACCCTCAGAACTAGCATAGCCTATGTAGAAGGTTGGAATGGTTTCTTACACACAAGCCAGGTATCTTACAACCCATCTTCTGCCAGGTGTAGTAAACCAAGTTTGATGCTCATGACCAGTCTATGTTATAGTATTATTAAGCTTTCTATGGGTACTAGGTACAGTGCATGTCTGTTGCTAAGGCTAAGATATGTTTCTACAGATGCATTCAATGAGTCAGTGATCCTAACCAATCCTAAGCTTGGCAGGGTGTCTACCCCTAAAACCCTTATCCAATCAAAAATCATCCCAAACTGTTGTTGATATGTTCATAGTTCACATACATATGAATGCAATTTCATGTCTGGAGCACTCCAGCCATAGCCTTGACTATGGCTCAGTTGACCAACTCCTTCCCCCACTAGATGACGGGTTGCTAGTTGGCCAGGTAGCTAAGAAGGGCAGCACCAGGTGGCAGGTCTTGAATCTCAGCTCCTGGATGGACGCTGGAATATTTTGCATTCAGATTGCACCCCAAACCACTCTTGAGCTGGTGAAGTACCAACACATCATCTGCCAGCTCTTCACAGCCTACCGATGGCAGCAGCCCTGAGGTATGAAAAGCTCTTTTGGCAGGCCACAGCTATGGACAAGGCTGCATAACATCCGCTGAGACGTGTTGAAGGAGAACGTGCTGGTGTGGTGTGTCACACATCAGCCCTTTCAACAGCCAGTTCCAAGCAGGCTCACCACCACACCAGCAGGCACTACACCATCTGGTATCACCTTTCTTTTTTAAAAACAGAGGTGCAGGTTGGATAATGAATACTTTAACTTGCTACTTATGTCTGTGCATACTTATCAGGGCCCTGACCTATGCATGATGGGGTAGCTATAATAAAATTCATTGCCACAGACCACGCAGGAACAACACAGGCCATGCAGGAACATCACCCTTGAAATAAAAAATAAATAATAATAATTAGTCGCCTCACCTTCTCCGTTCCAGTGTATTGTTTTTGGTGTAGTAACATTGTGTAGCTTAAAACTCTAATAATGTTGTATATGTTCAATTTATACATTTATTCAATAATAATAATAATAATTACTTAACATACGTGGTGCACCGTTTTCCATCAAGAAGAAGCAGCACATACAGTGTTGCAGGTCACAATCGTTGTATGCAGGGAATGAAGTGTTCAAGTATTCCTTGAAGGGTATAGCAAGGGCAGGATGGGAAGCACAATACTTTGTACTAATTTGTGAGAAGGCTAGGCCAGGAACAGAAATCTGATGGAGTGCAATAACACTCGTTAAATTCCCTGCATTCAACTAGTGATGCAACATTGTACTATTGGCCTGTAAGGTTAGGCTGTTACCTATGGCGATGAAATTACCTATCATCGCAGATTGTGGTGCATGGATCAGGGCCCGTGGACAGACATACCATAGCAAGCTAGTAACAATTTCATTATTCTGCTGTAGTCAGACTCCCAAACGCTTTTACAGGTGAAACTTAGAGTACAAGATGATGTGTAACTGAGGGAAAGAGTGTACTTTTAGAGAAGACTACAAGCAACAATACAGATGAAAACCATAGTGAGTATGAAAACAGGGTACAGAAATGAAGAATATAATCAATTGCCTCTTGAGCTGTTCATTGAACAGAACGCTGTGCAGAGGAAATGTTCCGAGAGGCAGACCTTACACTTGAATACATTTGGATGTACCATCATTATTAGAGAGTGTTATAATGTTGCCATATGCCGTGTCACGGTGCATAAGTGTTGTTGTGTTTATGTGTGTGTGTGTGTGTGTGTGTGTATGTGTGTGTGTGTGTGTGTGCAAGTGACGTGCTCAAGAATTGTAAAGTGCCATTTGCACAACATATACGCATGCATAAGGGTGTGTGAACCAGTATGAGGGCATGTTCACGCACTCCATATGGGCTAAGCATGGTGTGGGCAAAAGATAAACCACAATAGCTGAGGCATAAAGAATGATGAGAAGTTGAGCAAGGGCTATGCCAAATAAGAAAACTTTATTACACACTTCTCCACTACAGAAAGATTATGTGAGTGCATAGTTGTGGTAAATATAGTGTGCCACATGCGCATGTATACAGAGGTATGGGGACACGATGTACAGTGTATGCAAGCACAATGGACCAATTCAATGGGACACAGAGAATCAATATACAGGGACAAAATTTACCTACAAAGGACCAACCATGGGCCTATGGGGACACATGCAATGCATGTACAAAAGAACAATCCTATAGGGACACAAGGTACCTGTGTGTACAAAGGACCTTGGATTGGATGCACAAATAGAGGACCAATCCTATGAGCACACAATACACGACAGTCGTCCAATCCTGTGGGACGCTGCATGTAGCTACACATACCTATGTACATGTGATGGTTTTATGTCATGTAGGAAGAACCATTTATATGGGAAACCCAGCCTGCACAAAGAGGAGTTGTTACAAGGAATGCTTCGGCAACAATGCAGGGAAAAACTAAGAGAGTGGTACAGAAGCTCAGTACATAAACCCACTCAAAAGTGCACACAGTCAAATGGAATAGATCCCGTGCATGTGACAAAGTGTAAGAGCGTAAAAGAGTGTGTCATCATCATCAGACTGGTTTATTGTGTACTGTAATACTACGTGAGTGTGGGTGTTGTGCATAAGAATATGCCATACGATGGTGTACAGGTTTATTATACGCAACAATTCAAGTGTGTGCACCAGTACTAGTGCATGAGGCTGTGTGAGCCAGCATGATTGCATGATCATGTACTATGCGTGAGCTGAAAATAACAGACCATTGTAATTGCAAGCGTAGCTGAGTGGCGTGATAAGAATTTTAGCAAGGGCTATATACTAATAGCAAATTGGAAGCTATATTACATGACTAGAGGATGATGCAAGTGCGTAGCAAATAGCCTTACTCACGCCGTGTTGAATACTGCCACCCCGCGACGTGGGAGGCGCAAGAATACTGCAACGATTCATTCAGATCAATCAATTTGGTACGATCGTCTTGCGAAGCGAGAAGTCTTCTTCTTTAAATTCACCAGTATAAACTCGCTGCCTAGATGAGGCACAATTGTTGCGAACGGCTAGCTTAGTTTTAGGCGGAGAATGGGCGGAACAAAGAAATTAGATAGTGGATTCGGAGCGGTTGCATACAATAAAGGAGCTCATCGAGCAGGAAATGTGCATTAGCTATGCACACTGTATCTCCGTAACGGATAAAATAAAAATTAGCGACAGAAAAAATCTATAGCGACTGGACCCCTCCACAAGACACGAAAATATAGATTCACATACAGAAATGGTGTGTTATGAAGTGTTGAAAATAGAAAGTCGATAGCATTTACCGATCGGAAGTTATAGCGATTTAAACGTAAGGCATTTTGATATTTGATAGCACTATAATATGATAATATGCACTAGGTCCCTTTTCGCGGAAACGATCCCATACGTGTGTGTACAGCAAGCATACAGAAAGCTGTGGGGTGAATTTGCAGAACTTTCAAACCTAAGCTGGGTTGCCTCAAGGACTTTGAATGCAAAATCGAATTCAAGGCAGAGTCCAAACCTACCTTAATGCACACAGAATTGATTTCACGCAGAGAGCAACCAAATTCAAATGTGTTTGGTCCACACAGAGCAACTCCAGTGCTAGCAGCTTACACACAGGTTGGCTTGATGGCTCAGCCAGCACATTGGATATCAAAAGATATGCATGTGTTAAGCAGCATGCTTTGACATGACTAGGCTGACTTTTTAGGTGTTAATTATACATGTGGACACGCCCATTGGCCTCTGCGAAGAATTCTGTGTGCATCTCTGCGTGTTCTTCAATAGTTCTGCTTGTCCTAGTGTAACTCGACTTTAGTCTTACATAGGCTGCATTAGTGTATATCGCTGTGATTCCCTGTACTATTATATTCTTTGGCAATGCTGAGTATGTTCAAGCGAGAAACACAATATTTACACAGTACTATGGCTACGGTCCACTACATGTTGGCCTAACTGCGATGCTTGCATTCTAATGTTGATCAGTTGTCCGTGTTCTTCGGCTCATTCAACTTCATCTTCATGGAGAGAGGCGTGGTGATGTATGCAATTGTATGATATACAACGATCAGCACACGTATTATACTTACAGCCTTATAATTAATTGATTAATTAACTAATTGCGTGCTATAGTTAATTGTTCTACAATTAACGTGTGGAGCATTTGCACACGTGTGCTAGGGTAAATTTGGGACAGTGTCGAGCAAAATCACCCTTCTGTGTAGTTTAGCAAGTTTTCAGATTTTTTTTTAATGTCCATGAACTGCATGCAAAGAGCCTCTACGCATCCAAAATTGGACTAATCCCTCTTAAAGTTATAAGGCACTGAATTTTTAATTAGCCATACTTTTCAATGCGGGCGTTACTTTACTTTAGCTTGCCCTGAAAAATTTGAAGAAGCATCACAAGGTGATTTTGCTGGACTCTGTCCCATTTATTCACAATACATAGAGATCTTACCAGCATTCACTGCTGCTGCTGCTGTAGGCAAGATCTCGTAATCAATATTATAAAGGGAAGCTTTGGCAGCCTCGTACCAAGGATCACTAGCATAAACAATGAGATTGCCCGCGTAACGAACGTTAGGTTGTATACCAGGGTATACTCTCGTTCCCACAATCAGCTTCACATCCTTTCCTTTGCATTCAATCGTAACCGCGGTACGGACATTCAAAGGTAGTGCATCTGTTGTGTCCAAACCCCAGTTGAAATTAGTAGTATCGCCTATTGTGGCAAATAGTCGCGTAGTACCCGGCCAAAACCATAGAGCAGGAGAACGGCTTCCGAAGTCAGCTAAATCATTGATCGTAGTAAAATGCAGAATGCTGCCCCAGGAGTACGTATACCCAGTGGGTATAATGTCAAACGTAAGCCTGTAGTCAGCCTTTCCGGAGATTACAGCTATTGGATGGGAACGGGCCAATGTTTGACTATCAGGTAGATTTAGGCATGGATAATAAGCTGCATGGAGAAATGAAGACCAGGTTACTTAACGATTCCACATCTATACTTGGCTGCATGCATGATACACGCACAATACCAGGGACGTACGCAGGGTTTTGAAAAGGGGGGTTACATATAGGAAGGGATCAACTAGGGGGAGAGTGCGAAAGGGGACGTGCCCCTTCCCGCGCGAAGCGCGGAAGCCCAGCGGTGCAGTACCATTTGAAGACATTATTTCATCGAGAATTCAACAAGACAGTACATTTAGCTGAATAATAAGCTTGCATGCATCTGTCATTCTTCTAGGATTTTTTTCCACAATTTACATACGTGGTCTACATCTATTTTAGTGTGGAAGTTACAATGAATCAATGCTAGAGCACTTAAGTTAGGAGGAGATTGCAATTGGGAAGGCAGAGTATCGACTTCAGCTGGTTCTTTCTGCTCTGACTCGGAAGGTACCTCAAAGACATGATCATCTATACAGAATGGCATAAGTAAAATATCACCCCCTTCCCCTCCTCAAAAAAATCACGTTTAGGACGTTTGAAACCATGTTTTACATCTCTCTCTATGCCTGTACGTAGTTACATACCAGGTTCTACATGCGCTCTTTTGGAAAAGAAGGAATTTGTCTTATGCAGCTTTGTCTTTTTATCGTATACGGCGAGCAGACTTAAAGTGTCACGTGGGAACGCGGCTAATTATCGGGATGGTCCTATGTATAATGGTGAATATGGGCTGAACCCCTCGAACCCCCCCCCCCCCCCCCCCCCCCCCCCCCCCTGCGTACGCCCCGGAATACATAATATGGAATTGTGAATTTCCGTCAACGCTCCTGTCAGAACGTAAAATATACACAGTATAATTAACTAACCAACGTTGGATATTTTGTACTGCTCCTGTTGCACTAGTCCATTGCTTTCCGCTGAAGATCGGTCATCATCGATGGGGCCGACGAGCTTGTTTTCTACTGTCGTGTCCTCCACATCGCTGTACTTCGGATAGAGCTTGTTCGCGCTCACGCAGATCGTGGACAGTGCCAAATACAAGGCGACGGTCCAGTAGAGCGAGGCGTTTTCCTTCTTCATGTCGAGACCAGTCTGAGTGCGCTTGTATATCAACTAAGTCGGAGCATTCTATTTATACTCATAGACGATTCGTCATTTGTACCAACAACAATCATTACCACAACTTTTCCGACATCATGTTCAGTTGCCGACATCCTTTGCTGCTCTTGGAATTTATGATGCAACATACAACACATCCAAACAGGGCACTGCCATGGTGAATGAAGCGATTAAGGGTGCATGGATTGACTTCCACCATGAGCAGCATTTGGAGGCATGCACTGAATACTGCCAGGAGGCTAAGAAACAAGACTACATGCTACAATTTGAGAGTATCATACTTATACCTTTAGCCGGCCCGGATTGACAAATAGCAATTCGAAGAGCACTGAAAGAAAAGACATCAACGTGGCTCACCGTACTTTCACTTCAGAAATACCACTTTGACCTGCATGTCACATATGCAGTTCCGAGATGGCCTAGCCATACATTATTTTCGGTATCCTCTTTGTCTACCTCCCAGATGTGATGGATGTGGGGCCGGCCACCTTGTCCCTTCAAAATACCCTGGATTGCAAGAAGGGAGGACCCATCATTCAGAGATATAATGAAATCAGAGACTGCATATATGGCAGCACAGGTGGACACATGTCATCAAGGAGCCAGTTGTCAGAGAGGCTGATGATAGCACAGGAGATGGTGGGCTGTGACTTGATTTGGGGATAAGAGGGGCATGGTAACCTCAGGTGGAGCATGATTGGACATCAAGGTCATTGACACTGATTGTCCATCTCATCACAACTGTTCATCTGAATCAGTCTTGGAGTATGGAGCTAAAGAGAAGAAGAGGATTTATGAGCAGGCCGTATTTGAGTGAAGAGGAAACTTTACACTACTAGTGATGTCAGTTGATGGACTTCTCCACAGAAAGGTCTGAAGAGACTAGCGGCAAACCTTGCACACAAATGGGAAAAACCCTACTCTCAAACATGTGGCTACATTAGGGCACGACTAGCCTTTGCCATCATCAGGGCATCCGGCTTTTGCTTGAGGTGCTCGTGAAGAAGTGGACTTGGGTTTGATGAGATGGGGCACCACTCTACTCTATCTGAGGTTGATCATGTGTTCAGGCAGAATTATCATAGCTATGACAAGCGGATAATTTACCATGCTATTTATTGTATGTAGTGTCTTAATTTGTATTTTATTGGCCTTCAAAAAGTTGTTCGGTGAATTGAATTGCGTTAGTATACCGTAAATGAATAATTGTAACGATGGATATTCGCTCATCATATATAAATGGAACACAGCGCTTTGTCATGGATTGCAACACACGGATTTAAAACACGTCTCTCAGGCATGACATTAGGCATAGCATTACACATTAGTGGTGCATCCGCGCGCGTGAATATGTGTGTGAAAATGGTGACTATATAATCGTATAATATAATCGTAGTTCAATGGTCCCACCTCTAAGTGTTGTCGTACTGTGTAAAATTGTGTGCTATAGCACCATATTATTTGGTCATGCATGGTCTGCATGGTTATATAATACCATACAACAAAATTTCTGTCTGGCATGAGTGTCTGCTATGGCAGTCTATGAACAGGTAAGAAAGCCTATTTACCTGTGCCCGCATGTCTCGGAACGCTTGCCTAGTTCTGTCATATATTATATAGGTGCTCTTTCGGGGGAATCAGCGTCATAGTTGCTATTGTACTAAGACTATACGTTAACGCGGTTTTGTAGCCTAAAAGAAATGAATTTGAATATGGAGCGGGTCGCGGGCCGATTTCGCAGGAGTTGTTTACAAAGAACACAACGAGGAAGCGCTTAGCGCTTTACATGATATACATCGCCCCGTGTACTTTATTTGTTTAGCTAACCACCAGCCGGTTTATTTACGGCATTACCGGTAAGCCAACAACACATTAATTTTTCCGTTGAAAATGAAATTCGAGGGAAATGTTTGCTCGCAACGCTGAACAGTTTGCATACAATAATACAGACCTGAGCACAATGACCTTCAACTCATGCGTGCACCCTTAGTTAGTCAACCTTTACTGCAGCGGCATAGCATGTGTGTCATATCCAGAAATGGCCCATACATTACTATAAATCGGTCTGATTATGATATATGTACTTCGAAAAATTATTCCATTAACCATTCTTTAACTAAAATCAAGACAAAAAATTAATTTATAAGTATGCCATTGCGTCATCTGCCAGCCAAAATGATTTAATAAATATTGGCAATAATTGTCAAATGGTGAATAAATGTGCACAATAAGTTACTTCAGCTGAAGATCAACAAGGCTG
This sequence comes from Ephydatia muelleri, assembly GCA_013339895.1. Classification (NCBI taxonomy): domain Eukaryota; kingdom Metazoa; phylum Porifera; class Demospongiae; order Spongillida; family Spongillidae; genus Ephydatia; species Ephydatia muelleri. The sequence continues at coordinate 385,683 of JABACO010000002.1, read as the reverse complement.
CTGGCGATGATCTGAGCCAATAGCAAGCCAGGTAGCTAAGCGGAAACCTTTTCCCTAGCCTCCTCCCCCCAATTCCCATAGGTCTAGACTGCCAGCTAGAGGGACACCCACCACCTAGCTCACTGCTAATGCATTATGGTGAAGCTATTATATTTATTGTATACAAGACGTCGTCATGGACACTTTTGACCTATAGAGTGGGTTGTTTTCACTTGAAGTTTATTGTAAACAGTGTTCGTTTAGCCTGCATGCAACTCGATGAATGAAGCGCGTAGGCTAGGCACGTGCACTGATACGCTTACACGCAGGGATAAAAATGATTCGTTAGCACTTTCCAGTACAGCTACGACCTACGTAGGCTTCTCAGTCTTACCTAGATCGATTAAAATCAAGTCTGAATGTGCCGCATTTTCAATATTTGTCTGCATGTGTGCGTCGATCAATACACGTAAAGCGCTTAACTGCGAAGCACTCTCTGGGACTTCGCCAATGGAAGAGCGCTATCACAATATATGCTTACATTAAGGAAAGCTTTGTCTACACATCGGGGCGCTGCTCAGTCTACCACTAGGCCAAACCCTGCATCAGGGTCAAAGCACCCCCCCCCCCCCCCCCCCTCCCATGTTATGGCATCAGGCCCAACCCCTGTCTCTGCACACAGTGTGTGGTTTGTGTGAACATAGATACATGTAATGTGCAGTTAAAACATGCACAATTTGTGCTATTGCTAGTTAGCAATTAGAGTTTACATGTACTAGCTGTGGCTGCACCAATACGTATGTCTGGTATGCTTTGCTTCACCTCTTCCGAGGTTCCAAATGGTGTCAGTGGGAAGGCCTGTTCTGGCAGCTACTGTACATGGCTGCACCAATGTGGGTGTTATATTTGGCTGGATTGTAGCCACGTAGCTCCACCATACCAGGGGTAGAAAGGTGGAGCGGAAGCTCTTAGATGTGAGTGTTCTCCCATCTTTTAAGTGGAAGAGGGGTGAGGAGTGAGTGGAACAGTGACAACATTCTCTGTAGGCCTCCATTGCTGGAACTGGACACATGTGCCTGCCTTTGGTACGCTGAACACACCTGCCCATCTGGTTGGTTTTGGACCACTTGATGAAGAAGTGCATGCCCTCCGGACCAGCAGACATCTTGCCTGGTAGGTTGGAACCTAGTGTCAAAACTCTGATTGAGTAAATTCACTGAGCCTGAGGTGGATGACTCCAGATGGTCAGTCTCAACATTGGGTTCCTGGACCCTGCTGTTCTTCACCAGTACAAAAAAATAGATACAGGATTGTCATCTCCATAGAAAAGGTTCCAAACACACTTTTAAAACAGAGCTCTCTTATTGAACCCTAGAACAACAAAGTACCAGGACATTATGCAACAGACTAAAATGCCTCTACCACTAGGCCAAAGGCTTTGCATCAGGCCACTCACCCCCCTCCCATCATGTACTTGATTGTGAAGTTTATGGCATCAGGACTAGCTCCCATGCATGCCATCACCATCGCTGCACACAATGTGTGGTTTGTATATAGGTGCTACACATATAAAGTGTGTGCTTTTAAGACATGGTACACAGTTTGTTCTCTTAGAACTGGAAGTTACCAGGCAGCCTAACATCAGATTAGCTAACCACAGTTTACATAGCATACAATGGACCTACCACATAATGAAATTATCTTCAAGGACCATACAATTGTAATTCAGTACAATTGTAATTCAGTACATGCATGTACTTGTGCATGCAAGGGTCCAGGTTTTAGTCAATTTCAATTCCATCTGAATAGTTGTCCTCATCTTCACTCTCCTCATCTTTGCCTACGTGTTCATCACCATCTGTACCACCCTGGACCTACAATGTACCTAACTGTACATAGGCCTATACTAGTATGTAGGCCTATCCTGGACCTACATGTACATGTACCTACATAGGCCTACCCTGGACCTACATGTACCTACATAGGCCTACCCTGGACCTACGTACCTACATAGGCCTACCCTGGACCTACATGTACCTACATAGGCCTACCCTGGACCTACGTACCTACATAGGCCTACCCTGGACCTACTGTTCTCAGAGAAAAACTGCTACATGTACTTGTACCCCAGGCAGTCTAATATCAGATTAGGCTAATCACAGTTACATAGCACACAATTGTAAGGTCAAGCTAGGTCTATACTAGTACACACTTGTAAGCAACACACACACACACACACACACACACACACACACACACACACACACACACACACACACACACACACACACACACACACACACACAAACACACACACACGCACGCACGCACACGCACACGCACACGCACACGCACACGCACGCACGCACACGCACACGCACACGCACACGCACACGCACACGCACACGCACACGCACACGCACACGCACACGCACACGCACACGCACACGCACACGCACACACACGCACACACAGTACAAACACACACACACACACTAACAACACACACAGCTCATAGTCTTACTCTGTTCTGGCTTCACAACAACTTAGTGCGTGTGCGTGCGTGTGTGTGTTTGTGTGTGTGTGTGTGTGTGTGTGTGTGTGCGTGTGTGTGTGTGTGTGCGTGCGTGCGTGTGTGTGTTTGTGTGTGTGTGTGTGTGTGTGTGTGTGTGTGTGTGTGTGTGTGTGTGTGTGTGTGTGTGTGTGTGTGTGTGTGTGTGTGTGTGTGTGTGTGTGTGTGTGTTGCTTACAAGTGTGTACTAGTATAGACCTAGCTTGACCTTACAATGTTGACAGCGTTGCGAGCAAACATTTCCCTCGAATTTCATTTTCAACGGAAAAATTAATGTGTTGTTGGCTTACCGGTAATGCCGTAAATAAACCGGCTGGTGGTTAGCTAAACAAATAAAGTACACGGGGCGATGTATATCATGTAAAGCGCTAAGCGCTTCCTCGTTGTGTTCTTTGTAAACAACTCCTGCGAAATCGGCCCGCGACCGCTCCATATTCAAATTCATTTCTTTTAGGCTACAAAACCGCGTTAACGTATAGTCTTAGTACAATAGCAACTATGACGCTGATTCCCCCGAAAGAGCACCTATATAATATGACAGAACTAGGCAAGCGTTCCGAGACATGCGGGCACAGGTAAATAGGCTTTCTTACCTGTTCATAGACTGCCATAGCAGACACTCATGCCAGACAGAAATTTTGTTGTATGGTATTATATAACCATGCAGACCATGCATGACCAAATAATATGGTGCTATAGCACACAATTTTACACAGTACGACAACACTTAGAGGTGGGACCATTGAACTACGATTATATTATACGATTATATAGTCACCATTTTCACACACATATTCACGCGCGCGGATGCACCACTAATGTGTAATGCTATGCCTAATGTCATGCCTAAGAGACGTGTTTTAAATCCGTGTGTTGCAATCCATGACAAAGCGCTGTGTTCCATTTATATATGATGAGCGAATATCCATCGTTACAATTATTCATTTACGGTATACTAACGCAATAACAACTTTTTGAATGCCAATAAAATCTGAACCTGCGTCAGCAGGTTCAATATAGGATTGATTGAGGAGTCATGAATGTCATTAAAAATTTTCAGTTGCGTCGCGAGGGACAACGAAGAAACGGATAGCTTTTCTCTTTGCAGCAATCGAACGACAACACCAAGATCTACGTTTTGGTGCTAGTTTCATGTCATAAAACTATGCCCTTCTAGACCAACTAAGAACCTGTTTCTCGTGCCCATGCCCAAAAAAATTGTTGGTCGTCGTCGTCTTCTTCTTCTTCTTCTTCTCCGTCAAGTATAACTCACGCTAGGAATGGTTTTAAAGAACGGCGATAGTACCAATCGCTTCAGAATTTACCGGCGCGGTGCCCCTTAAGGTAATAAAGAAGCTACAACGAAAAAGTCCTATATACGGTATGGGTATATTACTATGTTCTAAATACAGGAGTATGGATAATTTTAGGCAGTATAAATACTCCAACAGGCACAAAATTTATTTTGGTGTCAGTTTAGTCGTTACTTATTTTGGCTAGTGAAGTTGTTTTTCTAAAAATGCCTTCGCGTAATCGAAAGAAGAGAACGAAGCAACGAGCGGAATACCTCCAAAAGCAAGAAGAGAACAAGGCTAAAGCCCGAGAGCGCTACAAGGCCGACCCTGAAAAAAAGAAGGCCTCTGTACGCGCGAGCTACAAGGCCGATCCTGAAAAAAAGAAGGCCTCTGTACGCGAGAGCTACAAGGCCGATCCTGAAAAAAGAAGGCCTCTGTACGCGAGAGCTACAAGGCCGATCCTGAAAAAAAGAAGGACTCTGTACGCGAGAGCTACATCGCAAATATTGAACCTAAGCGTGCTGCTAAAAGGCAGCGATATGGAGAGGACCTCGAGGAGAACCGTGCTGCTAAAAGGCAGCGATATGGAGAGGACCTCGAGGAGAACCGTGCTGCTAAAAGGCAGCGATATGGAGAGGACCTCGAGGAGAACCGTGCTGTTAAAAGGCAGCGATATCAAGAGAGCGTCGAGGAGAACCGTGCTGCTAAAAGGCGGATATACAGGGGTAATTCAGCTACCATTAAGGCAGCTAGAATGAGTCGGTATTGGAAGGGTCGTAGAACTACCACTACCACTACCACCCAAAGGTATGTTATAGCATGCTGTATGTACTACCATTTAAAATCTAAGGGCTGCTATGCACGTGGCTCATGGCTTCCTGTCATGCACACATTAACACTCTTTAATAACTCACTCGTGTGATGATCGATAAGAACTATAAACTACATGTAGACCATATACCAGAGGTAATATGACCGATAACAATAACTACGGGATTTGGCAGAAGTCTGATTTCACCCGCCCCCTTGTACGTTGGAAGGGGGCTGGGTTTCCCCGCCCCTTGTGTAAGGGGGAGGGGGTGTGCGGCGTGTGGACACGCCCTATCCCCAGACCTGTCACATCACTCAACGTGATGGAGAGAAATGCTAATTAATTTTAATATACGAGAGGTGCGGCGGGTGGGTCAATTCGAAAACGTTACACGAGGCAATGATAATTGCTAGCGCATGCGCGTGCACATAGGAAATACTGTAGGGGAGGTGCTACACTCGCAATATTAACCGCGTTTAACTTCATTAAACTTCATTTAATAACTCACTCGTGTGATGATCGATAAGAACTATAAACTACATGTAGACCATATACCAGAGGTAATATGACCGATAACAATAACTACGGGATTTGGCAGAAGTCTGATTTCACCCGCCCCCTTGTACGTTGGAAGGGGGCTGGGTTTCCCCGCCCCTTGTGTAAGGGGGAGGGGGTGTGCGGCGTGTGGACACGCCCTATCCCCAAAGTATAGGAACAATTGGTTCCGTCACACACCCCCAAAACATTATAAAATAGTATACGTATATATAGGAAATACGCACAATTGACACAAGCGCATGTCTGTCACGGCCGTGGCATGATCTGACAGCCTCCTGCAATGGTGTTTGTTAATTTCGCCAATTGCGACCCTGGCATTCGAATGTACAACATAAAAGCATCGCTGTTCCAGCGCCCAAGGGTTCGAATCGTTGCCTCTTCCATGCCTGCCATCGCCGCAGCTGTAGCTGCACCAATCCTAAAACTGTGACCGGCATAAAGCGACTGGTCGACACCCACTGCGGATAGTGCTCTTTTTAATTCCGCGACATATCGGACCTTGCATAGTGGTTTGCCCTGCTGGTCACAGAAAAACTGGCCGTGAAGGGTTCCTCGTTTGGTCATGTAAGCAAGCACTGCTGCTACTGGGCAGAGTGAGTTACTTGTGCGCCCAACAAAGACATAAGCGCCACGGCCCATCTGGTCACATTTAGACACACGAAGAAATACTCTTAGCATAGTTGGGGCGGATGCATTATCAATTGCCACATCCCCCCACGATAATCGAAGATGAGTGGACTCCCCTTCACTCGCACTCGAGGCTATCAGCAGCTCTCCTAGCCTGAAGAAGCCAAAAAAGCACAATGCTGCCACCGCCCACAACAAATACTTGTCGACACCTACACGCTGATCCCAATGTTGACGAAGTTTCTCCAAATAGCCGTGGTGATTGGGAGTCTAATACGCCTTTTTACTGTCTGGTCGTGTCCCTGCAACCTTTGTATTCCAGCCTGCACCTGCTTAAGCATTGGCATCGATGACTGGTCTCTAGGATCAGGCAGCCCTAACGAGATTTGCATGCTGCGTACCGCGGCCAGGTAAGTTTTGATTGTTGTACTACATAGCTTTTCATCAGCTAGCCATGCCGCGAAACAGCAAAGTAGTTTTTCAGATACAGGGAATGGGCAATGCACTGAGTGGCTCTCACAAAAACGGAGAAAACGCTGTGCTCCTGAGCTATATGTGCGTTGCGTGGTGATGGCTAAGCCGCTCTGAAAGTATCTTCGAACAGACTGCTCCACCTCGGCGAGAGGAAATCCAATTCCTGCGATACAAGCAGCTCCAGCAGAGTTGGTGGGACTGGGGACGGCAGTGGGTGTGCCCCGGTTACCTTCGCAAAGAAAGAGGGTAAATGATTTCGCGATAGATCGTCAGCACAGTCATTCTGGTAACCAGGAATATGTACACACCGCAACTGGAAATCAAATCTGGCCTCAACAAAAACAGACAGCGCAACAAATGCATAATGTGCTGCTGTCGGCACGATCGGAATTGGACTGCTGAAACGGCTACGACGTTGTCACAGTGGCAAGTGACAACCAAGCCCTTCCAGCACTGGCCCCATATAGCAGCTGCCAAAATAATGGGTATTAGCTCTTTAACAGCAATGGGAATGGCACTCATTCTACTGCCCCACTTCACCTGAAACCACTTTGGTCCGCACCAAGCCCCGCAGCCCCATGAACCAGAGGCGTCAGTCGAGAACTGTGTGCCCCGGCCTTGATCGGACTGTTGAATAAGACCGACACCATTCCAGGAAGCTGTGAACAGCCGCCACCATGCAAGATCAGATCTGAAATGACGATTCAGTCGTATGCAGTGGTGGGGTTGACTTGACATAGACAGGAGATCTATCATTCTCCTCAGGAACGATCGCCCGGGCCTCACGACCTTACATGCATGGTTAAGGAGGCCGATTAAGGACTGTAGCTCCCTTTGAACGCACACCTTCCTGTCTCCCCAGCTGTGCAATGTGGACAGAAGTCGCCGCAGCTTATCAGCGGGGAGGCGCAGCGTGCCTGACACGGAGTCCACCTCAATACCTAGAAATGTAATGCAGGTAGCTGGACCTGCACACTTGTCGGCTGCAAGCGGGACGCCCAACTCAGAGCAGACCTGCTTTAAGGCAGCCAGGTCGTCAACGCATTGATTGGATCCTGCACGGCCAAGGATTATAAAATCGTCAAGATAATGGTATAGATAGTTTATCCCTTTACGCTGCAGTATCCACTCTAGCCCGCATTGAAAATTTTAGGGGCTGATCGCAATCCAAAAGGCAGCATAGCGTCGCAGAACACCTCGCCATTCCATTCAATACCGAGCAGGAGCCTGTCTTGTGGGTGCACCGGGAGCAACCGATAGGCCGCCTCGATGTCAATCTTTGCCATCATTGCACCTGTGCCAAGTAGTGACACGGTGTGGGCCACCGTCTCTATCGACAAGTACGTAAGCGAGCATAATATGGGGTCGATACCCTCGTTGACGCTACCATTGGGTGGGAATGACAGATCTGTAATAACACGCCATTTGCCTGGGATATGGCCTTTTGGAACCACACCACACCGATTCACCTGTATCCGGGTGTCGTGGAACGGACCCATGATGCGACCCAGGGATCGTTCCTTATTTAGGAACGCCGCAATGACTTCGGAATGGAGAGAGGCCGATGGCATATTTGCGCGAGCTGACTTCGTTGGCTGATTGCGGTCAAAACCAATGCGAAAGCCGCGAGATAGCCCGGTGCAGACATATCGTTCGAAGTCTTTGTCTGGATGCTCCGACAGCGCTGCCCTCCACGCTGGTGTGTGCAATGGAGTTACAACACTGCTGAGGACAGCTGGGAGGATGAGTTCAGTGCTAGGGACTTTGGACTCTAGTTCCATGAGGTCCTTCATGTAGGTGTATTGGTGTTGCCTGATCGTCTCTATCCGATTAAAACAAAATATAATAATATAACACATTGGCTGTTTCGAAAGCCGGCATGCAGCATGTAGGTATCCCTTTATGTAAAAGGTCACGCCATTGCGGCGGAGCTGCTAACTAGTTGAGACCGATGTGCATTATCGCATGTTCATGTTATACGTATCTTAATAGCTAACTATAAACACATGATTCAATTATAGTTAATGCATTATGACGATCGTCAGTACGTAGCGCGACCCCGCCCACGAACTGGAGAGCGGGATCTGCCGGATTGACCGAGCCTGGGGCACTCTGCTGCCGGATGAGGTTGATCGCACATCACACACGCATGGCGATACTTACACTGCCTCACGAAGCAGCGATTTTCATTGAACTTTCTGCATGTCTCAATTGCAGACTGTCGTTGTGGTTGAGCCTGCTGTTGAAACTGCCACGGAGGGCAAAACACCGCCGTATCGGGGCACACCGCACTGATGTGATGTTCGCTAAGGCAATGCACGCATCGATGGACAATGCGGGCATGACCGACAAACACCTCGTTGTAGAGGGTCGCGTCTTCTGCAGCCCATAGCAATCTATGCGCCGGGTTTGGCTGCGCTAGCGCCTGACGGCGATACATCCTGTCGTACGCCACCCATCCTGTCCCTTCAAAGTTCCTGGCCGACCTCATGACCCTCCGCATATATGCGAACAAGTCTGGGGCCGACGCAGGGTATTTCCGCGCCAGGACTGAGGCCATTAGTGTATAACACTCCGCCCATATCGCGATGTCCCCGATCACAGCTCTGCGAGTCACTGGTTTGAATGACTGCCCGTCAGAGGTCGGCTGCTCTGAGCCCCATGACTCAGGAAGAAGGTCAGTCATTTCGACAAATTGCAGCCCTTCAATCCTAGCGACCAGCTTTAACGGTAAGCGTGCCACAGGATTATTGGCAGGTGAACACGTCGTTGGAATGGCTGTCGCAATGGGTACAGCTACAGAGGCAGCGCCGCTGGCCTGAACATCCCCACCCCCCACCGAAAAGGTTGGGATGGCATCTACTATATCAACTGGCATTGTGCCTAATTGGGAACCTAGGAGGGCAACACCAAATCAAATTAACACTCAATGCTGAATCACGCAAATGAATAACATTTGAACACCCAACGATACAAAAGAATTGCTAACGTCCATACGAGAGACAGTTGGTCAACTTGCTACCGTCCGTACGAGACCGCTGGTCAACTTGCTACTATCTGTACGAAGTCGACTAGCTAACGTCGGTACGAGAGACCGCTGGTCAACTTGCTAACGTCTGTACGAGAGACCGCTGGTCGACTTGCTACCGTCTGTACGAGAGACCGCTGGTCAACTTGCTGACGTCCGTACGAGAGACCGCTGGTCAACTTGCTCATGTCCGTACGAGAGACCGCTGGTCAACTTGCTACCGTCTGTACGAGAGACCGCTGGTCAACTTGCTAACGTCCGTACGAGAGACCGCTGGTCAACTTGCTCATGTCCGTACGAGAAACCGCTGGTTGACTCGCTAATGTCTGTATGAGAGACCGCTGGTCAACTTGCTAACGTCAGTACGAGAGACCGCTGGTCAACTTGCTAACGTCCGTACGAGAGACCGCTGGTCAACTTGCTACCGTCCGTACGAGAGACCGCTGGTCAACTTGCTTAAGTCCGTACGAGAGACCGCTGGTCAACTTGCTTAAGTCCGTACGAGAGACCGCTGGTCAACTTGCTACCGTCCGTACGAGACCACCGGTTAAATTTACGTCGCCCGCTGGCCCACCTGCTACAGCCACAAACGACAGACCACGTTGGGTGACTCTTGCGAGTTAAACCAATTGGTCCGTGACTATAAATGAGGAGAGAGAGGTTAATTAGACTCACCATCCAGCGTGGGTTCAACATGTGTTGATGGACCCCGGGTGATCCCTCCGATGAAGGAGGCTAACCACTGCTGCTGCTCCCTAGAGAACAACTGCGTACCCTGTGAATTACTACCCGAAGCTTCCTCCATCTTCTCAACTCAATTCGAAAACGTTACACGAGGCAATGATAATTGCTAGCGCATGCGCGTGCACATAGGAAATACTGTAGGGGAGGTGCTACACTCGCAATATTAACCGCGTTTAACTTCATTAAACTTCATTGTATGCTTGCATGACATATTATCAGATGTACAGTATGGCTTCCTACACGGGATGTTCCCTGGTAAAGGTCAATGTTTGTACAAAAGGTTATTTGTACATGTACATGCATCTGTGTCTGTACATTGTAAATGTGATGTGCAATAAAGGACTATACACATGTGTGTACTACTGTAATTGCATTTTCAGAAATTTAATTAACAAGTCAGTCATGCGCATCCAACCCTTGCATGCAGCCGATTATCAGATGTACAGTAAGGCTTCCCACAAGTAAAAGTTCCCCATGTACATGTAAAGGGTACAAAAGGTAATTTGTGTCTCTCACATTGTTTTAAAGGTCCACTACACATGTGTGTACAGAAAATTGAGTTGTATGAAAATAAAATAATTCACGTTATGCGCAGTTGGTAAAATGTTTTGATACATGATAAGGCATAATGTGTGGTAAAATAAAAGTACTGCAACCCTATCTTCTCCCATATAGTTACTCCCTGTTTGAGCCCAACTCTCGCACACTAGCAGAGTATGGAGTGAGTCTTGAAAAAGCAATTCTTAGGGATAGTGAGCTTCTGTGTGATGTAAACAATGCTTTCTGCAATAGCCATTCATTGCTAGCTCAAAAGGTTGTTACAAGATCTGCCCGTGCAGCAGTAAGTAAGATTAGTGCAGAATGCATTACTTGCTAAGCAATAAGTGTACGAAGATCACAGGCAGGGTCACTGCTAAAAACTATCCGTAAGGTTAAGCCCCGCCGCCGCCTGCAGCAGCGCTGGACCCACAGCCACCGCCAGCAGAAGCCCCGCCACCGCCTGCAGCAGTGCTGGACCCTCCGCCACCGCCAGCAGAAGCGCGGCCACCGCCTGCAGCAGCGCTGGACCCACCGCCTGCAGCGTTACCCCCGCTGATGCTCCCCCCAATGCTGCCCCCAATGCTGCCCCCGCCTCCCGCATGGCCTTACCCGGGGGGGGGGGAGAAGAAGAAGAGAGGAAGAGGCCGAGGAAGAGGAGGCGGCAAAAACTATTTATTTTATCAAAAACAACTACACTTATCACTATTAATTTTATTGTTATTGTAACATTAATTTTACATACGTATTTATTAAAGTTATATAGTAACTTGTGGTCGGGGCAATGCACAAAGCGTTCGTAAGGTATAGACATTTTGTCCATTGCACATCGTTCCTCATCACATTACAGTTATGAAGCTTCGTTGACACGGAGAAAAAAAAAACTTATGAAACAAGTAAATAAAAACCTTCTCTAACGAGAAAGTTGGTGGGCATATAGGATTGACAATGTTGGTGTAAAAAGCACGGAAACAAGTGTGACAGAAATGTTACTGGAAAATTGAAATAGGCCTATATTTAGCCCATTTTCTCAGGCGTGCGCTGCCTAAATGTGACTGGGCTAAATATAGGCCTATTTCAATTTTCCAGTAACATTTCTGTCACACTTGTTTCCGTGCTTTTTACACCAACATTGTCAATCCTATATGCCCACCAACTTTCTCGTTAGAGAAGGTTTTTATTTACTTGTACAAATTAAGACACTACATACAATAAATAGCATGGTAAATTATCCGCTTGTCATAGCTATGATAATTCTGCCTGAACACATGATCAACCTCAGATAGAGTAGAGTGGTGCCCCATCTCATCAAACCCAAGTCCACTTCTTCACTTCAACCACGAGCACCTCAAGCAAAAGCCGGATGCCCTGATGATGGCAAAGGCTAGTCGTGCCCTAACGTAGCCACATGTTTGAGAGTAGGGTTTTTCCCATTTGTGTGCAAGGTTTGCCGCTAGTCTCTTCAGACCTTTCTGTGGAGAAGTCCATCAACTGACATCACTAGTAGTGTAAAGTTTCCTCTTCACTCAAATACGGCCTGCTCATAAATCCTCTTCTTCTCTTTAGCTCCATACTCCAAGACTGATTCAGATGAACAGTTGTGATGAGATGGACAATCAGTGTCAATGACCTTGATGTCCAATCATGCTCCACCTGAGGTTACCATGCCCCTCTTATCCCCAAATCAAGTCACAGCCCACCATCTCCTGTGCTATCATCAGCCTCTCTGACAACTGGCTCCTTGATGACATGTGTCCACCTGTGCTGCCATATATGCAGTCTCTGATTTCATTATATCTCTGAATGATGGGTCCTCCCTTCTTGCAATCCAGGGTATTTTGAAGGGGACAAGGTGGCCCCACATCCATCACATCTGGGAGGTAGACAAAGAGGATACCGAAAATAATGTATGGCTAGGCCATCTCGGAACTGCATATGTGACATGCAGGTCAAAGTGGTATTTCTGAAGTGAAAGTACGGTGAGCCACGTTGATGTCTTTACTTTCAGTGCTCTTCGAATTGCTATTTGTCAATCCGGGCCGGCTAAAGGTATAAGTATGATACTCTCAAATTGTAGCATGTAGTCTTGTTTCTTAGCCTCCTGGCAGTATTCAGTGCATGCCTCCAAATGCTGCTCATGGTGGAAGTCAATCCATGCACCCTTAATCGCTTCATTCACCATGGCAGTGCCCTGTTTGGATGTGTTGTATGTTGCATCATAAATTCCAAGAGCAGCAAAGGATGTCGGCAACTGAACATGATGTCGGAAAAGTTGTGGTAATGATTGTTGTTGGTACAAATGACGAATCGTCTATGAGTATAAATAGAATGCTCCGACTTAGTTGATATACAAGCGCACTCAGACTGGTCTCGACATGAAGAAGGAAAACGCCTCGCTCTACTGGACCGTCGCCTTGTATTTGGCACTGTCCACGATCTGCGTGAGCGCGAACAAGCTCTATCCGCCATACAAAATACCCAACGTTGGTTAGTTAATTATACTGTGTATATTTTACGTTCTGACAGGAGCGTTTGACGGAAATTCACAATTCCATATTATGTATTCCGGGGCGTACGCAGGGGGGGGGGGGGGGGGGGTTCGAGGGGTTCAGCCCCTATTCACCATTATACATAGGACCATCCCGATAATTAGCCGCGTTCCCACGTGACACTTTAAGTCTGCTCGCCGTATACGATAAAAAGACAAAGTTGCATAAGACAAATTCCTTCTTTTCCAAAAGAGCGCATGTAGAACCTGGTATGTAACTACGTACAGGCATAGAGAGAGATGTAAAACATGGTTTCAAACGTCCTAAACGTGATTTTTTGAGGAGGGGAAGGGGGTGATATTTTACTTATGCCATTCTGTATAGATGATCATGTCTTTGAGGTACCTTCCGAGTCAGAGCAGAAAGAACCAGCTGAAGTCGATACTCTGCCTTCCCAATTGCAATCTCCTCCTAACTTAAGTGCTCTAGCATTGATTCATTGTAACTTCCACACTAAATTAGGTGTAGACCACGTATGTAAATTGTGGAAAAAAATCCTAGAAGAATGACAGATGCATGCAAGCTTATTATTCAGCTAAATGTACTGTCTTGTTGAATTCTCGATGAAATAATGTCTTCAAATGGTACTGCACCGCTGGGCTTCCGCGCTTCGCGCGGGAAGTGGCACGTCCCCTTTCGCACTCTCCCCCTAGTTGATCCCTTCCTATATGTAACCCCCCTTTTCAAAACCCTGCGTACGTCCCTGGTATTGTGCGTGTATCATGCATGCAGCCAAGTATAGATGTAGAATCGTTAAGTAACCTGGTCTTCATTTCTCCATGCAGCTTATTATCCATGCCTAAATCTACCTGATAGTCAAACATTGGCCCGTTCCCATCCAATAGCTGTAATCTCCGGAAAGGCTGACTACAGGCTTACGTTTGACATTGTACCCACTGGGTATACTTATTACTGGGGCAACATTCTACATTTTACTACGGTCAATGATTGGACTGACTTTGGAAGCCGTTCTCCTGCTCTATGGTTTTGGCCGGGTACTACTCGACTATTTGCCACAATAGGCGATTCTACTAACTATCTCTGGGGTTTGGACACAACAGATGCACTACCTTTGAATGTCCGTACCGAGGTTACGATTGAATGCAAAGGAAAGGATGTGAAGCTGACTGTGGGAACGAGAGTATACACTGCTACACAACCTACCGTTCGTTAAGCGGGCAATCTCATTGTTTATGCTAGTGATCCTTGGTACGAGGCTGCCAAAGCTTCCCTTTATTATATTGATTACGAGATCTTGCCTACAGCAGCAGCAGCAGCAGTGAATGCTGGTAAGACCTCTATGTATTGTGAATAAATGGGACAGAGTCCAGCAAAATCACCTTGTGATGCTTCTTCAAATTTTTCAGGGCAAGCTAAAGTAAAGTAACGCCCGCATTGAAAAGTATGGCTAATTAAAAATTCAGTGCCTTATAACTTTAAGAGGGATTAGTCCAATTTGGATGCGTAGAGGTTCTTTGCATGCAGTTCATGGACATTAAAAAAAAATCTGAAAACTTGCTAAACTACACAGAAGGGTGATTTTGCTCGACACTGTCCCAAATTTACCCTAGCACACGTGTGCAAATGCTCCACACGTTAATTGTAGAACAATTAACTATAGCACGCAATTAGTTAATTAATCAATTAATTATAAGGCTGTAAGTATAATACGTGTGCTGATCGTTGTATATCATCCAATTGCATACATCACCACGCCTCTCTCCATGAAGATGAAGTTGAATGAGCCGAAGAACACGGACAACTGATCACATTAGAATGCAAGCATCGCAGTTAGGCCAACATGTAGTGGACCGTAGCCATAGTACTGTGTAAATATTGTGTTTCTCGCTTGAAAATACTCAGCATTGCCA
This sequence comes from Ephydatia muelleri, assembly GCA_013339895.1. NCBI lineage: Eukaryota > Metazoa > Porifera > Demospongiae > Spongillida > Spongillidae > Ephydatia > Ephydatia muelleri. Next base: position 370,638 of record JABACO010000002.1, on the reverse strand, counting down.
AAGAGCAGTACAGTACAGGGAATCACAGCGATATACACTAATGCAGCCTATGTAAAACTAAAGTCGAGTTACACTAGGACAAACAGAACTATTGAAGAACACGCAGAGATGCACACAGAATTAACCGCAGAGGCCAATGGATATATGCTTGTCCACATGTATAATTAACACCTAAAAAGTCATGTCAAAGCATGCTGTTTAGCACATGCATATCTTTTGATATTCAATGTGCTGGCTGAGCATCAGTGCTCATCAAGCCAACCTATGTGTAAGCTGCTAACACTGAGGTTGCTCGGTGTGGACCAAACACATTTGAATTTGGTTGCTCTCTGCGTGAAATCAATTCTGTGTGCATTAAGGTGGGCTTGGACTCTGCCTTGAATTTGATTTTTTATTCAAAGTTCTTGACGCAACCCAGCTTAGGTTTGATAGTTCTGCGAATTCACCACACAGCTGTATGCTTGCTGTACACACTACTCATTAACACCCTATGCACACATATATAGATGGAACAGTTCACGACAAAATGTCGTGATCCAAATATTATGAAATGTTATAAAAATGATAACCATCAAAGTTCAATTCATTATCTTTTCATTGCAGAAATTGTATTGGAATGATAAATATGGAATTAGTACTAAAACTATATTGTCACGTGGTTCTCACTATGATGAATCACTAAGACATTGATTACCATGAATAATCAAATAAAAATCCATGTGCAATTTTGTTTTTTCTCATTCAGATTGTTGACATTGCATTGCAATGATAAATGTAATTATCACATAAACTAATATGGCATTAATATTGAGAAAAACGGACTGGGGACGTGGCAGAAGGAAGAGGGAAGGGCATTTCCCTCCCAGCTGCGTGTGCGTCTCTCACATACAGCTTGATCATACACCGGCCCAAGGCTTCCAAAGGCCAGCTGGCGAGTCAGGGCCAGGGGCTTGAACTGACCTGCCAGGCTGGGACCCCCCCCCCCCCCCCCCTTCCCACCCCCCCAGTCTGTCAGGCCAGACCCCCCCCCCCTCCCCACCCAGTCTGTTAGGCCAGACCCCCCCCTCCCCCCAGTCTGTCAGGCCAGACCATGCTCACTCTATGACCAGTTAAGTGTAGAGTAAGACAACCTGTCTAAAATTTGTCCTGCAATGCATCTATGCATCTTGAAGGACCTCTTGAGATGCGTGCAACAATTCACTGAAGGCTAGGCTGTCAGCAAGAACTGGGGGGCTGAGCAAATCATCACACCATACATGTGCTAACTGTTCATGGCTTTATCATGCTAGACTGACTTGTGTGAGACTGAGGATACTGCTCGAGCTGCGATTTATCACTTGGCTGTTAGAACTGATATTGCATTTTTTGACAGCACAAACTACTGAGACATCCTTCTATTGTGATACTGCTCAATGTACCTAGAAAGAGTGGAGTGTTGCCCGGAGAACGGCTTGTGGCAATAATCACACCAGCACTACCCCAGCACTACACCGCACTACACCAGCACTACACCAGTACTACACCAGCACTACACCAGCACTACACCAGCACTACACCAGCACTACACCAGCACTACACCAGCACTACACCAGCACTACACCAGCACTACACCAGCACTACACCAGCACTACACCAGCACTACACCAGCACTACACCAGCACTACACCAGCACTACACCAGCACTACTCGTGTACCCTTTTTCCTTCGATGTATGGACCTTGTGTGTGATTTTGTAATAACATCATTGTATTACATTAAATTGAATAATTTTGTTTATTTACATAATCGTTCAGAAATACACACACTACGCATACAAACAGCTACACATAAACTTCATCTGCCTGCTGCACAGAATGAGGGTATGAGCAAGTCAGGATGGCAAGAGCATTAAGGAGTGACTGAGCCAACCATAAAGATCAGCCAACACCTTGGATTTACAGACATTCCCACGAATGGCCAAGCGTGTGGCTACTTGTGAAAAGGCCTCTGGACCCTAGACTTCATATCTCTCTACCACCAATGGAATACATTTCCAGCCCAATTCTCCATATTTCGTGCCATTTTCAGAGTACATGCCTGCTTCCATAATAATAGTACAATTGAGCGGGGAAAAGGCTGCTGAGGTGCCATGTCCCATTTTGTGACCAAGATGTCTGCTGGTCGAGTCCTTGAGCCATCTTGACCCCAGCCACTACCAACTCAAGATGTGAAGGTAGGGGAAAAGTATTGAAGAGCACATCACGTATGGTATTATGCCTCAATGTGGCATCACCACCTCTCTTGCAGCTAGCACAATGATGCCCCAAAGTGTCCAGTGAGTCACCTGAACAAAGAGGGCAAGCCATCAAGTTAGCATCTAAACCCACAGAGGGATTAACCCAAGCCACCATTTAACTGCTGTGTTAAATTCTTGTTGTTCATGTGCAAACCCATGCTGATTGATGGGACTACAGAGAGCCACGCTGAAGAACGAGGGGATGAATACCATGGCCCTGCCTGCCATGGAGCTGGTACTAAGCAGTGAAATGAATTGTTGTTCTTCAATGGAATCTGACAGTTCTTTTGGTTTCAACTGTTTTCCTTCAGTGAACTGACTGATAAGGCATCACCATTTTCAACATGAGAATTATAAAGAGAAATGGACTTGTCTAAATGTAACACTTCCAGCTATACAAAAGGATGCTATATACACTGCTGATGAGTGATCATCTAGTGAGCACAACCCCAACCCTCCTCTTCGCAGTGATCATCTAGTGAGCACAACCCCAACCCTCCTCTTCGCAAACTCACTTTAGCTTGCTGCCAAGCATTATCTATCACAGGTATCAACGCCAGTGCAGTTTGCGAAGGAGCGGCAAATATCCACATCGTATTGCTGCATGGCAGCCAGGATAAGGTGTGGTGGAGTGACCCTGGCAATGTGGATCAGCTTGCAAAATCTCGAGCAGAGATGCAACAGGGCCAGTGCAACTTGTGGGTATATACTGCCGATATCTTCAAGAACGGACAGAAGAGCTAATGCAGCCTGATGCTTTGTAGAAACGAACTAGCTGCAATATTCAGAGTTATCATTTGGAGCTCCAAGTGAAATCTGTTGGTTGTCTGAATTGCTCAGGGGAATGAAGAGAGGTCTCAACCCCATACATTCACAATATTTAAGGTTGATGTTGAACCCAATGATCTAATGATATTCAAGCCACTCAGCACAGAGGTTGACTTGCCTGCCAGTGGGCCATCATCTAAATACCAAACATGGTGTGACAAATTAGCACATTCTTCATCAGCACGAATCGTGGTCACTGTTTGTTGAAGAACAAGAGCAAACAAAAGGGGCCCAGTGGATCACCCTGCTGAACTCAGTTGATGCCATAGGAGTGGGTGCCATAGGAGTGGGTGCCATAGGAGTGGGTGCAATAGGAGTGGGTGCTGGCTCTAGCACCACCAAGAAGTCCATGCGAGCAATTCAGGGAAGGGCTGGGCACAGTCATCAAGCACAGCTTGTCGGGGGAACGTTAACAGGATGACAGGACGTTGGAACAAAAATAGACAACCGGATCCGATAGTAGCGGATCATAACCTGATGAAGGCGGGGACACAAGGTTGAAAGCATTGGCCATATCAACCTTGAAAACTTCAAAGTCCTTTTCAGAACAATGATCCTCAAGGCAACTTCAGAGGTGGTGGACAATTCTTTCAACACCCTGAGGGCAGGCTACTCCCAATTGCAAAGGTTGTTAGAATTCTACTGCTTTAACTGATGCCATTAAATAATAATAGAACTCCTGCCATGCCATGGATCAGTGGATCAGTGGTGCCATGGATCAGTGGTGCCATGGATCAGTGGTGTCATGGATCAGTGGTGCCATGGATCAGTGGTGCCATGGATCAGTGGTGCCATGGATCAGTGGTGCCATGGATCAGTGGTGCCATGGATCAGTGGTGCATGGATCAGTGGTGCCATGGATCAGTGGTGCCATGGATCAGTGGTGCCATGGATCAGTGGTGCCATGGATCAGTGGTGCCATGGATCAGTGGTGCCACGGATCAGTGGTTGCCATGGATCAGTGGTGCCATGGATCAGTGGTGCCATGGATCAGTGGTGCCATGGATCAGTGGTGCCATGGATCAGTGGTGCCATGGATCAGTGGTGCCATGGATCAGTGGTGCCATGGATCAGTGGTGCCATGGATCAGTGGTGCCATGGATCAGTGGGTGTCATGGATCAGTGGTGCCATGGATCAGTGGTGCCATGGATCAGTGGTGCCATGGATCAGTGGTGCCATGGATCAGTGGTGCCATGGATCAGTGGTGCCATGGATCAGTGGTGCTATGGATCAGTGGTGCCATGGATCAGTGGGGTGCCATGGATTCAGTGGTGCCATGGATCAGTGGTGCCACTGGATCAGTGGTGCCATGGATCAGTGGTGCTATGGATCAGTGGTGCTGCATGGATCAGTGGTGCCATGGATCAGTGGTGCCATGGATCAGTGGTGCATGGATCAGTGGTGCCATGGATCAGTGGTGCCATGGATCAGTGGTGCCATGGATCAGTGGTGCCATGGATCAGTGGTGCCATGGATCAGTGGTGCCATGGATCAGTGGTGCCATGGATCAGTGGTGCCATGGATCAGTGGTGCCATGGATCAGTGGTGCCATGGATCAGTGGTGCCATGGATCAGTGGTGCCATGGATCGTGGTGTCATGGATCAGTGGTGCCATGGATCAGTGGTGCCATGGATCAGTGGTGCCACGGATCAGTGGTTGCCATGGATCAGTGGTGCCATGGATCAGTGGTGCCATGGATCAGTGGTGCCATGGATCAGTGGTGCCATGGATCAGTGGTGCCATGGATCAGTGGTGCCATGGATCAGTGTGCCATGGATCAGTGGTGCCATGGATCAGTGGTGCCTATGGATCAGTGGTGCCATGGATCAGTGGTGCCATGGATCAGTGGTGCCATGGATCAGTGGTGCCACGGATCAGTGGTGCCATGGATCAGTGGTGCTATGGATCAGTGGTGCTATGGATCAGTGGTGCCATGGATCAGTGGTGCCATGGATCAGTGGTGCCATGGATCAGTGGTGCCATGGATCAGTGGTGCTATGGATCAGTGGTGGTGCCATGGATCAGTGGTGCCATGGATCAGTGGTGCCATGGATCAGTGGTGCCATGGATCAGTGGTTGCCACGGATCAGTGGTGCCATGGATCAGTGGTGCCATGGATCAGTGGTGCCACGGATCAGTGGTGCCATGGATCAGTGGTGCCATGGATCAGTGGTGCCATGGATCAGTGGTGCCATGGATCAGTGGTGCTATGGACAACATCTATATCTCTGGCACTCCTTGGGTTGTTTGATCTCAGAGTCAGGGGTTCAGCAAGGGGGACCCCCCTTGGCCCTTTACTTTTTCAATTATGTCAATTCCAAAGGACAACACTTGCTCCAGCAACCTTTTTCCATGCATGGTACATGGATGATGGTGTCTTGGCTGGTCCAATATGGATGATGGTGTCTTGGCTGGTCCAAGGCAGTCACTGTGCCTCACTCTTCTCCAGGTTCATGGTCCAGCTCTAGGCCTCTATGTCAACTTGTCCAAATGTGAGGTATTCACCTGCCACAACCTTGACGTGTCCCTTCTGGGATGAACGCTTATGACAAGCCAAACATTGAAATTCTTGGTGCTGCCATTGGAGACCTGGACTTCTGCTCCTCATTCATCTCCACCAAACTGATGGAGGTTAGAGTTCTTCTATCCCAGCTTGAGTGTGATGGACCTCCAGGTTGCCTTGGTCCTTCTTTGTCTATGTGGTGGGTTTTGTAAACTGGTGCACCTGGCCTGATCAACACCACCATCACTTTCCAACATTGCTTGAAAACAAGCTCAGCTCAGCCTGAGCAGAGGAGGCCTAGGACTGCGGTCATTGTCTCACCTCTCATCTGCAGCTTTCATCTCTTCCATTTTTTCATCTGCATGCGTATGAACAAATGGACTGATTGAGATCTAAAGCCATGGCTTTGGATCTCAATCAGTCCACCACCTGTCTCAAGCTATAGAAGTCTTTAACAACTTGGTTTCTCTTGGTTCATTGCTGCCGAGACTGTTCTCCTTTCCCCTCCTACTCAGAAAAGCTGTCTTCCAAGTTGATGACTATCTGTTTAACCATTTGCTGAACCTGTTTACATTGGCAGACAAGGCCCGTCTGCTATCCATTTCTTCACACCATGCTTCAGTCTGGATGTCTGTAACCCTCTCTGAGAGCTTGGGACTTCACCTGAATCCTCCTGTGTTCCAGGTTGCCGTCAAGTGGTGGCTTGGTCTCAACATTTCAGAGGGCTCTCAATGTGCTCTGTGCCCCGGTAATGCACTTGATCACCTCGGCCATCATGCAGTCACCTGCAAGTATGGTGGAGATGTTGTCTCCTGCTACAATGGAATTAGGGACATCCTGGTGGAAACCTGCCGTCGAGCTCGCATAGGGGTCCAGGTGGAAGTGAGCAACAACCTGACTCTCACCCAGCTGACATCTTGCTACCTAACTGGTTCTTGGGCAAAACAGCAGCACTTGATGTCTCAATCACCTCACCGCTAAACCCTCTAACTCGTTTTGGAAGCGGGAGTGTTGGCCAAGACAAGCTTAGGTCACAGAGGCAAGGAAACACCAGGCCAATGATCCCAAATGTTCTGAACTTGGGTGGGTGGGTGTCCCCATGGTGGCTGAATCCTATGGAGCCTGGGGAGGAGAGGCCACTGACATCATCTCTTCTATCGCCTCAAGACTTACCACCTCCACTGGCAAGCCAAAGTAGGTGGTGCTCAATGACATTTATGGCCAGTTGAATGTTCAACTGGTTCGTGCCAATGCCACAGCTATTCTTTCAAGGATAGCACCACCAGCATAGAGCAGGACATATTGCTACTAGTGTTTTGTGCTGTGTATTTCTAAAATAATAATTATAATAATAATAATAACTGAGTTAATAACGGAGTTGGGCTGGATGTGTGTGCTTCTAGCAGTTATTGTAACTGGGGAGAGGAAGCACACCTAGCCTTGGAGTCCTCACACCGCAAAGCCAGGGTGATAAATGACATGTTTGGGACGCTGAATATCACCCTGATGAGAGCCATCGCAAGGGCTATTCTAGCTAGGAATGAATATAGCGACTTCAGACTTCAATTAAATAATAGTTAGTGTTGGACTGTTAGGTAGTTATTGTTGTAATTATTAGTGGGCTGTATATGTATTTCTGTGTTTGTAAATTGTGTTAGTAGTTGTGCATGAGCGGTTCTTTTTAAAATGCATGATGTATTGTGCACTGTCATAATAATATATTTATATTAATACTGATAATGAAAATAATATATTCTCATCAGAGCTAGTACCAGAGTACTGCTTCCAACAGGCATGGCCAGTTCCTGCTCTTCTCTATCGTAGTGTACACAGCTTACATAGATCATTTAGCAGCAGGGTAAATGAGAATGTTATGCAACTTTGGGTGCCAATAATAGAGTGCTATTATTTAACCAGTTGTGGCATATCTTTTTCGTATAATAATTCACAAGAACTTTGGGTTGCTTGTATGTCCCTGGCAGGTATGCAGGGTGGCAGGTATGCAGAGACAATCAGTGAGTGGACACTATTTAGATCTTTCAAAGTGTTTCACAGGTCTTCTCTGGAGTGATAGGTAGATGTTTGTGCGTCCTATTTTGCAAGTGTTGCTACATTGTATTACTTCTCAAGGACTTTGGGAGTGCTTGTATCTTCCTGCAGGTTGCACGGTTCTCATTCTTTGGATCTTGTGAATCATTCTGGAAAATAAGGCAAGACGTTTCATGTTTTAATGTCCTATTTTGCAAGTGTTGCTACCTTTTATTATGTTCCAAGGACTGTGCACAGTTCATAGATTGGGTAGACACTCGATGGACCTTATGAAATGTTTGAATTGCTAATTTTCTTTAATGTGTGATATGTTAATGTTGAATTTGAAGAGATTTCCCATTTGCGATTGCCACAATGATGATTTGTCTGAGTCTAATTTTTGGAAAGCGCATGTTATATGAATGGTGTCAATAAGTATGGGGGAGGGATGTGCCCCACGTCCCCCCCGCTTCCCCACCCTCGTAAAACACAGAAACTTTCAGCAACTGCAACTTTCAGTATTAGTAAAGTGCACAAATGTTATTAAATCTCCAATGCACACTCATATGGATCCAGCCATATGGATCCAGCCATACACACTCATATGGATCCAGCCATACACACTCATATGGATCCAGCCATGCACACTCATATGGATCCAGCCATGCACACTCATATGGATCCAGCCATGCACACTCATATGGATCCAGCCATACACACTCATATGGATCCAGCCATACACACTCATATGGATCCAGCCATACACACTCATATGGATCCAGCCATACACACTCATATGGATCCAGCCATGCACACTCATATGGATCCAGCCATACACACTCATATGGATCCAGCCATACACACTCATATGGATCCAGCCATACACACTCATATGGATCCAGCCATACACACTCATATGGATCCAGCCATACACACTCATATGGATCCAGCCATGCACACTCATATGGATCCAGCCATACACACTCATATGGATCCAGCATCCACCGACTAATATGGATCCGCCATACACACTCATATGGATCCAGCCATACACACTCATATGGATCCAGCCATAGCACACTCATATGGATCCAGCCATGCACACTCATATGGATCCAGCCATACACACTCATATGGATCCAGCCATACACACTCATATGGATCCAGCCATACACACTCATATGGATCCAGCCATACACACTCATATGGATCCAGCCATACACACTCATATGGATCCAGCCATACACACTCATATGGATCCAGCCATACACACTCATATGGATCCAGCCATGCACACTCATATGGATCCAGCCATACACACTCATATGGATCCAGCCATACACACTCATATGGATCCAGCCATACACACTCATATGGATCCAGCCATACACACTCATATGGATCCAGCCATACACACTCATATGGATCCAGCCATGCACACTCATATGGATCCAGCCATACACACTCATATGGATCCAGCCATGCACACTCATATGGATCCAGCCATATGGATCCAGCCATACACACTCATATGGATCCAGCCATACACTCATATGGATCCAGCCATGCACACTCATATGGATCCAGCCATACACACTCATATGGATCCAGCCATATGGATCCAGCCATGCACACTCATATGGATCCAGCCATATGGATCCAGCCATACACACTCATATGGATCCAGCCATGCACACTCATATGGATCCAGCCATGCACACTCATATGGATCCAGCCATACACACTCATATGGATCCAGCCATGCACCACTCATATGGATCCAGCCATACACACTCATATGGATCCAGCCATACACACTCATATGGATCCAGCCATACACACTCATATGGATCCAGCCATACACACTCATATGGATCCAGCCATACACACTCATATGGATCCAGCCATAACACACTCATATGGATCCAGCCATACACATCATATGGATCCAGCCATACACACTCATATGGATCCAGCCATTGCACACTCTATTGGATCCAGCCATACACACTCATATGGATCCAGCCATACACACTCATATGGATCCAGCCAATGCACACTCATATGGATCCAGCCATAACACACTCATATGGATCCAGCCATACACACTCATATGGATCCAGCCATGCACACTCGTATGGATCCAGCCATATGGATCCAGCCATACACACCTCATATGGATCCAGCCATACACACTCATATGGATCCAGCCATGCACACTCGTATGGATCCAGCCATACACACTCATATGGATCCAGCCATGCACACTCATATGGATCCAGCCATACACACTCATATGGATCCAGCCATACACGCTCATATGGATCCAGCCATGCACACTCATATGGATCCAGCCATACACACTCATATGGATCCAGCCATGCACACTCATATGGATCCAGCCATGCACACTCATATGGATCCAGCCATACACAATATCATCGGATCATCCCTCTCTTCCCCGGCCCACAGCAGTACAGGTCCTTTTTGGAATCCATTTCACCAAAACATCTTTGCATCGCGTGGAGCTACCCACACCACACACTCTATACCTCCCACCCACTTCACACACCATCACATCTCCA
>JABACO010000002.1:107325-359417 GCA_013339895.1 Ephydatia muelleri | reverse complement strand
CATAGATTTTAATGCTGAAATTTTACACAATAGTAAATTACCCTAAGCCTCACATTCGTTGTAAGCTACGGTAAAATCGGACGTATGGTTTGTTCATTTCAGGTCCAACGTTGTATACCCCGTATTTACGGGGTATACCCCGGAACGGAAGAGATTAAAAGTGTGTTATTGTTTGTTCTTAAGGATTGAAAAAGCAAGGAGCAGTCAGATGTCAGCATTTGTATGCAAACAGCATAAGCTTATACAGGCTGGCATGCGAGTAGTCCTTGATCCTCAGTGCTCCCCATCACCACCTCTTATCAGGTGGAAGTGACAACGTACAGAAATATTGGACAAAGATGTCCCATCGTTACTGCAAGTATTGTAATGCTGCACTCGTTACTTGCAAGGTCCTGAGTATGATATTTGTACAGGAACTTTGTATACTTACCTTGCCTGCCATGGGGTGAATCCCACAGAGCCTTCAGTGCATCAGCACGTGGATACGATCATTGGACATCTGGGCGTTTGGAGCAGCTTCAAGTGCGGACGATGCATCCTCAGTATTTTCATGTTGGTGGTACTCTAACACCCTCAAAGAAACCACAAACTTATAATAATTACCTCCTATTGAACCAAGTGTGTCAAGCACTTACGATTCAAGTGGCAACATGTGGGTTTGCAGCTGGGTAAGCAGAGTGCATGCAATTTGTTATATACACTACATGCAATAATGTATTGATACATTACTTTTAGGAGGTCAGCTAGGTGCACATGCACTTCGATGAGTAGCACTGGCCAACTGCAACCTCCAGTACCTTCTGATGTTGTACAGGAAGCTGAACAAGTGGCTATGCCTGTAGCATCATATCTTTGCCAGTGAAAGGTTCCGAAGAAACATGTCCAGCAATCCCGGACATGAATAATTGAATACCCGCGTCACGCGTATAAAATTTATTGAACGGGAAGTGAATGGGGAAATGTCTACTAACAGGCACGGTTCTTGTACGGAAGCTAAATCTTAAGTCTACCAGGCAGATTATGTAGTAATAATAATAGACTGTCTTTTTCCCATTCTGATCTCCGTTAAAATGTGTTCAGTACAAATTAGAAACGCAGTTTTGTGTTATTACAGACTTTGTACATGGAACATGCCATTGTTTTGCTTGTTCTATTTATTTCCAATTACTTTGACAGAAACTTCAAGTCTACCGGATGGAATATGAAGGCTGAACTATTGAGATAACCTTCAGATCAAGTCGTATATTTTTGAGACCTACACACAAGATTAGAATGTCACTTTAGTGTACCCTACTTCAAAATCTGGGGCAATATATGATGAATTATTCATGAATAATACGTCACGTTTTCAAAGTACAATGTATTATGAGTAGCTGCCATAGAGCTAGAGCTGCCTGGCTTTGGACTTATTTAACATTGTAAACTGCAAGGCCGTACGCACACATTATCAAAAATAGCAGGACGTACCACTGCGTGACAACGTGCCGTATTCTACGCAGAGGGGGGTGGGGGGGTTGACGGTTCCCCTCCCCAAAGCGAGGTCACCTTCACCATTGAGTAAGTATACCGTACAGGGGTGGATAAAGGGTCTGAAGCGTACAGCCCCCTCCCCCCCCCCCACCCCCCCCCCCCCCCCCCACCTCCGCTTTTCGTATCGCGGGTCTGACCTGCAAACCCCTCTCCTGTGTCCGCCCTTGTCGTATGATGCATGTGAACCAAATTCGACCCTCTTCCTGAAGGCTGCGTACGCCCATGGGTATACAGAGCTATGCCATACCTGCATACGTACATAGCTGTATGCGGACACATATGCTGGTATTCGCGTACGCAGACCAGTATGCCACGCAAACACGTCTCATGAAATTAACCCGCAAACCAGTTATTTTTTTACAAATGATATCTGGATAGCGTCCTAACTCTGCATGGTCGTGGTGGTGGTGTGACAATGCAGCATTGATTTAACGATAATATATACGCATACACTGCCGTTGCGGAATTGATACATTATACGCGATCCGTTTCTTCGTTGTCCCTCCAGACGCGAGTGAAGTTTTTTTTAATGATATTCATCAATCATCAATCAATCCTATATTGAACCTGCTGCCGCAGGTTCAGATAGTGCTTATTCAGTTTTTGCTTCTTAAAATGGAATCAACGAATCACGGAGAAGGACCAGTTGCCGCCAGCAAAAGACGGTATATACCATTGAATGATGTGCTTCCACCTTTGGAAACATTGGTGGTAGCAATTGAAGGATCCGTCGACCCTGATGGTGTCTGCTGTCTGTCCATACCCAATCGTGTATTGGGTGACTGGGCAAATAATCGAGAGAAGAATACAAGCTTCGTAGCACTAGCAAACGAGTACATCGTGGACGAAGCAATTACGCTGAATCCAGAAGCAGCGCGCTTAGAGGATTTACTTTACCGTAAATCACTTGGCGTGGTTTCAAAAGTAAGAGCTGCAAGAGGCGTGAATAGAAAGAATGCGCTACTTCGTTCCACCACGATAACTATCCTGAATGGTGAAACGATTTCTGCTGCGGATTTACAAAGCGAGCTAAACGAAGTTACCTATATGAATGAAGAAGCGGATGCATTCATTGAAGGCTTGCAAGAAGAAGTGCAGGACCTAAAAGATGCGTTGAGTGAAGCCCAGGACTCACAGAACAACCCAGGAGGTAAGATTGATGCAGTCAGCAACCGGCATGCACGAAGAAAAATCCAAGAGGTGTCTGAACATGCAAACAAGGCGTTGGAATTTTTGTCTACTTATGGGCTTGTTGCAGAGTCGCTGAAAGTCCACACCACTTCTGGCAAGACGTTCTACATACCTTTCTCAGATGATGCGGCCTCCGAGAACGAGGACACTGTGGATTTGCGAGTTCTATACATTTTAGATAGGTATGGAGTAAGTGATGCCTTCTACCACGAACTTGCAATGCTTTTTAGCGAGTTACCGAGATCTCGTGCAGAGTTAAAAAAGCTCGTACGGATCTCAACCACACGATGCAACTAACACGCATCCCGGGACATGAAGGTGCTTATTGCTCTTTCGAACGGTCATTGTGCGAACAATTATCCACCATGGTAAGCATGAATGTGTTATGTACATGTATTCTAATACTTGCCTGTATGCAACAGATCGCTCAAGATGCTACAAGTTTTCAACCTAACCAGAAAATTAAAGTTAGGATATCTGGTGACGGAGCAAAGTTTTCACGGACGTCAAGCTTTGTTTTGCTTTCGTACGCCATTCTGATGCCAGTTGGTCGCTATCTGTCTGGAATAGGTAAAAATCTTAACGTGCCTGTGACTCAGCCTGAGACTCAGTGACTGTTTTATCTAGGCAACCATACCATCGCAGTTGTAAAAGGGGCTGATAATTATGACACCATTTCCACAGCTTTCGCTGCAGAATTTTTAATTTGCGCACTTGCGCTGCATCAATCCACATAAGCATGGGCGTACCGTATTTGTATCGTCAAGACTCATTTTTATCTTTGCAGAAACGGACAATGTATCGTCAGAGATATATTATCTCTGGTATCGTACTATTTGAGAGCAGAAGTCTCGTGAGCAGACGACACATCAAATGACGCAAGGTATTACATAATGACATACGTTTATGAATAAAATTAATTATGCTCGGTTGTAATGAATTTGTCTTGAATTTAGTTCATGGATGCTTAATGTTCTTTTCATGATACACGTATATTATAATCAGACTGATTTTTAGCGAATACTGAACGTGTTTGGAATTCAATTTGAAAAAATTAATTTTAGTTAATTGATTTGAATTAATAATTTCTTGTCTTGCAACATGATAAATCATTTAAAAAGGTGACAAATTTATTGGTGAAATCAGAATTCTCAAATCTCTATCACAACTTTACATATTCACTCATGTCCTCCATTTCTGGCCATGAGGAAAATATCAAACCTTCAAATGTCAGCAGCTGTGCTTCAGAAGCATGATTATCATAAGCACAAATAGCAAAGAGTTGGCATCACAGAAGATTTAGACCCTCGACCAACAGAACTACGTGACAATGCTGTCTTTGCTTCCTGCCTTACTCAAAAGGGTTCAGGGTGAATCACTCAGAATATCGATTCTCTTGGATCCTCAACACTGTCTCAAAACCATTCCAACTCGTGCACCCAACATTACATCCATTTCTGAGCTAAGAGGCACTGTATCAGCGTTTAAGGGAGAGTCTTAAAATGCCTTCAGATAAATTGGTTGAGATAAAAAAATACTACGGAGCAACAGAATTCTTCCATGTGGCAATCAGTTCATAAGTATCGAATAACCACTTCAAGATTTGGTGAAATTCGTCATTGAAAGCCAAGTACTCCTCCTGATGTAGTAGTTAGGAGTAATTTGTATCCACGCAACAACACTTCAGATGCAACAGATTGGGGTATACAGAATGAGCCTAAAGCCATTCAAGCATATGTACCATACTAGCTAGAACAAAAGGCAGACATGTTACTGTTAGACCTTCAGGCTTTTTAGTTAGTGAGACATATCCAGCTTCACCAGGTCAGGAGTATGTATATGTGGTTTGATAGAAATGAATTGACCATATTCACATACGGATGTTACTCCACTTGAAGCCAGCTCTACACCAGGATTTTGTTGCATGAGAATTCTAAATGAAAGCTGCATGAACTGCAGCTTCGAGAAAGTCACAATTACTGTGCACAAGTACAAGGCCAGATGGCAGTAGGACAGAGAACATGGTGTGATATTGTGATAATCACAAACAAGGATATCAACGTAGAAAGAGTATTATACAATGAAGAGTATTGGATGAACACACTACATGTACATCCTAAGCGTGAGTCATTTTTTGATAACTGTTTAGGACCTGAGATCATTAGTCCAATCCATGCACCAGGGCATTCATTACATGACCTTTCTGACATGCACTGGCAATTATCAATTAATTGTGTACCAGTAAATCAGAACTAAATCTACATCAAATAAATCAAAATACTATTGTTTATCTCTGTCATCATTCTCTAAACTGTCATCAGCCATGTCTTCAAAACATTCTATCACATTATCTCCTGATCAATACTGATTCAGGAGGCGCAAGAACTGGCTTGAGATTCACACACAAATACAATTTGATTATAAAGCCTAGCTATTGGTATGGTATTCTTCAAAATTGTGAATGATTTTATTCTACCAATTGCTTGCTGTATGATGATGCTAGAAGAAGCAATGCATCTTCCTACTTTTTCATCAGCTAATGACTGCTGCCTGCCATTTAAAAAAGGAGGATGTAGGAACCCTGCTCTGTGTACAGCCCAAATTTGAAGCATTTTCAACACTAGTGCCTGGAGAAATATGGAATTCTTACCTGTTGGGTTAGAGACCTTTGTACCTACGGCACAGAAAATAAGTACAGCACCAAAATCGATTTCCACAGAGAGGAAACAAGTGTACAAAATTTGAAAGGAAATATTGTACCATGATTGCCAAGATCTGTTGTTTTGTGCAACGTACAAATTTTAAAGTGACACAATTGAAACCCTAGGAGGGTGATTTTGCTGGACACTGTCCCATATAATGCTTACATTATTTAAGAGAAACCATTTTCCTACATGTAACTCATCTACTAACTGCACCTGCTTCTCTTCCAAGGTTTACTTTCTCCCCTTTGAATCTCTGGTATGTCTCGGGAAGGTACTTCTGGTAACTTCGTACTATACCCCTGTCTGTACAATATATACAAACATGCACTAACAGCATGCAATTGTTAGAAACAAACAGTACACAATGCAAAAGGAAAGATACACATGAAATCCCAGTAAGATAAGCGGCTTCCCCTTCCCCATTCAAATAAAATGACATCACTGCTACCCCCTCCTGTTCAAGACCAAATTGTGTCAAATAATACCCACTATTGCTAAAAAGCACCAATATGAATGCTTAATTCTAACTGATGTGGGAAGTAGTATTTGTATCACGCTATGCGAAATATACCAAACTTGGGGGAGATGGGGCGGATGTTTTATCCATTTACCCGTTCAAAAGGTGTAGCGTTTTTAGTGCGAGAGGAAGGGCTGTATATTACCATAAGCGCACTAGTGATAAATAAGAATGACATTCCGTGAACTTACTTCTTAGCCATCTCCACTCGCAGACCTCCACATTCGCGACTTTTATTCAACAGACTCACTGCTGCCTGTGCATCGCTAAAACACTCGTACTTGATAAACGCAAACGCTGTGAAGGTGAAGGGTTTTTCTGGAGCAGTATATTACAAATACGTATTATATTTTTAAACCCGTTTCCTTATTTCTCTCTACCCGAGTCTCGTACCCAGACCCAGCTGCGGATGGATTACATCACCACTACGCCACCCGCAGCTGCGGGAATAAGAGTCTGGGTACGAGACTATCTCTACCCTTCCCCTCACAAATACATAATAACCAAATGACGAAGAACTCTTACTTCCATGCTGCTTGACAGACTCTATGATCCAAAACGCCAAACTTTTCTCGAGGTCGGGCGTCAACACGAAAATCACTAAAATCACTACCACCACCAATACAGACATATTGATAATATAAAATTACACGTAACAAGAAATTAATAATTACAATAATCATTCGCAAGAGCTATAGTGGAGTCAGACTTAGAGAAAGAGAGAGAGTCTGGGCCCTCAAGTCAGCGTTTCGATATGAACGGAAGTAATCCAATCAGGACGAGATCCGGAGTGGGTTTGGACGGTGTGCTTTATTTAGAAGCAAGTGCGAGCTGTGTTTCGCAACCTGGATAAATCACTGTACAAAGGATTCAACTTGATTCTCAACAATCGTACAGGCCAGCCAATGCGTACTCAACTGTACAAATATCTCCCCGACTCACGTGGCCTCCCAAAGTCAAGCTACCCTCCTACCCAGACCCTAGTACGTCACAGCTGCGGATGGATTACATCACCGCTACGCTAGAACTAGTGTCTGCAAAATCCGGTGACAGATGAATGTTAATTGTTTGTACAAGTCAAGAGATGGGCCATGGCACGACTAGACTCATTTATTATGTTTTAATGTTATGGCAAACGTTGCTTGCTTCCTTCTTAGCAATGCTTCAGACTCAGGGCTTATAAATACTAGCTGTATTCACCTTCCAACACTCTACTGATGACAAGAATAGTCTACCTGTGCTTCCCCAATAAACTGCGTTGTCAGACCCTTCGAGAGTACTTGCTAACTTGGTCCATACCAACGGCGAAACGCTAACTACAATAAAGACTGTGTGCTGAAGACTGAGGTTTCTCTTCGAAGAAGGTCGAACACGAATGGCAGCTAAGCATAGCACAACGTTTTCCCGTACCCCCGTTGGCAAAATAACGAAACAGTCATGGCCTCGACAAAGTTGTGCATAGCCCCTTCTGTTTGTCCTTCAACGTACCCCAGTTGATCCATCGCAAACGTACAGCTGTACAAACATCATCCATTTTGTTATCTCTATACATGTACTACTTGTTGACTCCAGCGGGCTGCGGTCCATTAAAAAGTTCTGGAATTCCAGAACTTTTGTCACCGACTTTTAGCTTAGCGGTGATGTAATCCATCCGCAGCTGTGACGTACTAGGGTCTGGGTACGAGACTAACACCCCCCCGCGGGTAGCTTCCTGATCACTCTTTCATATCTTGTGAGTAGCTCTGTGGGGTGATTTCCTTGCTGAGGGTGGCAGTATCTCTGCAGGGCAGGGTTTTCAAGCCACTGTTAATGCATTCGAAGCAGGCCATGCATTATGCTTCATAATTGATGCTTCCAGCCGTTGGGGAAGTAGATTCCATCGTTGACACCTCCTGGATCAACTTGGCTCTTAAAAATACACGTATTCCCTCATATCGAGGTTAGGACAAGTTTGAGTGACGAGTGGAAGGCAGGGAGTGTTTAAAGATGATGGACCATGCAGGAGAATTGTAGATCGACATAGCGGAGGCAAAATCACGTTGCATGCGTATCAATAATTGAACACCGAATAATTTATAATTGATTGGCCTGACAGTCGGCCTATCAGGCCAGGCAGTCAGGCCGCCGGCCTCAGGCCAGACCCCTGCTGGCCTACGGCAACCCTGCAGTTGTGCCTCTTGCAGTTGACAATTCATAGAATCTGAGCATTCAGCTAGACTCGGTAGGGGTTCTTCTTGGCAACGGGACAGAGTGAAACGATTGTCTCCCTTTACATGTCATGGCTGCCTTTTTTGTGTTCCCTTTCTCTTTGTTGTCGGCGCCCCATTTAGAATGTCACAGTTGCTAGAATTTATTAACACTAATAAAGTTATCTCGCACTAGCTAGATTATCATTCTCACGTACACTCATTTTAAAAACACACTTCATTATTGTGGCATACATATTATCTGTATAATATGTATGATTTTGGCAAGTGAACTATAAGCTTGGGCGAGCTTTTTTTGATGGTAGGTTGGACGGGCTGAGGGTCAGTGGCGTAGTGTGAGGTGGGACATAATGCAGTATGGCGCCCGCGGGGGGGGGGGGGGGGGGTTGCTGTCGGCTTCTGGCCCGGGCCCGATAGAGGGGGTGGGGGGTGGGGGGGTGGTTAGCTAGCGAAAAGAGGAAAGTGGGAGGAGCCTTATATTATATGAACGTGTCTACAACTGCCCTCGGTATCAAGTCTCGTACCCAGACCCACCATGACGTAAGCGTTTATAGTGTAAGCGATAACGCTTACGTCATGGTGGGTCTGGGTACGAGACTACCCGGTATCTGCCCATGCGTTTGTGAGTTCTCGTTGACGCGATAATTGATTATCTCTCGTCTATTTCGGCGCCCCCTCAACCTTGCGCCCGGGACATATGTCCCCCCTGCCCCCCCCCCCTCGCTACGCCACTGGGGGGGGGGGGGGGGGGGGGGTGGGGGGGGGCGGTTCGACCGAACCCACCCCCAGCCTACGTCTATCCACGGTGGTTTGCTCTCATTTAACGCGTGGAAAGTATAGGCCACCCCGAAAAATTGAAATGGTTTACATGCCCCATAGCAACTGACAACCGATGTCCTTTAGAACCGTCTGTTACTAAGTCCGCATTAATACCTAAAAGCCATACTAGAAGCGACAAACACCTCTGACCTTTATTTTAAGCATAAATCACGTGGCCTGGTCGAAAGCAATTGACTTTCAAACGGTGATTGCCGACCTCGTGTGGGTTCAAAACGCTCAGGAACCGAGATAGAGCTGACCCAAAGTATCACGGTAAGGTGAATACATGCTCTATCTTTGTTACAAGCTAACAGTGAGTCAGTGACGCATTTGTCTGAAGTAGTTTTCAAGCTTTTAGAAAATCCGCCATTTTGGCGTCTCTTGGGGGTTGGAATTGTTGCAAGTATTAATTATTTTAATTATTTTAACAGAATGTCATCTTGCATTTCTCCTGGTATTAAATATACTTTTAAATTTCTTAGCTGGAGGGGGATGGCGGCTACCAGTTGTGGTTCAATGATTAATTGATGTTCTTTAAACTATGCACAGCAGATTGGAGCAAATACCTATTAAACTTGGCATGAATCAATCAGCCCCCTGTTCTTCCCCAAAAGGCCAAAGCCAGCATGGTAGGTATTTGCCCACTGTACTGCATGATCCTCCAGAAGATGCATTATAAATGGAAACTGTTGCTTAAGGATATGGTAAAAGGCCATGAACTCTTGAATAGCCTTGGTCACTGGCTGGTATAAACCCTTCATGCCAGGTAAGCCTGCTGGCGCTGCAACCATGCTTTTAAAAGTAAGAGCATTTGTATTTCACTCTTACCTTTCATTTTCATTTCAGAAGTGGAGACAACCTTATCTACCAGATGGGAATGTAAACTAAACGAGCTCCTTGATTTCATCTCCAAAGAAAGTGGAAATGTAAAGGGGGGCAACTTTCCTTTGAGGTTATCACCCACAATGTGGCTAGAGATGTGACACATCATTACCTCACCAGCCAGTGAGCCAGATGAATATGAATCCCTGATGATTTCAGCCACCTGAAAAATCAGTGAGTTACCTTTGCTGCATGCATTTATGATATCGTATCGTCTTAGAAGTCTCAATTTATTCCAAGTTATAGCAAGACCAGCCTTTATTGCCAATACCTGAGCTGGACCAATCTCAACGGACGATGAGATGCTGCAGTAGCTAGCCAACAAACATTGTTGCTCTTCATCACTTAGAATGAGAATTTCTGTTTGAATGAGGGCAGATGCTACTCCACTGACATTACTATTCATATTTTCTGCATTCAGAGCATCTGGTTCTTGAGCAGGTGGCTGTGGTTTGTTGCTTGGTGGTGACTTTCATGAAGTCATTGGCTAATTTGAGGGTAGATAATATGTAATCTCAGCTCCTCCTGTAGCAAGCTGTACAGCACCTTGTTTCTGGACTGGTAGAGATGGCTCTCTTCAGCAGCTCAGCAGCTTGCCTCTCCTCAGGTGTAAGTGATGGTACACCTCATGCCCTTCATAATCACCACTTTTGTAATGTCCCTGTTGCAAACCAACACAATGTTGTAACATCTGATAGCAGCAGAGGAGTATCGCATTTGTTGCTGGTCTGACATGTGACAGATCATTGTCTGAGCAACAGGGACAGCTCACAGCGCCAGATGCTGCTATGCACTCTGTGAGGCACTTGGTGCATACCAGTGCACTGCACGTCAATTCTAGTGGATGTGAAAGAATGTTGGAACACAGTGCACACTTCAGCTTCTCTAAGATCAACAGGTTGTTCACGCTGGGCCAAAGTTGGCATGCAATAAAGCTGGGTGGAGAGGCATGAGCTATTAGTAGTGTATTAGGACGCTTTCTACTTTTGGCCTTTTCATGTGTCCACCCACACACCGCAGTGCTCGCACCATGATGTCATATTATTGTATTGTTCACTGAAATAACTCTTTGAACGCAAGTGCGTATATGCATGCACACACAACCATCACCATTATCTGGGGAGTCATGGTAAGCTTTGAAACATTGGGTGGCTATAATGAGGCGTCACTCTTCAGAATTATAGAGTGATACCGTAAATTTTCTAATTGTACACCCAGTTTCCAACCGCTCATTATTTATTCATCGGGCCATGTGAACCCACTGCATGCTGTAACCGGGACGTCCACATTTGTTTATTTACTTATTTACAGATATCCGCTTTTTTCCATTATCCCCGCGCAGAATATTACCGAGTCAAACATGATGGAGGTTGGAAAAATGGACAGCGACCTAGAAAAGGCCGAATCTAAACTGTTAACGCCGAGAAAATTCACCTGGAAGGAGCTGTGCAAACTGAATAGCCGCCACAATGCTCACGTTGCAGTTAGAGGAAAGGTACGTTGATAATGGGTGCATCGCAACAATGCATGCAAACTGACGGTGCGCATCCCGTAGCTAGATGGATTATAAAACTGAACCGCTCGCGGGCGAGGATGCCGATGAATGTAATTAACCAATGTTTTGGTATACTGCACGTACTTGTGCAACAACAGGAACTTCAGATAATCGTATAAGTCCTTCAGCATATTGTACTGTTAGACGGTACTGTACAGCTTCTGCAGATACTTTTGTACGAGATTGGTTTTCCTCCCGTCAACAATTTTTGCCTCGATCCCCCTCATGCCAACATTGAGCTATAAACTATTCCACTCTATTATACTAAGTGAAGATTCAGATTTCTTACGGCTGTGGGCCCAACCGAAATTCCCCTCAAATGAAGAGTAGGTTGGCTTACCAAGAACAATTGTGGAACTAAGTCATTGCAGTTGCTTGACCACTGACTGAAAAATCTCATGTTGCCAGTAAATTATTAGCATAAACCATTGCTAAAGTAAAAAGCATCTTTTCGCACTTGATAACCATCGCCCCTGTGGTTCTTCAACTTGTAATCATTGGCAAAGTGGTATAGGCAAAACCGTTCACACCTTGGATAATGGCACGGATTTCCTTAAGAGCCATGTTATCCTTGTGTCCTAGCTCCTCTTTATCAATTTGCTGCTTACTTATGCTTCTTGATCGATGTTTGTACCGACTACGAACCCTCGAAATGCATGGCTTTTCGGTCCCCAGGGTGCAAAACCACTTTGCACCCAGTAAAATTGATGCCACTATGCCCAAAGGGATTTTCATTTTTACTAGAAGGTGGAGCCCTGGCCAGGTTTTTGTGACTGAAGGACCCTAAATTATGAAAAAACTTGATTTTGATTCTTCTCGTCATACTCAACAGCATAAAGTTTGAAATACGTTGAATGACCGGCACCTTGGTTGATACAAATGGGGCATCATGCTTTGGCTGAACAAGGAGTACTGTAATATCCTTCACACATTTCCTGCTGAGGGCTACTGCTAACTGCTTAGCAGTAGACACTTTCCTCCTCCTCTCTCCTTCAACATAATTAGAAGTCAGGTCACTTATCTAAGCCATCAACATCCGAGCTTTGACAGATGTAGTGGTAACCACGGCAGTTTGTAATGGAAAGTGCAATGCTTCTTGTCACTGCCAGTTCAGATGCATTCAAAGCAGGTAAGGCATTTTTCCCCATCTCCATCTGAGTCATCAGAATCCTCCCTATCAATCCATTTATTCAGTCAGGCACATGCCAGCTGGAAGTAGCATCTTCAGAATTCCAGCTGTCATTGCTCTGAACACATGTGTATTGCGCTAATAAGAGGCTTCTAAGTGCTATCTAACACATACTAAAGTGCAAGCATGTAGCTTTACAGCTAGAGGCATGTTCAAATCAGTCATCACTACGTCCGTCATCATACAATGCACATGTCTGTACCTACACGCAAAACGATCGTATTTTCGGGCTGTCAGGTCGAAGGACAGTGTAGAAAACTGAATATGCTTGACACACGATTGCACATAGAATGATATGTATGAGATACTATAAGATTCGCCATAAAAAAGTGTACATTTGACCGCGAAACCGCGAGAATCGTAGGAGTCGATTAGGTCTTCTAGCATCTGTAGAGCGTTTGGACTCAAGATTCTTGACTCAACGATTCTTGCAAAGCCCCTACCTGTGATTAAGGGGGCTTGTCCAAACTACTTTTGGAAAAATTAGCGTCATTGCGACGTTAACATATTAACACCCCCCCCCCCCCCCCCCCCCCTTAACGTCATACTCAATAAACTTTTCGTACGCGTCTCGTGGCACCTTGTAAATGTGTTGCACATCTTTCAATACTCCTCCGAAAAGTGTAGTCTGAATAGACATAACTGCTGCCCACTAGAGTCAACGCTGCTACAATAAAATTTTCTTAGCGTCATAGCCTTAACCCCCCCCCCCCCCCCCCAACGTCACAATGACGCTAATTTTTCCTAATATAGTTTGGACAAGCCCCCTAAGGTACGACAAGAAATCGATAATTGAGTTTAAAAAACACCAGCGACAACTTTTTGTATAGTGCAGTTCACACTTTGTTATATCATTCTTTCATGGACCGCGTGTTAAATTTGTTGGCGCTGATTGCGGCAGTTGTGACTAAAGAGCTAGTTATGCAGACCTCGGCCGCTATTGACATTCACGCGTGAGCTGTTAAATTTTGCGGTAGACCACGTGTTCTTCTCGTTGTCAAACTCAGGGGTGTGAACCTTAACGTTAGTTGGCTTGAGTGAGTGAGTGTGTGTGGTGTGTATGTGTGTTGTGGTGTGTGTGTGGTGTGTGTTGTGGTGTGTGTGGTGTGTGTGTGTGTGCAGTGCTACAACTGATCACTGGATATGAGCACAGCAGCTCATACGTATGGTCAAATCAGGCATTATCTCTTTTAAACTTGACTTAATTGTAGTATCGCTGCTAGCACTAGGTCGTATACCTGTGTGTGATACACGCTTCGTGTATGGAAGCCATAGATTTAGCACGTTCTGCATTAAGTCAATTTTGTTCTGTCTTTTTTTTTTGTTGCTTAATCTAACTTTGGATTTTTCACAGGTGTACGACGTCACTTCATTTGTGAGTCGACATCCTGGAGGTGTAGACCAGATCATGCTTGGAGCTGGGCATGATGTTACTCAGATACTTGAGGCATATCATTGTACTGAAGTATTCAAGTATGTTTCTATGAAAGCATGCTCCAACAACATATGTACTATTGCAATAATAGTAGTGATTGCTCTGCATTTTAAGCTTGATATCTGGATCTGGTTAACAAATAGCTTGTCCTGGACTACAAAGGGCCAGCCTAATTTAGGTTATTGGCTATGCCAATAGCCCTTCTTTGGCACCAAACATGCTAAATAAAATTCAGCCCTTAAACCCTCACATTTTGGTTCTTCCTCCACTTTTTTCCAACCCCATTTATATTTCTATGGCACTAAAGATGGCCTCCTTTTCTTACTTGGGGCAACTGCTGCAGCCACATATGATTTCAGGCTTGGATCATAGATTGACCAAATGTGACTAAATTTCAATGGAGAATTTTCGACTAATTTTTAAATAACAACTGCCTTTTTGAAAACTAACCTTACACATTGGGTGCATGTGTGTTCTTAGTAATAATAACTGCTTGGAAGTGTGTAACATTTCAGTACAATACTCAACGTGGCGTGTATAATGTAGAATGAATAAACTTTCTGAGTAATCACAACAGTGTGAGCAACTTACTGATGCAATGCCCAATTTCTGGACTACTGATAGAGATGGATTTCTTTATTGGAGATAGCCTAGTTTGCAATGCAGACAAACTTTAAGGCAAATACCCAGCGAAGCAAAGGCACAAAAGGTTTCGAAGGAATTCCAGGGTGGTGTTGTTCATGGACTTAATTCAAATTCTGTCACAAATTCATGGTCAATCTATGATTAAAAACTGTTGGCGAAAAGCTATCTGAAGAGGCTCCCTTCCAATTGCATGATGGTTTAAGAATGATTCCAAAGACCAAATTGTATATAGGTACAACTGACTCTGTGTGGCAAGACAACTTAAAACAAGATAAAGTCATTGAACTCATTGCATTAGTAAAATCCTCATAACGCCATGTTTGACTTGGTTTGGATAATTCAATAAAAAAATGACTTTATCTATATTGTCTATGTGTATGCTGTACCGTCTGAAAAAATTTGACTGTATATTTTGGTTTGTGCTCACTACAATCTTTGAACACTTTATTGCATGTTTATTGTTCAGCATATTAGTGAAGTTTTATGTTGGGGATTTGTTGGACAATGAGCTGCCTGTGTTTCCTCCCCCAAGGTAAGTAATAGACAATACGGATGTACAATGCATAAACAGCTTACTGTAGTACAGCTTTAGGAATGCCACGTGGAATGATCATATCAAATGAGTACATGTATTGCACTATTTTAATTGTATATGATGTTTGGGTTGGTTTTAAAGAGCAATGACTGCAATAATCATATGCAAAACCACATGTCTGGTACCCAATTCAAATGTGCTACTGTACTACCATTGGTACTAGATTTTCAAGTATGTAGCACATATTACACTCACATGCTTTTGCTTCAATAATTCAGGTACAGTTTATCTTTTTTAATGTTGCTTGTTATCTGCATGTGTTTGTGCATGCATTAATGCAGCACAGGCTGGGCTATGTGTGGCGCATGCACCCAAGAACCTCACTCTTCGCAGCACACCAATATTATTCTTTGGCACACTCAGTTAGATGTCAACTGATCATGAATAATAAAAAGCAATTTTTGTTTTGTAGTACAGTCGATGTTACTATTGTGCCTTTTGTTACAACCATTTTTTTCACTTGGCAAGTTCTATCGAACTATCAAGAAAAGAGTTGAAGACTATTTCAAGAATGCCCAACTTGTATGCTGTTCTATATAAGGTTCCTTTGCAATAACATGCATCATATTTTGTTTCTAGGATCCAAAAATTGACTACTGGATGCTTTTACGTTACATTGTATTTTTGACAATGGCCACATTATGTTGGCTTGGAGGCGTAAGTACTCTTCCAATCAATTATTAATTACTGCATACATGTAATCTGCTTCAGATGATATTCCAGAACAGTTTAGTTGCAGTAGCTGCATTTGGTTTGGTGTGGGGATTTCTGTCAGCAAGGTATACATTTTTGCCCACTTTCAAATGTGGACCAATTTAACTGCTTGATGCAAATAGTCATTTCACAGTTACCCATAAGCCATGGGTGCGGAAGGTGGTGGGGTTGGTCCATGACTTCTATCTTGGTGCTTCAATATATGTCTGGACCAACCAGGTGAGCTGGCTGTTACGCTAATAACAACAGATAATAACTATTGGGAGCATCCATGTCTGAACGCTGTAAAACTTGCTATCACACTATCAGTATACTGTGGTGAAGCTTTTTTCACCTCAACCTTTTCCATAGCACATTATTGGCCACCGCATTTATACAAATATTGACGGGGCGGATCCTGACATCATTACTGCAACTTCAGTAAGTTTGTGAGAACACGCGACAATAACTGTGCCATCCATATTTCGTGTACATATGGGATATTGTACAATTCTGGACATTAATACCAGCTACTTAATGCAAGTCAACAGTACACATAACCCCTTCAAATAGCAGTGATTAGGATACTCTATATTAGATGACGACCTAAATGTGAAGGTAATGGGTATGTTGCAACACATGTGTCTTTGTGGTGGGATCATATGATAGAACAAGTGATCGCATCAAGTGACAATTGGATGCCACATAAAATGTGGCAAAGTGTATTGAAAATTAATCCCCTGTATTTGTCTTAAGCAATTTAACTGGTCACATGGTGTTCATTGGGTGGTGGGGAGGGGTATATGTTACTCCCTTTCTATTAATCAGAACTGATAGGCTGTTCTATCCCAATGATCTATCACTACATTCACATGTGCTGAATGTCCTACTAAATTTCTTCGTATCTGTCTCATCACTACAGGAAGTTTCAGACATAAGACGTATTAAATGGACTCAGA
Source organism: Ephydatia muelleri (assembly GCA_013339895.1). NCBI lineage: Eukaryota > Metazoa > Porifera > Demospongiae > Spongillida > Spongillidae > Ephydatia > Ephydatia muelleri. The sequence continues at coordinate 342,495 of JABACO010000002.1, read as the reverse complement.
AAATGCTCCCTCGTTACTTCTATCAGCATATCTATGTCCCATTGCTGTATTGTGTTGTAAGCAAATGCACTTTGAAAAGATAGAATATTATAAGCTCCTGACTGCACATTCATACAGCTTACTATCAAGACACGTCTTCAGGATTTCCCCCTACTCCTGGCACGAAGAAATGGTGCATTACAATTACGTTCCATTCCACTATGTTACTTGCATCCCTTCAGGTAACATCCGAATGAACCCTCCATCACTTACCCAGCTGCTCATCTTCTATGGAGGAAAGCTCACCTATGTGGCCTATCGTTTTATTATCCCCTTGATCTTCATGCCCTGGACAACTGTGGTAAGAGATTCAAAAGCTAGGCATTGAGGTTTGCACTGCTGCATATATGTACTGTGAAAGTTTAATGTGAATTGCATTTATCGTTCATCGTTGGAGCAAATAAACAATTACGGTATTAATTTTTAAATGGCAATATTTGGGATCGTTTTCGCAAAAATGGACCTAACATTTTTTTTCTTCAAGATTTCAATTTTTTTGATATTCTAGAAATCTGAGCTGTCCTCTACACATTGCTTCTATATATCAATGCAAGCGTTACATTTCTATTGCGCATACTGGAAATTTTATAATGTATGCGCTAGGTCCCTTTTCGCAGAAACGATCCCATTTTATGATTTATTAAATGTAACAAAATGTTCCCCTCTCTTCCTCTAAAAGTTCTTACAAATAGTTTCATCACAGTCATAACCTACACTGTTATTTGAGGTCATTCGGTCATTAATTGATTTCATACAGAGCAATTTAGATGTGACATTATTTGGTGAGAATGCAAGATTATTTGCAATACAAAAGGCTATGAATGAGACATGGATACCACCTGAAACGTCATACCATCAGTAGTTCTGTCAAATTATTTTCAAGCCATCTGATCTGCACTGTATAAGCTGACACAACTCTTGGAAATCATCACCATACCCTTTCCACTTAGGACATCTGTATTGTGCAATTGTGCATACCATTACACATTGTTCCAAATAAAAACTGCTTTTTATGACACTGCTATTTGGCATACATAGGATCTGGTACAGATGGAAGATTAGAGAACATTCCAACTGAAATTGTAGGGGAGCTAACTCATATTCAGACTGATATAAGGTGTTAAGACGTTATTAAATATCAGCTGTATGATGATCACAACACAGTTTTTCAGCATAACTTAGTTGTTGCTACTTATGAATATTCAAACACTCCAGTCCACACACACTAATCAGCATGTACAAAACCATTTCATCTTTCCACCCCTAAAAGGTAGACTGGTTTATGGAAACGTGCACTACAGCACTAACCTGGATGCAACAAAATCCAATGCTGAATGCAATCATAATGCATTGGCCATTTGCTGTTGTGATTCTATGCATGAATTTATGACATAATAACAAGCTCTAGTCATGACACTGGCTAGGAGTTACCAACCTACATCTAGTGAGACTTATGGTGCTGATACCATGCATATTTTCCTTTATTATGTGCAATAATATCTTGATGTTTGGAAGGATAGAGTAGGGACTAAAGAGGCAAGTATCGAGTTGATTTGAACCAATAAATATTTTATTTGTGTAGCTGCTGTTGAATGTCATGTCAGAAATTAGTACCAGCTATTGGTTGGCTCTTATCTTCCAGGCCTCCCATGTGATAAGTGAGGTCAGTCTATAGAGCCATTTTAGTGTACTTTAACCACTGCAATCATGTAATTAGGTGTATTTATGCCTTAGGTGGAGTGGCCAAAGCCAGGCAAGAATAACATGATGCAAATGGATTGGTAGGTGTGGCCTAGTACATGTATATTGCATAGTAATTACATACACAATAATGCAACAATGAGTTGAGCTAAGCAGTCTGAATTTTCATAGATCATACTCCACAATTAAATACATGTATCATTATTAGGTATACTAAACAAACTTTAATAAAATATGCACACACACAAATTACATAGACTATTAAAATATATATAAAAACACATACCATACTACAATATTACAAATCCCCTCTCATGCTTTGTTTGAATGTTGGTTGCAGCATGTGTGTATGTTGATTTCTCTTTGTTTTATTAATTCTGTGCATAAAATCATTTTAGAATTAACCAAAAATCATAGCCATTAGATAGTGGTGCAGAAAGTGATTAAGCAAATTCTGTGCACTTGTGAAATTCTAAATCACATAATTTTCCCTGGTATCATAATACAACAAATCACAATACATATACTTTTCTATTAGCATAATGTTAAAAAGAACACAGTGTTGATTGTGTATTGAAATATAGTCAGCCAGAGTTGCTGTTCAAATATGACACAAGCATAGAGAAAACAGGACAGGACTATGTTCAATGATATTAAATTCTAGATCACGCCCAAACGAAACTGTGCAGTAGAAACTAGACGTTACCACATTAAGCTGATTGAGACAGCTAGTTGAGCAGAAAATGACCAGAATGGCTCTACTGATGGAGGGGGGAATACCTTCATGAGTATTATTTCCTGCAATGGATCCTGTAGCCTTTATTAATTTCATTACCTTGGAGAAGTGATATACATGTATGTGTTATTGCCAGACAAAACTAATGTATTATTGCTGTTGTGGACTGACAGAATTGATTCAGCTATGTATTATGTCATGTATTGTGTTCACTATACACAGTATGTATGTGTGTTTCAAATGTATGTATTATACAGTTCACTCTTTGACCTTAGGGCTGAGATGCAGGTAGCTACAACACAGGATTATGCCACTGACAGCTGGTTCTGGACAGTATTTACTGGTGCCCTCAACCACCAAACCACTCATCACCTGTTCCCTGGAGTTCTTCAGTCACACTATAAGAAAATAACACCCATTGTGAAGAAGACGTGTGAGGAGTTTGGTTTGAAATACAACCATGTTGATACTGCAGCTGAAGCAGTAGAATGTCACATCAACCATTTAAAAGTATTGGGTCAAGCTACAAAGAAGCACCCTGAATGATTGAACTACAAGCTACAACTGGACAGTAATTATGCAGTTAACCCAACTTGGTTTATTAGGATTATGGTAACATACATGAATGGATATGTAAATGAAGGTGAAATGATTAAATGAATAGATGTAGTATAATCAATCAGATAGGTGTTAAGCCTGTGCCACACTAATTTCCGCTGGCATAAATGATTTACTAAGCTCAGTTCTGGTCAAAACCCATCCTATCTGAGTTTAGCTATTTTGTAACCCCACATCTTTACCCAAGGCCCCTTGAAAAAAGCATGTGACTCGATAACTCAGCAGACAGAATAGCATTTGCAGTAATTTAGACAAAAGTGTTCCATAACCAAACATTTCTTCAGCTTGGAGTTTTACTCCACTTTACAAAGATCAGAATTCTATGTATTCTGCCACATCATGACCACAGCTTCTACTGATTTTTGTTCCCAACATAGCAGACAATGAAGCTTAGCAACAACACCTTATCTGCTTCTAAGGGGTGCAAATGCATAGGCATAGGAACCAGGGGGGCAGAGGGGGCCTTGGCCCCCCCCCCAATCTTGGCATTATGTGTATAAAGTATGCTGAATTTATATTAGATACACCCTTTGGGCCTCCCCAATCCTGTTTACATTCTTACGCTTCTGAAATGCCTGCACCCTGTTTGCATTACATAAATGCATCATCGTCATGGGCATGTCTTGGAGTAGATAAAATATACTTCTTCATTGGATCTTTTATTCCTTCAATCAACACATTTTGGAACTCACACAGGCCACAAAATCAACTGACAATAGCACTACACTGTGCTCTATTTAAAAACGTAGGCGATGAACAATTAGAAATGCTAACCACTAACTATTACTGCCAATGGATTTTATGAGCCAAAACCATATAGGATGCAATTCAATCTTGGTGAAGTTAGCAGGTTCAATTTCTTGCAGGGTATATCGGCAGAGGCCATAGATCGCATCCTGAAATACGAACAAAGATACTGAACGTTTGTTATTTACTGGCACATTCCACACGGGAGATGTAGAAACGAGAGCAAATAGCATAGCATAGCATAGGTTCACCATACTAATCATAGCTAGGCACAGCATGGAGTTGGCTGTGATGAGTGACAAACTCAGTTAACCATACTGGCTAGTAATGGCAGTCTCAGTCTAATGGTGAGGTGTCCAGCAAGTTTAAAGAGGCTACTCTTGGCTCCAGGTCCCCAACTGCCATAACACTTAACAACCACCCAGCCTAGCTCTTGGCACTTTCCATTATTCTGCTATGCTCTCTTCGCTAGTGGACTTGCTATCACACTTACTTCTTGACGTGCATTGGGATGTAACAAAAGGACAAAAGGAAATTGGCTGGTTGTGTTTGTTGCTCCTCATTGGCAAAACTCAAGATAGATATCACACATTCTGCTGTGGTAGGACACCATACCCCCACCCCTCATGTTTGCATATGGTCGCCAAATTGGTTGAGGCAGGCTGTGTGGTCATCATTCATCAGGAAGCCCTAACCCCCATTTAATGCATTTGACTATTAAATGTAATGAAGTGGCCTAACCACCATTTAATGCATTGGCAATTAACTTGCACCTCAGATAGATCAAGATGAAGGTTGCACTTGGAGAGACAGACAACCAAGCTTAGGCATGAGGTGAGGCAAATCATGATTAAGTATCTACAGTATGTGCACTGCAACTTAAAAGGTTCATGCTCACCATTGCTATTAATAAAATGAATTATTGGCAATGCCATCCTGGCAACACCATCAACAAATCATGTTTTCAATGCTATCATACTTGCTTCAGTTTCATTCTATTTACAGCTTTGTGCACAGATGGAATGGCATCAATGTGAAGACAATATGTTTAACTGAAAACAAAATAACATACATCCATTACTGTAGCATAATGAAATATGAGGTGCAACATGTAACTAATGTTTTGCATAGCACGACCAGTTAAATCTGTATGAATTAATAAAATTAAGTCTTGCAGGATATGCAATAATTAACAGTATAGAGATGTACAGATATATACATCTGAGGCAAGTTGTTTCATCTAACTTCACTTGCAATATTATACACTTTTAAAAATTGGTAATGTACTGTTTGTGTTATGTGTGCGTGCATAGGAATTTATTGCATGCATCATGTTGCATAGTGTTCTCTGCCACATGTGAGTGGGGCATAGGCATATACAGAGGCTCAGGGGGACATCATACATGACAGAGAACTAATATATGGGGACACGAATTATGTATGGAGGACCAATCATACGGAATGCTACATGTTGCTATCTAACATGTCTCAAGGAAGTCTATGTTAAAGAAACTCTGCATGCGCTGAGCGGAGTAGCCAAAGAGATACTTGTACAGAAGACCACATGCAACAATATACAGAGGTAAACACTGAGAGTACAAAAGCTCAGCCTGAGGGATAGAAGCAGTGGCCACTAAAAACATGCACACAAGCATCTAATGGCTAGAATGCATATGTGTATAGAACAAATTTCAGACGAACAGACATGTACTTTGTGTGAGCTGAAAACTGAGTGAGAAAATAAGTCATTAGTGGCAATTGTACATGTAACTAAGTAGGTGTGGCTGGAGTTAGTAAGGGTGATCGCAAATAGAAAAGCTTATTACTCACACTTCCCCACTTAGTGATGAAGAGGTTGATGCGAGTGCGCAAGAAAAAGCGGGAGATTACTATAGTACTGATCGTCTTATACGAAGTGATAGCTCTTCTTCTTTTTTTTTACTCATAAATATTCACTGCTTCAGGTGAGGCCGTACAGTAGGAACGAAATAAGTGGTCTGATTACCAGAACATAGGAAAATTTTAGTCTAAATGCTTATTTGGAACAGCTAGCAGCAGCACAGCATGATCACTTCACTAAGGTCTTATTGTGTTGATGGATGGATGGATGTTAACGCGCATGGAGCAATAAGTTGTACAATTAGCGAGAATGGCGGTTTCGGAGCTCATTGACTTAGACCGCATGTGCAGTGGCGGCGGAGCCCATAGGACATAGCCCTACCAATGATAGCACCACTGCACTTTAGTAATTAACCTGCAGGAAATCGATATGACCACCGCGCACCAATATATGGCGTCAAACCGTTGCACGGCAGATTATGGCAATGGCGGCGGAAGGGGGTGGGGGTGGGTGTTGCAGGTTTTGTAATTATTGGTACATTGAATAAACCGAATTACGGTATGGAACCAAATATGCTCATTAAAAAACTTACAACTTAGGAGGCTTATTTATGCAAAACCTGTTACAGTAATGCGCAAAGGCCTTTTGGTGCTACTATCTATCAAACAACCAGGTATTGTGCAGCTGTAGACTCGGTAGAGGTTCTTCTTGGCAACGGGACAGAGTGAAAACAAATAGTCTAGCCTTTGACATGTCATGGCTGCCTTTTTGTGTTCCCTTTCTCTTTGTTGTCGGCGCCCCATTTAGAATGTCCATGCTGCTAGAATTTATTAACACTAATAGGTCCTTTTCGTCACTCGGATATTTCCGTGAAAGCTGTGAATCAACATGGCGGACGTGTATTAATTTATATTGTGTGACACTGACGTATTTAGATTACGGAGCGGTCACATGACACATGAAAAGGGCCTATAAAGTTATCTCGCGCTCGCTTAATTTTCATTCTCACACATTAGCGAGGAATAGTTTTGGTATAGATATAATATGTATGATTTTGGCAAGCAGGACTATAGACTATTTGTTTTGATGCGAAGCGGAACTAGGGCGGGGGGGGGGGAAAGGGTGGGGGGGGGGAGGTTCAACTGAACCCACCGACCCCTCCCCGCCTACGGGCCTGTCAATCTCAATAAAATGGCACGCGTACAACACGCCAGCCTATATACATCAGAAATCCGTTACTCAAAATTGGCTCTTTTATTCGCTCTAAATATAGGCGGCAAAGGTACACAAAATGGACCTATCCAAAGTCGCACAACGGAGGTTTGGCACGACACGCCGCTGTAATACCTCTTCCATACAATAGAATACTGCGAGCTCAGTAAGTCCGTTTCACAGAATAAGCGATATTGGTCACTCGATGGAGGTACACAAAAATAGCAGATAACAAAATACCGCACAAAATGAAAATGTATATCTGCAGCAACATAATTAGCGCAGCAATAGGTGTCGCTCAAAATGTGCCCACTTTACCTTTCTTTTTGCTGAATCAGTCCCCCTTCAGGCCTCTTACTGAGTTGTGACTCTCAATAACCAGCAATAAATCATCTTCTCTTACATCTTCAGATGTGTCGCACCCGGTACCACCACGGCCGACGTAGTAGATATGTTTAAAGGATTTGTGAATTAATGGATTTAATGGCATAGGGTATGATATGATAATTACTTTAACCATCGCTAGCATTGATACTTTTCATATGCAATCATTATAAATATCCTGGTGTTTTATTATATTACATCTATAACCATAATGATATGCTCAATGTGATTAAGATAAATACATTTATCATTGCGATGCAAATTTCTGCAATGCAAAGAAAATGATTAAGCATTGATGATAAGCAATCACTATGGAAGAAAAGATATTGGCGCTTTATCAGTAACCGTGAATGATGTGTTTAAGCCAATATTACGTACACTCTTGCTCAGTCGCTACACATGTATACAATGTATTTGAAATTCTGCTGCTTTTTGTCAGTTATTAAATATGAATGATTTACAATCGAATCGTGCATTTGGTGAATCATTTCAGTACTTCGTATTTATTGGTTGCACCAAATCCTCCGTAATAAGATATTATAATACTTGTGTATACTGAATATGATTGCAGTTGACAAAATATAAAATGTAATTAGGATTTGCATGCCGTCAATAAAAAGTAATAAACAGTTGATGATTGAATTTTCAATGAGAAGCCCGCCTAACATATTGCATGATACTTAGGGTGGGCGTGGTCCGGCCTGATAGGCTAGACCCCTGGCCTGACAGGTCAGGCCAGGCGCCTGGCCTGTCAGGCGGCTGGCCTTCGGCAACCCTGGGCACAAGATAAGGAAATGTTGATGCGGGCCATTGCCAGAAATTTTGGACATCATCCATAACTCCGGCCAGGAATATAATATAACAATTCTACTTTCACCGTTATCTTTAGCTAAAACTTATCGAAATAAAATAACTAATTATTAATTAACGGTCTTTACGACAACAAGCTTTATTTTAAGTGCTTCTAGTTTTTTTTAATATACAAAACATCTCTTATAGAACAAATTTTAGTTTCGGTACTGTGTATTGATTGTTACGTATGCGCGTTGCGGTAGCGTCATCGCGTTACTAAAAATGGCTCTTACCTCATTCCAATCTGATGTAATTTATTCAAGATTATAAACGGCAACCATAGTAGCGGCTAGTCTGGGGACCAGACGACTGGCTTTCAGCAGTCAGTCTGGCCAAGTGCGTATATCAAACTTGTTCTGGTTGTTTATGTCGATTGTTTGTGTTGATATGAAATTCATCGTGCAATGAATAAAGTTAATTGACCACGGCTATTCACGTGCGTGAAGATAAAGGTCAGGGCCAGTACAGAAATGAATGTGACAGCACGTGGGCAATTAAAAGTACAATTAACTTTATTCATTGCACGATGAATTTCATATCAACACAAACAATCGACATAAACAACCAGAACAAGTTTGATATACGCACTTGGCCAGACTGACTGCTGAAAGCCAGTCGTCTGGTCCCCAGACTAAGTAGCGGCGTGTGGAAAAGGCTGTTGACAGTGGCATAGCTACGTAGGGCCTAAGTTCTGCCCACGCAGATACAGCTTCCACGCTAGCGCGCCTGGAGCTTCGCTTGCTAGTTGAAGCTTCGTCTGATTGGTTCTGAAAAGAACCGTTTCGATCGTCCAAAACAACGTCCTCGGCACGTAGTCTCGTACCCAGACCCACCAAAACGTAAGTGTTTATCGCTTACACTCACTGTATTACGTCATGGTGGGTCCTGGGTACGAGACTACTCGGCACAGTCCTCAGCCATGATAGCGTCGAGTAGAAGGATAGGAAACAAATCACGTGAGCAATACTCTACCATAGATTTTTAGGCGCGTAGCTGTTAATTGAGTGTTATATGCTACTCCCCCCAAAACGACGACAAGAGTTTTAAGAGAAAGAGAGAACATTTGTGTATGGATTCCGATAGAGCTGCGAACGCTGATCACGGCGATGTAAGTTTTTAAAGTGGCGCATGCCTATAACGGTAGATACGCGCGTTTGTAGTAGTTACATATATAAGTGAACTGAGGCGTACTGAATACAAACGGATGCGTCTAAATCGTATTGGCATGATATTTCGTATAGTTCTCGTCAAACTACACAGCATGGTATATGTTTTCCCTATACCAGATAGATGTTGTACGTGTGAGGGCCAAATAACTATGGGGTCAAACTGTGGCTTGTAACGTGCGTATTTTGATACTGTTCTGGGCCATATTGAGTATATATGTTGGGGCATGTATTCTATACAGCAACGCATTTTGGTTTTGTAATGATATGCTTCTTTACAGGGAGAAAAAAAGGTGCCGTTTCATGTCTCTATAGAACTGATGATCGGACTGGGCACTGCAAGTTTAGGCTGGACTGTAGAATAAAGAAGAAGGCAAAGGATTGGCCCCTTAGCGCTACTAGTGCACATAATGTTAGATAAAGTCAGTGTGTTTCCAGTCTCTATTCCACCTGAAAACCTACCGTCAAAGAAGACTTGGCATCTTGCTATGATGATGGCCTGGGTACGAGAACTATGCGGACTGCAGGTGTTACATCGTGTTAATTGGCTGTATTTCCTATCCTTCTACTCTAATATCTATGATGTTTACGGGTAATATATATTCATTTGCAAAATAACTCAAAATGGAAATGGCGACGTTACCAAGCTGCTTTCAACTTTTAGCTGTTTTTGTACGTTGCATTGAACGATACAAGTACATAAGGAGGCTGATTCTATACCACATGCATCGCTCGCTTAACACTGAAAATTCGGAGCGATTCCGCACTTGCTGGAGAGCACAAAACGACGAACGAAAAAGGTAACAAAAATGGTACATTTTGGTGTTTTTTAAACCGTAAGGATTGATCGAAAGTTGGACGCGTAACACTAAAATAATAAAGACATTGATGTGTTAGTCGCATACTTAAATTTGTTAGAAATCATTCGATCCTCCGGCAGAAAATTAACGAAGAAGTGGATTGAGAATGGGGTGGCTAAATCATTTATTAACTAACGGTAGGTGTTAATTAATAACTTGGTCCTTACAGATTCACATTGCTACAAGCATTCAAAATGAATTTCTGCATTTGTAATGTCTTTACTTTTGCATCAGTGATAAACAAAGTCAAGTAAAGTTGAAACATACATTAGGCCAAGTGTGATGTTCTCAACTGGAAGTGTGAATTCACTCTGTTGTTTGGTGTGACCTTCACTCCGCTGTTTGTCAGGTGCGTAAATTTTACTTCGCTATAATTATATCGTTCTAAGAAACGTGTTAGAGTTAGTGTTTGATTAGTTACACAGGCAAAAAGTTGAAAATACAATGGTTAATTTAACATGTTTTACCATTCTCTACAACAAATAACAACCATGGTTTTTTCAACACATTGTTGATGTTGTAAAAATTACAACAAACTACAGTATATGAGTGATGTACCATGACAAAATGTAAGCTATTGCATTTGGGCAAACGAAACATTGCGAAACTACAAATACACCGATGTACAATGGTTACAAATTATTTTTCACGTGACTGTTTAATTAATGGATCCAGATGTCTATTACTGTGCATCATAACACGTGATGGTTGGTCTTTGCGTGAGCTCCTCAGGAGGACGGAAATTTGCACAACAGCTTGCTGAATGGATTTGTGAACACCCTGACAGAGCCGTTGCTTTGAAAAGTATCGAGTTGCATTTTTTCGGAACTGCATACCTACTTCAACTTCCTCACTGTACAAAAAGAAAATGCAAATTCAAATGTGGGGGGTAAGTACCATACCCTCAGAACTAGCATAGCCTATGTAGAAGGTTGGAATGGTTTCTTACCACAAGCCAGGTATCTTACAACCCATCTTCTGCCAGGTGTAGTAAACCAAGTTTGATGCTCATGACCAGTCTATGTTATAGTATTATTAAGCTTTCTATGGGTACTAGGTACAGTGCATGTCTGTTGCTAAGGCTAAGATATGTTTCTACAGATGCATTCAATGAGTCAGTGATCCTAACCAATCCTAAGCTTGGCAGGGTGTCTACCCCTAAAACCCTTATCCAATCAAAAATCATCCCAAACTGTTGTTGATATGTTCATAGTTCACATACATATGAATGCAATTTCATGTCTGGAGCACTCCAGCCATAGCCTTGACTATGGCTCAGTTGACCAACTCCTTCCCCCACTAGATGACGGGTTGCTAGTTGGCCAGGTAGCTAAGAAGGGCAGCACCAGGTGGCAGGTCTTGAATCTCAGCTCCTGGATGGACGCTGGAATATTTTGCATTCAGATTGCACTCCAAACCACTCTTGAGCTGGTGAAGTACCAACACATCATCTGCCAGCTCTTCACAGCCTACCGATGGCAGCAGCCCTGAGGTATGAAAAGCTCTTTTGGCAGGCCACAGCTATGGACAAGGCTGCATAACATCCGCTGAGACGTGTTGAAGGAGAACGTGCTGGTGTGGTGTGTCACACATCAGCCCTTTCAACAGCCAGTTCCAAGCAGGCTCACCACCACACCAGCAGGCACTACACCATCTGGTATCACCTTTCTTTTTTAAAAACAGAGGTGCAGGTTGGATAATGAATACTTTAACTTGCTACTTATGTCTGTGCATACTTATCAGGGCCCTGACCTATGCATGATGGGGTAGCTATAATAAAATTCATTGCCACAGACCACGCAGGAACAACACAGGCCGTGCAGGAACATCACCCTTGAAATAAAAAATAAATAATAATAATTAGTCGCCTCACCTTCTCCGTTCCAGTGTATTGTTTTTGGTGTAGTAACATTGTGTAGCTTAAAACTCTAATAATGTTGTATATGTTCAATTTATACATTTATTCAATAATAATAATAATAATTACTTAACATACGTGGTGCACCGTTTTCCATCAAGAAGAAGCAGCACATACAGTGTTGCAGGTCACAATCGTTGTATGCAGGGAATGAAGTGTTCAAGTACTCCTTGAAGGGTATAGCAAGGGCAGGATGGGAAGCACAATACTTTGTACTAATTTGTGAGAAGGCTAGGCCAGGAACAGAAATCTGATGGAGTGCAATAACACTCGTTAAATTCCCTGCATTCAACTAGTGATGCAACATTGTACTATTGGCCTGTAAGGTTAGGCTGTTACCTATGGCGATGAAATTACCTATCATCGCAGATTGTGGTGCATGGATCAGGGCCCGTGGACAGACATACCATAGCAAGCTAGTAACAATTTCATTATTCTGCTGTAGTCAGACTCCCAAACGCTTTTACAGGTGAAACTTAGAGTACAAGATGATGTGTAACTGAGGGAAAGAGTGTACTTTTAGAGAAGACTACAAGCAACAATACAAATGAAAACCATAGTGAGTATGAAAACAGGGTACAGAAATGAAGAATATAATCAATTGCCTCTTGAGCTGTTCATTGAACAGAACGCTGTGCAGAGGAAATGTTCCGAGAGGCAGACCTTACACTTGAATACATTTGGATGTACCATCATTATTAGAGAGTGTTATAATGTTGCCATATGCCGTGTCACGGTGCATAAGTGTTGTTGTGTTTATGTGTGTGTGTGTGTGTGTGTGTGTGTATGTGTGTGTGTGTGTGTGTGTGCAAGTGACGTGCTCAAGAATTGTAAAGTGCCATTTGCACAACATATACGCATGCATAAGGGTGTGTGAACCAGTATGAGGGCATGTTCACGCACTCCATATGGGCTAAGCATGGTGTGGGCAAAAGATAAACCACAATAGCTGAGGCATAAAGAATGATGAGAAGTTGAGCAAGGGCTATGCCAAATAAGAAAACTTTATTACACACTTCTCCACTACAGAAAGATTATGTGAGTGCATCGTTGTGGTAAATATAGTGTGCGACATGCGCATGTATACAGAGGTATGGGGACACGATGTACAGTGTATGCAAGCACAATGGACCAATTCAATGGGACACAGAGAATCAATATACAGGGACAAAATTTACCTACAAAGGACCAACCATGGGCCTATGGGGACACATGCAATGCATGTACAAAAGAACAATCCTATAGGGACACAAGGTACCTGTGTGTACAAAGGACCTTGGATTGGATGCACAAATAGAGGACCAATCCTATGAGCACACAATACACGACAGTCGTCCAATCCTGTGGGACGCTGCATGTAGCTACACATACCTATGTACATGTGATGGTTTTATGTCATGTAGGAAGAACCATTTATATGGGAAACCCAGCCTGCACAAAGAGGAGTTGTTACAAGGAATGCTTCGGCAACAATGCAGGGAAAAACTAAGAGAGTGGTACAGAAGCTCAGTACATAAACCCACTCAAAAGTGCACACAGTCAAATGGAATAGATCCCGTGCATGTGACAAAGTGTAAGAGCGTAAAAGAGTGTGTCATCATCATCAGACTGGTTTATTGTGTACTGTAATACTACGTGAGTGTGGGTGTTGTGCATAAGAATATGCCATACGATGGTGTACAGGTTTATTATACGCAACAATTCAAGTGTGTGCACCAGTACTAGTGCATGAGGCTGTGTGAGCCAGCATGATTGCATGATCATGTACTATGCGTGAGCTGAAAATAACAGACCATTGTAATTGCAAGCGTAGCTGAGTGGCGTGATAAGAATTTTAGCAAGGGCTATATACTAATAGCAAATTGGAAGCTATATTACATGACTAGAGGATGATGCAAGTGCGTATAGCAAATAGCCTTACTCACGCCGTGTTGAATACTGCCACCCCGCGACGTGGGAGGCGCAAGAATACTGCAACGATTCATTCAGATCAATCAATTTGGTACGATCGTCTTGCGAAGCGAGAAGTCTTCTTCTTTAAATTCACCAGTATAAACTCGCTGCCTAGATGAGGCACAATTGTTGCGAACGGCTAGCTTAGTTTTAGGCGGAGAATGGGCGGAACAAAGAAATTAGATAGTGGATTCGGAGCGGTTGCATACAATAAAGGAGCTCATCGAGCAGGAAATGTGCATTAGCTATGCACACTGAATCTCCGTAACGGATAAAATAAAAATTAGCGACAGAAAAAATCTATAGCGACTGGACCCCTCCACAAGACACGAAAATATAGATTCACATACAGAAATGGTGTGTTATGAAGTGTTGAAAATAGAAAGTCGATAGCATTTACCGATCGGAAGTTATAGCGATTTAAACGTAAGGCATTTTGATATTTGATAGCACTATAATATGATAATATGCACTAGGTCCCTTTTCGCGGAAACGATCCCATACGTGTGTGTACAGCAAGCATACAGAAAGCTGTGGGGTGAATTTGCAGAACTTTCAAACCTAAGCTGGGTTGCCTCAAGGACTTTGAATGCAAAATCGAATTCAAGGCAGAGTCCAAACCTACCTTAATGCACACAGAATTGATTTCACGCAGAGAGCAACCAAATTCAAATGTGTTTGGTCCACACAGAGCAACTCCAGTGCTAGCAGCTTACACACAGGTTGGCTTGATGGCTCAGCCAGCACATTGGATATCAAAAGATATGCATGTGTTAAGCAGCATGCTTTGACATGACTAGGCTGACTTTTTAGGTGTTAATTATACATGTGGACACGCCCATTGGCCTCTGCGAAGAATTCTGTGTGCATCTCTGCGTGTTCTTCAATAGTTCTGCTTGTCCTAGTGTAACTCGACTTTAGTCTTACATAGGCTGCATTAGTGTATATCGCTGTGATTCCCTGTACTATTATATTCTTTGGCAATGCTGAGTATGTTCAAGCGAGAAACACAATATTTACACAGTACTATGGCTACGGTCCACTACATGTTGGCCTAACTGCGATGCTTGCATTCTAATGTTGATCAGTTGTCCGTGTTCTTCGGCTCATTCAACTTCATCTTCATGGAGAGAGGCGTGGTGATGTATGCAATTGGATGATATACAACGATCAGCACACGTATTATACTTACAGCCTTATAATTAATTGATTAATTAACTAATTGCGTGCTATAGTTAATTGTTCTACAATTAACGTGTGGAGCATTTGCACACGTGTGCTAGGGTAAATTTGGGACAGTGTCGAGCAAAATCACCCTTCTGTGTAGTTTAGCAAGTTTTCAGATTTTTTTTTAATGTCCATGAACTGCATGCAAAGAGCCTCTACGCATCCAAAATTGGACTAATCCCTCTTAAAGTTATAAGGCACTGAATTTTTAATTAGCCATACTTTTCAATGCGGGCGTTACTTTACTTTAGCTTGCCCTGAAAAATTTGAAGAAGCATCACAAGGTGATTTTGCTGGACTCTGTCCCATTTATTCACAATACATAGAGGTCTTACCAGCATTCACTGCTGCTGCTGCTGTAGGCAAGATCTCGTAATCAATATTATAAAGGGAAGCTTTGGCAGCCTCGTACCAAGGATCACTAGCATAAACAATGAGATTGCCCGCGTAACGAACGGTAGGTTGTATACCAGGGTATACTCTCGTTCCCACAATCAGCTTCACATCCTTTCCTTTGCATTCAATCGTAACCGCGGTACGGACATTCAAAGGTAGTGCATCTGTTGTGTCCAAACCCCAGTTGAAATTAGTAGTATCGCCTATTGTGGCAAATAGTCGCGTAGTACCCGGCCAAAACCATAGAGCAGGAGAACGGCTTCCGAAGTCAGCTAAATCATTGATCGTAGTAAAATGCAGAATGCTGCCCCAGGAGTACGTATACCCAGTGGGTATAATGTCAAACGTAAGCCTGTAGTCAGCCTTTCCGGAGATTACAGCTATTGGATGGGAACGGGCCAATGTTTGACTATCAGGTAGATTTAGGCATGGATAATAAGCTGCATGGAGAAATGAAGACCAGGTTACTTAACGATTCCACATCTATACTTGGCTGCATGCATGATACACGCACAATACCAGGGACGTACGCAGGGTTTTGAAAAGGGGGGTTACATATAGGAAGGGATCAACTAGGGGGAGAGTGCGAAAGGGGACGTGCCCCTTCCCGCGCGAAGCGCGGAAGCCCAGCGGTGCAGTACCATTTGAAGACATTATTTCATCGAGAATTCAACAAGACAGTACATTTAGCTGAATAATAAGCTTGCATGCATCTGTCATTCTTCTAGGATTTTTTTCCACAATTTACATACGTGGTCTACATCTATTTTAGTGTGGAAGTTACAATGAATCAATGCTAGAGCACTTAAGTTAGGAGGAGATTGCAATTGGGAAGGCAGAGTATCGACTTCAGCTGGTTCTTTCTGCTCTGACTCGGAAGGTACCTCAAAGACATGATCATCTATACAGAATGGCATAAGTAAAATATCACCCCCTTCCCCTCCTCAAAAAAATCACGTTTAGGACGTTTGAAACCATGTTTTACATCTCTCTCTATGCCTGTACGTAGTTACATACCAGGTTCTACATGCGCTCTTTTGGAAAAGAAGGAATTTGTCTTATGCAGCTTTGTCTTTTTATCGTATACGGCGAGCAGACTTAAAGTGTCACGTGGGAACGCGGCTAATTATCGGGATGGTCCTATGTATAATGGTGAATAGGGGCTGAACCCCTCGAACCCCCCCCCCCCCCCCCCCTGCGTACGCCCCGGAATACATAATATGGAATTGTGAATTTCCGTCAACGCTCCTGTCAGAACGTAAAATATACACAGTATAATTAACTAACCAACGTTGGATATTTTGTACTGCTCCTGTTGCACTAGTCCATTGCTTTCCGCTGAAGATCGGTCATCATCGATGGGGCCGACGAGCTTGTTTTCTACTGTCGTGTCCTCCACATCGCTGTACTTCGGATAGAGCTTGTTCGCGCTCACGCAGATCGTGGACAGTGCCAAATACAAGGCGACGGTCCAGTAGAGCGAGGCGTTTTCCTTCTTCATGTCGAGACCAGTCTGAGTGCGCTTGTATATCAACTAAGTCGGAGCATTCTATTTATACTCATAGACGATTCGTCATTTGTACCAACAACAATCATTACCACAACTTTTCCGACATCATGTTCAGTTGCCGACATCCTTTGCTGCTCTTGGAATTTATGATGCAACATACAACACATCCAAACAGGGCACTGCCATGGTGAATGAAGCGATTAAGGGTGCATGGATTGACTTCCACCATGAGCAGCATTTGGAGGCACTGAATACTGCCAGGAGGCTAAGAAACAAGACTACATGCTACAATTTGAGAGGATCATACTTATACCTTTAGCCGGCCCGGATTGACAAATAGCAATTCGAAGAGCACTGAAAGAAAAGACATCAACGTGGCTCACCGTACTTTCACTTCAGAAATACCACTTTGACCTGCATGTCACATATGCAGTTCCGAGATGGCCTAGCCATACATTATTTTCGGTATCCTCTTTGTCTACCTCCCAGATGTGATGGATGTGGGGCCACCTTGTCCCTTCAAAATACCCTGGATTGCAAGAAGGGAGGACCCATCATTCAGAGATATAATGAAATCAGAGACTGCATATATGGCAGCACAGGTGGACACATGTCATCAAGGAGCCAGTTGTCAGAGAGGCTGATGATAGCACAGGAGATGGTGGGCTGTGACTTGATTTGGGGATAAGAGGGGCATGGTAACCTCAGGTGGAGCATGATTGGACATCAAGGTCATTGACACTGATTGTCCATCTCATCACAACTGTTCATCTGAATCAGTCTTGGAGTATGGAGCTAAAGAGAAGAAGAGGATTTATGAGCAGGCCGTATTTGAGTGAAGAGGAAACTTTACACTACTAGTGATGTCAGTTGATGGACTTCTCCACAGAAAGGTCTGAAGAGACAAGCGGCAAACCTTGCACACAAATGGGAAAAACCCTACTCTCAAACATGTGGCTACATTAGGGCACGACTAGCCTTTGCCATCATCAGGGCATCCGGCTTTTGCTTGAGGTGCTCGTGAAGAAGTGGACTTGGGTTTGATGAGATGGGGCACCACTCTACTCTATCTGAGGTTGATCATGTGTTCAGGCAGAATTATCATAGCTATGACAAGCGGATAATTTACCATGCTATTTATTGTATGTAGTGTCTTAATTTGTATTTTATTGGCCTTCAAAAAGTTGTTCGGTGAATTGAATTGCGTTAGTATACCGTAAATGAATAATTGTAACGATGGATATTCGCTCATCATATATAAATGGAACACAGCGCTTTGTCATGGATTGCAACACACGGATTTAAAACACGTCTCTCAGGCATGACATTAGGCATAGCATTACACATTAGTGGTGCATCCGCGCGCGTGAATATGTGTGTGAAAATGGTGACTATATAATCGTATAATATAATCGTAGTTCAATGGTCCCACCTCTAAGTGTTGTCGTACTGTGTAAAATTGTGTGCTATAGCACCATATTATTTGGTCATGCATGGTCTGCATGGTTATATAATACCATACAACAAAATTTCTGTCTGGCATGAGTGTCTGCTATGGCAGTCTATGAACAGGTAAGAAAGCCTATTTACCTGTGCCCGCATGTCTCGGAACGCTTGCCTAGTTCTGTCATATATTATATAGGTGCTCTTTCGGGGGAATCAGCGTCATAGTTGCTATTGTACTAAGACTATACGTTAACGCGGTTTTGTAGCCTAAAAGAAATGAATTTGAATATGGAGCGGTCGCGGGCCGATTTCGCAGGAGTTGTTTACAAAGAACACAACGAGGAAGCGCTTAGCGCTTTACATGATATACATCGCCCCGTGTACTTTATTTGTTTAGCTAACCACCAGCCGGTTTATTTACGGCATTACCGGTAAGCCAACAACACATTAATTTTTCCGTTGAAAATGAAATTCGAGGGAAATGTTTGCTCGCAACGCTGAACAGTTTGCATACAATAATACAGACCTGAGCACAATGACCTTCAACTCATGCGTGCACCCTTAGTTAGTCAACCTTTACTGCAGCGGCATAGCATGTGTGTCATATCCAGAAATGGCCCATACATTACTATAAATCGGTCTGATTATGATATATGTACTTCGAAAAATTATTCCATTAACCATTCTTTAACTAAAATCAAGACAAAAAATTAATTTATAAGTATGCCATTGCGTCATCTGCCAGCCAAAATGATTTAATAAATATTGGCAATAATTGTCAAATGGTGAATAAATGTGCACAATAAGTTACTTCAGCTGAAGATCAACAAGGCTGCTGGCGATGATCTGAGCCAATAGCAAGCCAGGTAGCTAAGCGGAAACCTTTTCCCTAGCCTCCTCCCCCCAATTCCCATAGGTCTAGACTGCCAGCTAGAGGGACACCCACCACCTAGCTCACTGCTAATGCATTATGGTGAAGCTATTATATTTATTGTATACAAGACGTCGTCATGGACACTTTTGACCTATAGAGTGGGTTGTTTTCACTTGAAGTTTATTGTAAACAGTGTTCGTTTAGCCTGCATGCAACTCGATGAATGAAGCGCGTAGGCTAGGCACGTGCACTGATACGCTTACACGCAGGGATAAAAATGATTCGTTAGCACTTTCCAGTACAGCTACGACCTACGTAGGCTTCTCAGTCTTACCTAGATCGATTAAAATCAAGTCTGAATGTGCCGCATTTTCAATATTTGTCTGCATGTGTGCGTCGATCAATACACGTAAAGCGCTTAACTGCGAAGCACTCTCTGGGACTTCGCCAATGGAAGAGCGCTATCACAATATATGCTTACATTAAGGAAAGCTTTGTCTACACATCGGGGCGCTGCTCAGTCTACCACTAGGCCAAACCCTGCATCAGGGTCAAAGCACCCCCCCCTCCCATGTTATGGCATCAGGCCCAACCCCTGTCTCTGCACACAGTGTGTGGTTTGTGTGAACATAGATACATGTAATGTGCAGTTAAAACATGCACAATTTGTGCTATTGCTAGTTAGCAATTAGAGTTTACATGTACTAGCTGTGGCTGCACCAATACGTATGTCTGGTATGCTTTGCTTCACCTCTTCCGAGGTTCCAAATGGTGTCAGTGGGAAGGCCTGTTCTGGCAGCTACTGTACATGGCTGCACCAATGTGGGTGTTATATTTGGCTGGATTGTAGCCACGTAGCTCCACCATACCAGGGGTAGAAAGGTGGAGCGGAAGCTCTTAGATGTGAGTGTTCTCCCATCTTTTAAGTGGAAGAGGGGTGAGGAGTGAGTGGAACAGTGACAACATTCTCTGTAGGCCTCCATTGCTGGAACTGGACACATGTGCCTGCCTTTGGTACGCTGAACACACCTGCCCATCTGGTTGGTTTTGGACCACTTGATGAAGAAGTGCATGCCCTCCGGACCAGCAGACATCTTGCCTGGTAGGTTGGAACCTAGTGTCAAAACTCTGATTGAGTAAATTCACTGAGCCTGAGGTGGATGACTCCAGATGGTCAGTCTCAACATTGGGTTCCTGGACCCTGCTGTTCTTCACCAGTACAAAAAAATAGATACAGGATTGTCATCTCCATAGAAAAGGTTCCAAACACACTTTTAAAACAGAGCTCTCTTATTGAACCCTAGAACAACAAAGTACCAGGACATTATGCAACAGACTAAAATGCCTCTACCACTAGGCCAAAGGCTTTGCATCAGGCCACTCACCCCCCTCCCATCATGTACTTGATTGTGAAGTTTATGGCATCAGGACTAGCTCCCATGCATGCCATCACCATCGCTGCACACAATGTGTGGTTTGTATATAGGTGCTACACATATAAAGTGTGTGCTTTTAAGACATGGTACACAGTTTGTTCTCTTAGAACTGGAAGTTACCAGGCAGCCTAACATCAGATTAGCTAACCACAGTTTACATAGCATACAATGGACCTACCACATAATGAAATTATCTTCAAGGACCATACAATTGTAATTCAGTACAATTGTAATTCAGTACATGCATGTACTTGTGCATGCAAGGGTCCAGGTTTTAGTCAATTTCAATTCCATCTGAATAGTTGTCCTCATCTTCACTCTCCTCATCTTTGCCTACGTGTTCATCACCATCTGTACCACCCTGGACCTACAATGTACCTAACTGTACATAGGCCTATACTAGTATGTAGGCCTATCCTGGACCTACATGTACATGTACCTACATAGGCCTACCCTGGACCTACATGTACCTACATAGGCCTACCCTGGACCTACGTACCTACATAGGCCTACCCTGGACCTACATGTACCTACATAGGCCTACCCTGGACCTACGTACCTACATAGGCCTACCCTGGACCTACTGTTCTCAGAGAAAAACTGCTACATGTACTTGTACCCCAGGCAGTCTAATATCAGATTAGGCTAATCACAGTTACATAGCACACAATTGTAAGGTCAAGCTAGGTCTATACTAGTACACACTTGTAAGCAACACACACACACACACACACACACACACACACACACACACACACACACACACAAACACACACACGCACGCACGCACACGCACACGCACACGCACACGCACACGCACGCACGCACACGCACACGCACACGCACACGCACACGCACACGCACACGCACACGCACACGCACACGCACACGCACACGCACACACACGCACACACAGTACAAACACACACACACACACTAACAACACACACAGCTCATAGTCTTACTCTGTTCTGGCTTCACAACAACTTAGTGCGTGTGCGTGCGTGTGTGTGTTTGTGTGTGTGTGTGTGTGTGTGTGTGTGTGTGTGTGTGTGTGCGTGTGTGTGTGTGTGTGCGTGCGTGCGTGTGTGTGTTTGTGTGTGTGTGTGTGTGTGTGTGTGTGTGTGTGTGTGTGTGTGTGTGTGTGTGTGTGTGTGTGTGTGTGTGTGTGTGTGTGTGTGTGTGTGTGTGTTGCTTACAAGTGTGTACTAGTATAGACCTAGCTTGACCTTACAATGTTGACAGCGTTGCGAGCAAACATTTCCCTCGAATTTCATTTTCAACGGAAAAATTAATGTGTTGTTGGCTTACCGGTAATGCCGTAAATAAACCGGCTGGTGGTTAGCTAAACAAATAAAGTACACGGGGCGATGTATATCATGTAAAGCGCTAAGCGCTTCCTCGTTGTGTTCTTTGTAAACAACTCCTGCGAAATCGGCCCGCGACCGCTCCATATTCAAATTCATTTCTTTTAGGCTACAAAACCGCGTTAACGTATAGTCTTAGTACAATAGCAACTATGACGCTGATTCCCCCGAAAGAGCACCTATATAATATGACAGAACTAGGCAAGCGTTCCGAGACATGCGGGCACAGGTAAATAGGCTTTCTTACCTGTTCATAGACTGCCATAGCAGACACTCATGCCAGACAGAAATTTTGTTGTATGGTATTATATAACCATGCAGACCATGCATGACCAAATAATATGGTGCTATAGCACACAATTTTACACAGTACGACAACACTTAGAGGTGGGACCATTGAACTACGATTATATTATACGATTATATAGTCACCATTTTCACACACATATTCACGCGCGCGGATGCACCACTAATGTGTAATGCTATGCCTAATGTCATGCCTAAGAGACGTGTTTTAAATCCGTGTGTTGCAATCCATGACAAAGCGCTGTGTTCCATTTATATATGATGAGCGAATATCCATCGTTACAATTATTCATTTACGGTATACTAACGCAATAACAACTTTTTGAATGCCAATAAAATCTGAACCTGCGTCAGCAGGTTCAATATAGGATTGATTGAGGAGTCATGAATGTCATTAAAAATTTTCAGTTGCGTCGCGAGGGACAACGAAGAAACGGATAGCTTTTCTCTTTGCAGCAATCGAACGACAACACCAAGATCTACGTTTTGGTGCTAGTTTCATGTCATAAAACTATGCCCTTCTAGACCAACTAAGAACCTGTTTCTCGTGCCCATGCCCAAAAAAATTGTTGGTCGTCGTCGTCTTCTTCTTCTTCTTCTTCTCCGTCAAGTATAACTCACGCTAGGAATGGTTTTAAAGAACGGCGATAGTACCAATCGCTTCAGAATTTACCGGCGCGGTGCCCCTTAAGGTAATAAAGAAGCTACAACGAAAAAGTCCTATATACGGTATGGGTATATTACTATGTTCTAAATACAGGAGTATGGATAATTTTAGGCAGTATAAATACTCCAACAGGCACAAAATTTATTTTGGTGTCAGTTTAGTCGTTACTTATTTTGGCTAGTGAAGTTGTTTTTCTAAAAATGCCTTCGCGTAATCGAAAGAAGAGAACGAAGCAACGAGCGGAATACCTCCAAAAGCAAGAAGAGAACAAGGCTAAAGCCCGAGAGCGCTACAAGGCCGACCCTGAAAAAAAGAAGGCCTCTGTACGCGCGAGCTACAAGGCCGATCCTGAAAAAAAGAAGGCCTCTGTACGCGAGAGCTACAAGGCCGATCCTGAAAAAAGAAGGCCTCTGTACGCGAGAGCTACAAGGCCGATCCTGAAAAAAAGAAGGACTCTGTACGCGAGAGCTACATCGCAAATATTGAACCTAAGCGTGCTGCTAAAAGGCAGCGATATGGAGAGGACCTCGAGGAGAACCGTGCTGCTAAAAGGCAGCGATATGGAGAGGACCTCGAGGAGAACCGTGCTGCTAAAAGGCAGCGATATGGAGAGGACCTCGAGGAGAACCGTGCTGTTAAAAGGCAGCGATATCAAGAGAGCGTCGAGGAGAACCGTGCTGCTAAAAGGCGGATATACAGGGGTAATTCAGCTACCATTAAGGCAGCTAGAATGAGTCGGTATTGGAAGGGTCGTAGAACTACCACTACCACTACCACCCAAAGGTATGTTATAGCATGCTGTATGTACTACCATTTAAAATCTAAGGGCTGCTATGCACGTGGCTCATGGCTTCCTGTCATGCACACATTAACACTCTTGTATGCTTGCATGACATATTATCAGATGTACAGTATGGCTTCCTACACGGGATGTTCCCTGGTAAAGGTCAATGTTTGTACAAAAGGTTATTTGTACATGTACATGCATCTGTGTCTGTTACATTGTAAATGTGATGTGCAATAAAGGACTATACACATGTGTGTACTACTGTAATTGCATTTTCAGAAATTTAATTAACAAGTCAGTCATGCGCATCCAACCCTTGCATGCAGCCGATTATCAGATGTACAGTAAGGCTTCCCACAAGTAAAAGTTCCCCATGTACATGTAAAGGGTACAAAAGGTAATTTGTGTCTCTCACATTGTTTTAAAGGTCCACTACACATGTGTGTACAGAAAATTGAGTTGTATGAAAATAAAATAATTCACGTTATGCGCAGTTGGTAAAATGTTTTGATACATGATAAGGCATAATGTGTGGTAAAATAAAAGTACTGCAACCCTATCTTCTCCCATATAGTTACTCCCTGTTTGAGCCCAACTCTCGCACACTAGCAGAGTATGGAGTGAGTCTTGAAAAAGCAATTCTTAGGGATAGTGAGCTTCTGTGTGATGTAAACAATGCTTTCTGCAATAGCCATTCATTGCTAGCTCAAAAGGTTGTTACAAGATCTGCCCGTGCAGCAGTAAGTAAGATTAGTGCAGATGCATTACTTGCTAAAGCAATAAGTGTACGAAGATCACAGGCAGGGTCACTGCTAAAAACTATCCGTAAGGTTAAGCCCCGCCGCCGCCTGCAGCAGCGCTGGACCCACAGCCACCGCCAGCAGAAGCCCCGCCACCGCCTGCAGCAGTGCTGGACCCTCCGCCACCGCCAGCAGAAGCGCGGCCACCGCCTGCAGCAGCGCTGGACCCACCGCCTGCAGCGTTACCCCCGCTGATGCTCCCCCCAATGCTGCCCCCGCCTCCCGCATGGCCTTACCCCGGGGGGGGGAGAAGAAGAAGAGGAAGAGGCCGAGGAAGAGGAGGCGGCAAAACTATTTATTTTATCAAAAACAACTACACTTATCACTATTAATTTTATTGTTATTGTAACATTAATTTTACATACGTATTTATTAAAGTTATATAGTAACTTGTGGTCGGGGCAATGCACAAAGCGTTCGTAAGGTATAGACATTTTGTCCATTGCACATCGTTCCTCATCACATTACAGTTATGAAGCTTCGTTGACACGGAGAAAAAAAAAACTTATGAAACAAGTAAATAAAAACCTTCTCTAACGAGAAAGTTGGTGGGCATATAGGATTGACAATGTTGGTGTAAAAAGCACGGAAACAAGTGTGACAGAAATGTTACTGGAAAATTGAAATAGGCCTATATTTAGCCCATTTTCTCAGGCGTGCGCTGCCTAAATGTGACTGGGCTAAATATAGGCCTATTTCAATTTTCCAGTAACATTTCTGTCACACTTGTTTCCGTGCTTTTTACACCAACATTGTCAATCCTATATGCCCACCAACTTTCTCGTTAGAGAAGGTTTTTATTTACTTGTACAAATTAAGACACTACATACAATAAATAGCATGGTAAATTATCCGCTTGTCATAGCTATGATAATTCTGCCTGAACACATGATCAACCTCAGATAGAGTAGAGTGGTGCCCCATCTCATCAAACCCAAGTCCACTTCTTCACTTCAACCACGAGCACCTCAAGCAAAAGCCGGATGCCCTGATGATGGCAAAGGCTAGTCGTGCCCTAACGTAGCCACATGTTTGAGAGTAGGGTTTTTCCCATTTGTGTGCAAGGTTTGCCGCTAGTCTCTTCAGACCTTTCTGTGGAGAAGTCCATCAACTGACATCACTAGTAGTGTAAAGTTTCCTCTTCACTCAAATACGGCCTGCTCATAAATCCTCTTCTTCTCTTTAGCTCCATACTCCAAGACTGATTCAGATGAACAGTTGTGATGAGATGGACAATCAGTGTCAATGACCTTGATGTCCAATCATGCTCCACCTGAGGTTACCATGCCCCTCTTATCCCCAAATCAAGTCACAGCCCACCATCTCCTGTGCTATCATCAGCCTCTCTGACAACTGGCTCCTTGATGACATGTGTCCACCTGTGCTGCCATATATGCAGTCTCTGATTTCATTATATCTCTGAATGATGGGTCCTCCCTTCTTGCAATCCAGGGTATTTTGAAGGGACAAGGTGGCCCCACATCCATCACATCTGGGAGGTAGACAAAGAGGATACCGAAAATAATGTATGGCTAGGCCATCTCGGAACTGCATATGTGACATGCAGGTCAAAGTGGTATTTCTGAAGTGAAAGTACGGTGAGCCACGTTGATGTCTTTTCTTTCAGTGCTCTTCGAATTGCTATTTGTCAATCCGGGCCGGCTAAAGGTATAAGTATGATACTCTCAAATTGTAGCATGTAGTCTTGTTTCTTAGCCTCCTGGCAGTATTCAGTGCCTCCAAATGCTGCTCATGGTGGAAGTCAATCCATGCACCCTTAATCGCTTCATTCACCATGGCAGTGCCCTGTTTGGATGTGTTGTATGTTGCATCATAAATTCCAAGAGCAGCAAAGGATGTCGGCAACTGAACATGATGTCGGAAAAGTTGTGGTGGTACAAATGACTAATCGTCTATGAGTATAAATAGAATGCTCCGACTTAGTTGATATACAAGCGCACTCAGACTGGTCTCGACATGAAGAAGGAAAACGCCTCGCTCTACTGGACCGTCGCCTTGTATTTGGCACTGTCCACGATCTGCGTGAGCGCGAACAAGCTCTATCCGAAGTACAGCGATGTGGAGGACACGACAGTAGAAAACAAGCTCGTTGGTTAGTTAATTATACTGTGTATATTTTATGTTCTGACAGGAGCGTTGACGGAAATTCACAATTCCATATTATGTATTCCGGGGCGTACGCAGGGGGAGGGGGGGGGGGGGTGGGGGGGGGGTTCGAGGGGTTCAGCCCCTATTCACCATTATACACAGGACCATCCCGATAATTAGCCGCGTGCCCACGTGACACTTTAAGTCTGCTCGCCGTATACGATAAAAAGACAAAGTTGCATAAGACAAATTCCTTCTTTTCCAAAAGAGCGCATGTAGAACCTGGTAAGTAACTACGTACAGGCATAGAGAGAGATGTAAAACATGGTTTCAAACGTCCTAAACGTGATCTTTTGAGGAGGGGAAGGGGGTGATATTTTACTTATGCCATTCTGTATAGATGATCATGCATGTCTTTGAGGTACCTTCCGAGTCAGAGCAGAAAGAACCAGCTGAAGTCGATACTCTGCCTTCCCAATTGCAATCTCCTCCTAACTTAAGTGCTCTAGCATTGATTCATTGTAACTTCCACACTAAATTAGATGTAGACCACGTATGTAAATTGTGGAAAAAAATCCTAGAAGAATGACAGATGCATGCAAGCTTATTATTCAGCTAAATGTACTGTCTTGTTGAATTCTCGATGAAATAATGTCTTCAAATGGTACTGCACCGCTGGGCTTCCGCGCTTCGCGCGGGAAGGGGCACGTCCCCTTTCGCACTCTCCCCCTAGTTGATCCCTTCCTATATGTAACCCCCCTTTTCAAAACCCTGCGTACGTCCCTGGTATTGTGCGTGTATCATGCATGCAGCCAAGTATAGATGTGGAATCGTTAAGTAACCTGGTCTTCATTTCTCCATGCAGCTTATTATCCATGCCTAAATCTACCTGATAGTCAAACATTGGCCCGTTCCCATCCAATAGCTGTAATCTCCGGAAAGGCTGACTACAGGCTTACGTTTGACATTGTACCCACTGGGTATACTTATTACTGGGGCAACATTCTACATTTTACTACGGTCAATGATTGGACTGACTTTGGAAGCCGTTCTCCTGCTCTATGGTTTTGGCCGGGTACTACTCGACTATTTGCCACAATAGGCGATTCTACTAACTATCTCTGGGGTTTGGACACAACAGATGCACTACCTTTGAATGTCCGTACCGAGGTTATGATTGAATGCAAAGGAAAGGATGTGAAGCTGACTGTAGGAACGAGAGTATACACTGCTACACAACCTACCGTTCGTTACGCGGGCAATCTCATTGTTTATGCTAGTGATCCTTGGTACGAGGCTGCCAAAGCTTCCCTTTATTATATTGATTACGAGATCTTGCCTACAGCAGCAGCAGCAGTGAATGCTGGTAAGACCTCTATGTATTGTGAATAAATGGGACAGAGTCCAGCAAAATCACCTTGTGATGCTTCTTCAAATTTTTCAGAACAAGCAAAAGAAAAGTAACGCTGCATTGAAATATATGGCTAATTAAAAATTCAGTGCATTATAACTTTATGAGGGATGCCCAATTTAGGATGCGTAGGTTCTTTGCAGTTCACGGCAAATCAAAAAATCTGAAAACTTGCACAACTACCCAGAAGGGTGATTTTGCTCGACACTGTCCCAAATTTACCGTAGCACACGTGCGCAAATGCTCCACACGTTAATTGTAGAACAATTAACTATAGCACGCAATTAGTTAATTAATCAATTAATTATAAGGCTGTAAGTATAATACGTGTGCTGATCGTTGTATATCATACAATTGCATACATCACCACGCCTCTCTCCATGAAGATGAAGTTGAATGAGCCGAAGAACACGGACAACTGATCAACATTAGAATGCAAGCATCGCAGTTAGGCCAACATGTAGTGGACCGTAGCCATAGTAATGTGTAAATATTGTGTTTCTCGCTTGAACATACTCAGCATTGCCAAAGAGCAGTACAGTACAGGGAATCACAGCGATATACACTAATGCAGCCTATGTAAAACTAAAGTCGAGTTACACTAGGACAAACAGAACTATTGAAGAACACGCAGAGATGCACACAGAATTAACCGCAGAGGCCAATGGATAAATGCTTGTCCACATGTATAATTAACACCTAAAAAGTCAGCCTAGTTCATGTCAAAGCATGCTGTTTAGCACATGCATATCTTTTGATATTCAATGTGCTGGCTGAGCATCAGTGCTCATCAAGCCAACCTATGTGTTAGCTGCTAACACTGAGGTTGCTCGGTGTGGACCAAACACATTTGAATTTGGTTGCTCTCTGCGTGAAATCAATTCTGTGTGCATTAAAGTGGGCTTGGACTCTGCCTTGAATTTGATTGTTTATTCAAAGTCCTTGACGCAACCCAGCTTAGGTTTGATAGTTCTGCGAATTCACCACACAGCTGTATGCTTGCTGTACACACTACTCATTAACACCCTATGCACACATATATAGATGGAACAGTTCACGACAAAATGTCGTGATCCAAATATTATGAAATGTTATAAAAATGATAACCATCAAAGTTCAATTCATTATCTTTTCATTGCAGAAATTGTATTGGAATGATAAATATGGAATTAGTACTAAAACTATATTGTCACGTGGTTCTCACTATGATGAATCACTAAGACATTGATTACCATGAATAATCAAATAATAATCCATGTGCAATTTTGTTTTTTCTCATTCAGATTGTTGAAATTGCATTGCAATGATAAATGTAATTATCACATAAACTAATATGGCATTAATATTGAGAAAACGGACTGGGGACGTGGCAGAAGGAAGAGGGAAGGGCATTTCCCTCCCAGCTGCATGTGCGTCACTCACATACAGCTTGATCATACACCGGCCCAAGGCTTCCAAAGGCCAGCTGGCGAGTCAGGCCAGGGGCTTGACCTGACCTGCCAGGCTGGACCCCCCCCCCCTCCCCCCCCCAGTCTGTCAGGCTAGACCCCCCCCCCTCCCCCCCCAGTCTGTTAGGCCAGACCCCCCCTCCCCCCCAGTCTATCAGGCCAGACCATGCTCACTCTATGACCAGTTAAGTGTAGAGTAAGACAACCTATATAAAATTTGTCCTGCAATGCATCTATGCATCTTGAAGGAACCTCTTGAGATGCGTGCAACAAATTCACTGAAGGCTAGGCTGTCAGCAAGAACTGGGGGGCTGAGCAAATCATCACACCATGCATGTGCTAACTGTTCATGGCTTTATCATGCTAGACTGACTTGTGTGAGACTGAGGATACTGCTCGAGCTGCGATTTATCACTTGGCTGTTAGAACTGATATTGCATTTTTGACAGCACAAACTACTGAGACACCCTTCTATTGTGATACTGCTCAATGTACCTAGAAAGAGTGGAGTGTTGCCCGGAGAACGGCTTGTGGCAATAATCACACCAGCACTACACCGCACTACACCAGCACTACACCAGTACTACACCAGCACTACACCAGCACTACACCAGCACTACACCAGCGCTACACCAGCACTACACCAGCACTACACCAGCACTACACCAGCACTACACCAGCACTACACCAGCACTACACCAGCACTACACCAGCACTACACCAGCACTACACCAGCACTACACCAGCACTACACCAGCACTACACCAGCACTACCCGTGTACCCTTTTTCCTTCGATGTATGGACCTTGTGTGTGATTTTGTAATAACATCATTGTATTACATTAAATTGAATAATTTTGATTATTTACATAATCGTTCAGAAATACACACACTACGCATACAAACAGCTACACATAAACTTCATCTGCCTGCTGCACAGAATGAGGGTATGAGCAAGTCAGGATGGCAAGAGCATTAAGGAGTGACTGAGCCAACCATAAAGATCAGCCAACACCTTGGATTTACAGACATTCCCACGAATGGCCAAGCGTGTGGCTACTTGTGAAAAGGCCTCTGGACCCTAGACTTCATATCTCTCTACCACCAATGGAATACATTTCCAGCCCAATTCTCCATATTTCGTGCCATTTTCAGAGTACATGCCTGCTTCCATAATAATAGTACAATTGAGCGGGGAAAAGGCTGCTGAGGTGCCATGTCCCATTTTGTGACCAAGATGTCTGCTGGTCGAGTCCTTGAGCCATCTTGACCCCAGCCACTACCAACTCAAGATGTGAAGGTAGGGGAAAGTATTGAAGAGCACATCACGTATGGTATTATGCCTCAATGTGGCATCACCACCTCTCTTGCAGCTAGCACAATGATGCCCCAAAGTGTCCAGTGAGTCACCTGAACAAAGAGGGCAAGCCATCAAGTTAGCATCTAAACCCACAGAGGGATTAACCCAAGCCACCATTTAACTGCTGTGTTAAATTCTTGTTGTTCATGTGCAAACCCATGCTGATTGATGGGACTACAGAGAGCCACGCTGAAGAACGAGGGGATGAATACCATGGCCCTGTCTGCCATGGAGCTGGTACTAAGCAGTGAAATGAATTGTTGTTCTTCAATGGAATCTGACAGTTTCTTTTGGTTTCAACTGTTTTCCTTCAGTGAACTGACTGATAAGGCATCACCATTTTCAACATGAGAATTATAAAGAGAAATGGACTTGTCTAATTGTAACACTTCCAGCTATACAAAAGGATGCTATATACACTGCTGATGAGTGATCATCTAGTGAGCACAACCCCAACCCTCCTCTTCGCAGTGATCATCTAGTGAGCACAACCCCAACCCTCCTCTTCGCAAACTCACTTTAGCTTGCTGCCAAGCATAATCTATCACAGGTATCAACGCCAGTGCAGTTTGCGAAGGAGCGGCGAATATCCACATCGTGTTGCTACATGGCAGCCAGGATAAGGTGTGGTGGAGTGACCCTGGCAATGTGGATCAGCTTGCAAAATCTCGAGCAGAGATGCAACAGGGCCAGTGCAACTTGTGGGTATATACTGCCGATATCTTCAAGAACGGACAGAAGAGCTAATGCAGCCTGATGCTTTTTAGAAACGAACTAGCTGCAATATTCAGAGTTATCATTTGGAGCTCCAAGTGAAATCTGTTGGTTGTCTGAATTGCTCAGGGGAATGAAGAGAGGTCTCAACCCCATACATTCACAATTTTTAAGGTTGATGTTGAACCCAATGATCTAATTATATTCAAGCCACTCAGCACAGAGGTTGACTTGCCTGCCAGTGGGCCATCATCTAAATACCAAACATGGTGTGACAAATTAGCACATTCTTCATCAGCACGAATCGTGGTCACTGTTTGTTGAAAAACAAGAGCAAACAAAAAGGGGCCCAGTGGATCACCCTGCTGAACTCAGTTGATGCCATAGGAGTGGGTGCAATAGGAGTGGGTGCAATAGGAGTGGGTGCTGGCTCTAGCACCACCAAGAAGTCCATGCGAGCAATTCAGGGAAGGGCTGGGCACAGTCATCAAGCACAGCTTGTCGGGGGAACGTTAACAGGATGACAGGACGTTGGAACAAAAATAGACAACCGGATCCGATAGTAGCGGATCATAACCTGATGAAGGCGGGACACAAGGTTGAAAGCATTGGCCATATCAACCTTGAGAACTTCAAAGTCCTTTTCAGAACAATGATCCTCAAGGCAACTTCAGAGGTGGTGGACAATTCTTTCAACACCCTGAGGGCAGGCTACTCCCAATTGCAAAGGTTGTTAGAATTCTACTGCTTTAACTGATGCCATTAAATAATAATAGAACTCCTGCCACGGATCAGTGGTGCCACGGATCAGTGGTGCCATGGATCAGTGGTGCCATGGATCAGTGGTGCCATGGATCAGTGGTGCCATGGATCAGTGGTGCCATGGATCAGTGGTGCCACGGATCAGTGGTGCCATGGATCAGTGGTGCCACGGATCAGTGGTGCCATGGATCAGTGGTGCCATGGATCAGTGGTGTCATGGATCAGTGGTGCCATGGATCAGTGGTGCCACGGATCAGTGGTGCCATGGATCAGTGGTGCCATGGATCAGTGGTGCTATGGATCAGTGGTGCCACGGATCAGTGGTGCCACGGATCAGTGGTGCCATGGATCAGTGGTGCCACGGATCAGTGGTGCCACGGATCAGTGGTGCCATGGATCAGTGGTGCCATGGATCAGTGGTGCCATGGATCAGTGGTGCCATGGATCAGTGGTGCCATGGATCAGTGGTGCTATGGATCAGTGGTGCCATGGATCAGTGGTGCTATGGATCAGTGGTGCCATGGACAACATCTATATCTCTGGCACTCCTTGGGTTGTTTGATCTCAGAGTCAGGGGTTCAGCAAGGGGGACCCCCCTTGGCCCTTTACTTTTTCAAATATCCTTGTTATGTCAATTCCAAAGGACAACACTTGCTCCAGCAACCTTTTTCCATGCATGGTACATGGATGATGGTGTCTTGGCTGGTCCAATATGGATGATGGTGTCTTGGCTGGTCCAATATGGATGATGGTGTCTTGGCTGGTCCAATATGGATGATGGTGTCTTGGCTGGTCCAATATGGATGATGGTGTCTTGGCTGGTCCAATATGGATGATGGTGTCTTGGCTGGTCCAATATGGATGATGGTGTCTTGGCTGGTCCAATATGCATGATGGTGTCTTGGCTGGTCCAAGGCAGTCACTGTGCCTCACTCTTCTCCAGGTTCATGGTCCAGCTCTAGGCCTCTATGTCAACTTGTCCAAATGTGAGGTATTCACCTGCCACAACCTTGACGTGTTCCCTTCTGGGATGAACGCTTATGACAAGCCAAACATTGAAATTCTTGGTGCTGCCATTGGAGACCTGGACTTCTGCTCCTCATTCATCTCCACCAAACTGATGGAGGTTAGAGTTCTTCTATCCCAGCTTGAGTGTGATGGACCTCCAGGTTGCCTTGGTCCTTCTTTGTCTATGTGGTGGGTTTTGTAAACTGGTGCACCTGGCCTGATCAACACCACCATCACTTTCCAACATTGCTTGAAAACAAGCTCAGCTCAGCCTGAGCAGAGGAGGCCTAGGACTGCGGTCATTGTCTCACCTCTCATCTGCAGCTTTCATCTCTTCCATTTTTTCATCTGCATGCGTATGAACAAATGGACTGATTGAGATCTAAAGCCATGGCTTTGGATCTCAATCAGTCCACCACCTGTCTCAAGCTATAGAAGTCTTTAACAACTTGGTTTCTCTTGGTTCATCGCTGCCGAGACTGTTCTCCTTTCCCCTCCTACTCAGAAAAAGCTGTCTTCCAAGTTGATGACTATCTGTTTAACCATTTGCTGAACCTGTTTACATTGGCAGACAAGGCCCGTCTGCTATCCATTTCTTCACACCATGCTTCAGTCTGGATGTCTGTAACCCTCTCTGCGAGCTTGGGACTTCACCTGAATCCTCCAGTGTTCCAGGTTGCCGTCAAGTGGTGGCTTGGTCTCGACATTTCAGAAGGCTCTCAATGTGCTCTGTGCCCCGGTAATGCACTTGATCACCTCGGCCATCATGCAGTCACCTGCAAGTATGGTGGAGATGTGGTCTCCTGCTACAATGGAATTAGGGACATCCTGGTGGAAACCTGCCGTCGAGCTCGCATAGGGGTCCAGGTGGAAGTGAGCAACAACCTGACTCTCACCCAGCTGACATCTTGCTACCTAACTGGTTCTTGGGCAAAACAGCAGCACTTGATGTCTCAATCACCTCACCGCTAAACCCTCTAACTCTTTTGGAAGCGGGAGTGTTGGCCAAGACAAGCTTAGGTCACAGAGGCAAGGAAACACCAGGCCAATGATCCCAAATGTTCTGAACTTGGGTGGGTGGGTGTCCCCATGGTGGCTGAATCCTATGGAGCCTGGGGAGGAGAGGCCACTGACATCATCTCTTCTATCGCCTCAAGACTTACCACCTCCACTGGCAAGCCAAAGTAGGTGGTACTCAATGACATTTATGGCCAGTTGAATGTTCAACTGGTTCGTGCCAATGCCACAGCTATTCTTTCAAGGATAGCACCACCAGCATAGAGCAGGACATATTGCTACTAGTGTTTTGTGCTGTGTATTTCTAAAATAATAATAATAATAATAATAATAATAACTGAGTTAATAACTGAGTTGGGCTAGATGTGTGTGCTTCTAGCAGTTATTGTAACTGGGGAGAGGAAGCACACCTAGCCTTGGAGTCCCCACACCGCAAAGCCAGGGTGATAAATGACATGTTTGGGACGCTGAATATCACCCTGATGAGAGCCATCGCAAGGGCTATTCTAGCTAGGAATGAATATAGCGACTTCAGACTTCAATTAAATAATAGTTAGTGTTGGACTGTTAGGTAGTTATTATTGTAATTATTAGTGGGCTGTATATGTATTTCTGTGTTTGTAAATTGTGTTAGTAGTTGTGCATGAGCGGTTCTTTTTAAAATGCATGATGTATTGTGCACTGTCATAATAATATATTTATATTAATACTGATAATGAAAATTAATAAATAAATGCACAGACATATATATCACATATTGATGTCCATTTCACTATTACACACGAACTTGCACAAAACTACCCTAGCCTTCAAGCAAGTCCATTGTTGTAGCCAACCTAGCATTGAACGCACAGGCATTGGCTCGAACTAGTATGAGACTTAGTCTCCCATAGATGTTATTCAACATTGTAGTCTTTGAGGAATGGCTTTGAGCCGCGCAAGTCGTGATGCGAGTTCTCCAAAAAAACTGGCCTGCAGTTCTTCCCCAAGCACCAAACGTCTCCACCACTAATGGTACACACTTCCACCCCAATTCGGAGCAGATTGTATCATTGCATGTGTGCTTTCTCTCTTCTGTTTGCCTTGCTGCTGCACCTGCCACCACACCCACTTCAGACAAAATGTTTGATTTAAGCGGAGAGGTGATGGACACATCAATGGCTGCAGGCTTATCACCATTGGACCAGCTTGGGATGAGTATGTCAGCAGGTCTAGTAAGTCTCCTTTCATGACCCAAGCCTGCCCCTGCTTCCAGTTTTGGGTTCAGAAGGGCTCGCTTGCAAAAATCAAAAATAGCATTGCGCAGAGCATTGTGGCGCGCCACTACATCTCCCCCAAATTTGCAAGTAACAGCATGGTGTGCTTCCAGAGCTTTGTCTGGACAATAAGCGCATACCCCTAATTCAGGTGTTAGAGGTAAACCAAGCCACCATTTGATGCCCCACGGCATTTCGCTTGCAGAGCTAGTACCAGAGTACTGCTGCCAACAGGCATGGCCAGTTCCTGCTCTTCTCTATCGTAGTGTACACAGCTTACATAGATCATTTAGCAGCAGGGTAAATGAGAATGTTATGCAACTTTGGGTGCCAATAATAGAGTGCTATTATTTAACCAGTTGTGGCATATCTATTTCGTATTATAATTCACAAGAACTTTGGGTTGCTTGTATGTCCCTGGCAGGTATGCAGGGTGGCAGGTATGCAGACATACAGTGAGTGGACACTATTTAGATCTTTCAAAGTGTTTCACAGGTCTTCTCTGGAGTGATAGGTAGATGTTTGTGCGTCCTATTTTGCAAGTGTTGCTACATTGTATTAATTCTCAAGGACTTTGGGAGTGCTTGTATCTTCCTGCAGATTGCACGGATCTCATTCTTTGGATCTTGTGAATCATTCTGGAATATAAGGCAAGACGTTTCATGTTTTAATGTCCTATTTTGCAAGTGTTGCTACCTTTTATTATGTTCCAAGGACTGTGCACAGTTCATAGATTGGGTAGACACTCGATGGACCTTATGAAATGTTTGAATTGCTAATTTTCTTTAATGTGTGATATGTTAATGTTGAATTTGAAGAGATTTCCCATTTGCGATTGCCACAATGATGATTTGTCTGAGTCTAATTTTTGGAAAGCGCATGTTATATGAATGGTGTCAATAAGTATGGGGGAGGGATGTGCCCCACCTCCCCCCGCTCCCCCACCCTCGTAAAACACAGAAACTTTCAGTATTAGTAAAGTGCACAAATGTTATTAAATCTCCAATGCACACTCATATGGATCCAGCCATATGGA
Organism: Ephydatia muelleri; assembly: GCA_013339895.1. NCBI lineage: Eukaryota > Metazoa > Porifera > Demospongiae > Spongillida > Spongillidae > Ephydatia > Ephydatia muelleri. The sequence continues at coordinate 305,532 of JABACO010000002.1, read as the reverse complement.
TCCAGCCATGCACACTCATATGGATCCAGCCATACACACTCATATGGATCCAGCCATACACACTCATATGGATCCAGCCATACACACTCATATGGATCCAGCCATACACACTCATATGGATCCAGCCATACACACTCATATGGATCCAGCCATATGGATCCAGCCATATGGATCCAGCCATGCACACTCATATGGATCCAGCCATACACACTCATATGGATCCAGCCATGCACACTCATATGGATCCAGCCATGCACACTCATATGGATCCAGCCATGCACACTCATATGGATCCAGCCATACACAGTCATATGGATCCAGCCATACACACTCATATGGATCCAGCCATGCACACTCATATGGATCCAGCCATATGGATCCAGCCATGCACACTCATATGGATCCAGCCATACACACTCATATGGATCCAGCCATACATACTCATATGGCCAGCCATACACACTCATATGGATCCAGCTGTAATGAGTCTACACACACTCATAATATTAGTACACACCACAAAATCCAATGAATCACGAGACATGCGCCTCATACAGATATATTTAATAGTCACGTGATAATAACCACACTACACCTCCCCTCCTAGAATCGAAGTGGAGGTCTGATAACTGTTCCAGTTCTAGTGCGTGTCATGATAGGGCTCCTGGGTGGTGCCTGTGGTACAGGTTCTGTCTCGTCAGGTTCAGAAGGCTGGTCCTCAGTTGAGGCCTCCTCAGCATCCTCGAGTGAAGGGATTTCTGTGAGGTGAGATCTGTTCCTTCTCAACTGACCTGCAGGGGTTTGCACTAAATATGATCTCGGTGTGGAGGCGGGTGCTGTGACAGTGCCTGGTATCTTGTCCCCATCTTTTGATACCCATACCTCTGTACCATCCTCCAATGGTGTTTTTGAACGTGTCTGGTGCCGCTGGTCGTAATAGATTTTCTGCTTCTCTTTCAGACACCTGTTTTTCACCTTGAACTCCTTTAGGTAGGGCCATCCTGGAATAAGGACTGTGGTTGTCTGTGGGATTGTGCTTCGAAGTTTTCTCCCCATCAACAGTTCCGATGGAGAGAGATTACACCAAGGCATTGGGGTGGCATTGTAGCTCAGGACTGCTAAAAAGGGATCTTCGGATCGTCCAAGAAGTCGTTTAGCTGTTTGAACTGCACGTTCTGCCTCTCCGTTGCTTTGGGGATAATGAGGACTGCTAGTCATATGCACGAACCCATACGCCTAGCTAAATTGTTTCATCTCATGTGACTGGTATTGTGGGCCATTATCACTTATCAACAACTCTGGAATTCCATGTCTAGAAAATACAGCCTTCATAATGCTGATAATTGCTGATGTAGTTGTTGCTGTTAACTTGATTACTTCTAGGAATCTGGAGAAATAATCTACCAAGACGATGTAGGAGTGTCCTTTGAACTCAAAAAGATCTGACCCGACCTTTTGCCAGGGATAGTCCGGAGGTTGGGATACAATCATGGGCTCTTTATGAGTAGTTGTGGTTCTAGCACAGATACGACAGTGTTTCACTAAGGACTCAATTTCTTTAGAAACACCAGGCCACCAAACAGACTGCTGCACCCTTAGTTTACATCTTTGAATTCCAAGGTGTCCACTATGAATTTTGTCAAGTGTTTCTCTACGGCAAGCCCTTGGAACAACGATGCGACTCCCAAATAGTAACAGACCATCTTGTATTGTCAACAATCCTCTGTGTACCCAGTACGGCTTGGTACCATCCGATATGCAGTGTTTCTCAGGCCAGCCAAACCGGCAATACTTCATAATTTGTACACACTCTGGATCCGAGGCTTGAAACACACGATAGGTCTGCAGCTTGCCTTCTGTTGCTGGTAAGCATTTGGTCACATTTGACACAAACCCTTCTACCTCATCTTGAAGTGCATTCGAGTCAGCATCTGGTAATGTCGTTGGTGCACGTGAGAGAGTGTCTGCAGTATACAAGAGTTTCCCTGGAACGTGGACAATGCTGTAGTCGAAACGCATCAGACGAAGCCGAAAACGAAGAACTCGAGGTGGGAGGTTGTCAAGATGTGTTGAACTCAAGAGTGGCACTAGGGGTTTATGGTCCGTCTCAATGCAAAACCGTTTCCCAACTAAGTAATCTCTAAATCTTTCACATGCCCATGTGGTCGCAAGTGCTTCTTTCTCAATCTGTGCGTATCTCACTTCGGTTGATGACATAGAACGAGAAGCAAACGCTACTGGCTTCCATGCATTGGCTTCCATCTGTAGAAGGACGGCTCCGAGACCATGCGAAGAGGCATCCGCTGACACTTTGGTCTCATTTGCAGGATTGTAAAACGCAAGTACAGCTGGTTTGGTCAGTTCTGTTTTGATATTTGTAAACGATTCAACTTGGTCAGGTCCCCAACACCAGCACCGTTTTGTACTAAGTAGCTCTCGTAATGGTTGGCTCAACTCTGCCAGATTTGGTGTAAACTTCCCAAGTTGAGTCACCATTCCCATGAAACGTCTTAGATCAGAGATGTTTTTTGGTGGAGGCATATCTTTGATGGCTGCAATCTTCTCAGGATCAGGCGAAACACCAGAACTGTCAATAACATGGCCCAGAAAGGTAATTGTACGTTTGGAGAACAAGCATTTCTCCTTGTTCAACGTTAGACCGGCAGATTGTATACGACTAAGTGTTGTAAGTAGCCTCTTGTCATGTTCTTCTTGGGATTTCCCAAACACCAGCGTATCATCCATCTGACAAACTATGCCGTCCAAGCCACTTAGTACCTTGTTCATGACCTTCTGAAAGTGTTCGGGGGCGCTTGCAATGCCGAATGGGAGTTTATTGAAGCAATACCGCCCAAATGGTGTAATGAACGTTGTTAGGAGTCGTGACTCCTCGCTCAGTGGTATTTGCCAAAATCCACTATTGGCATCAAGTTTGGAAAACACCTGTGCTCCAGAGAGTGAAGCCAAAGTAACATCCACCTTTGGAAGAGGGTGAACTTCGCGCAGGACACACTCATTCAGTGGTCTGAGGTCTACACAGATCCTTGGACTACCCGTTTTTTTAGGCACAGCAACCATGGCAGCACACCATTCCGTAGGCACGTCGACTTGAGAGATAACACCAGAAGATTCCATTTTGGTAAGCTCCAACTTAACTTTCTCAAAATAGGGAATAGGGATGTTTCTGGCTGTGTAGACGCAATGGGGAGTTGCATTTGGTTTCAACTTAATGTGATATGGGTCATCATAAATACCAAGACCACGGAAGAGGTTTGGGAACTGTCGGTAGATGTTTGTGCTATAGTCGTCAATACTGTTAATTCTGGACAGTAGTTGCAGGGACTGGATTGCAGGAAGCCCTAGCAGGTTCCCCTTCAGTCCTTTTATCACGTACACTGGTTGATGGCAAACACGACCAGAGTATTTGAGCTCCATTTGGAGAACTCCTAGAATATGTAGGGGTTCTGCGGAAGGTCCGTACAATGTTTTAGCGCATTTCCTCAGGAGTTGTGTTTTCCCCAAAGACTCATACGTTGTTTCTGAAATTGCTGTGACTTCTGCTCCAGTATCAATCTTGAATCTCAGAAGTTTGCCATGTGAGGCGACATCAACTGTCCACGTACTTGTTCCTTTATTACCCAGAGTCCCAAGGAATACTGGATCAGCTGATTGCACATCTTCTTCGAAGCCAGGGACTGATAGGGCCAGCACTTCTTTGGAGCGACAATGAGCACTGAAGTGCCCTTGTTTGCCTCAAGAGTGGCAAGCTACACGTCTAGCAGGACAGTTTTCTCGAGTATGAGGACCACGACCACAGTTTCCGCACCTGGTTCTGCCTATATTGGGCAGATTCACTGTACTGTGTGTATTTGGGCCTCTTACTTGTTCTCTCCGCTGCTGTCCAACCACGTCTACATCAGTTGTTCCCGGTACTTTCAGGTCACTTCTTAATGACTGCTGTTGTTCTTTAACAGCTTCTTTCTGTCGTGCTGCCCTCTTTGCCTTTTCCAAGGTAAGTTCAGGATCTAGCTGCAGGCGTTCGGAGAGTGCACAGTCAAGTAGCCCCACCACCAGTCGGTCGCGTATCATTTCGTCCTTCATTGCCCCGTATTCACAATTCTCGGCGAGGCTGTAAAGGTCAGAGATGTACTGTTCTACAGACTCTCCGTCTCTTTGCGCCCGCCGGTTAAAGCGCGCTCTTTCAAAAATGATGTTCTTTCGAACTTTGAAAAAGTCGTTAAATTTTTTTAACACGGCAACGTAACTTCCCCTTTCTTCAACTGTTGCGTTCATAGAAGAAAGAACATTCTCTGCCTCTTCCCCGAGGCAGTACAGGAGGGTGCAGACTTGCCTTTCCCCGGACTCCCCCGACAGTCCAGAAGCCACGCGAAACTGCTCAAAACGACGTCTCCATTTCTCCCACTCGTCCGGGGTCTTGAAATCAAACGGCTCAGGCGGTTCTAGGCGAATGTTAGCCATCTCTGTCCGCCGCTGCCACCATGTAATGAGTCTACACACACTCGTAATATTAGTACACACCACAAAATCCAATGAATCACGAGACATGCGCCTCATACAGATATATTTAATAGTCACGTGATAATAACCACACTACACCAGCCATGCACACTCATATGGATCCAGCCATACACACTCATATGGATCCAGCCATACACACTCATATGGATCCAGCCATGCACACTCATATGGATCCAGCCATACACACTCATATGGATCCAGCCATATGCATGCACACTCATATATGGATCCAGCCATACACACTCATATGGATCCAGCCATACACACTCATATGGATCCAGCCATACACACTCATATGGATCCAGCCATGCACACTCATATGGATCCAGCCATACACACTCATATGGATCCAGCCATATGCATGCACACTCATATGGATCCAGCCATACACACTCATATGGATCCAGCCATACACACTCATATGGATCCAGCCATACACACTCATATGGATCCAGCCATACACACTCATATGGATCCAGCCATACACACTCATATGGATCCAGCCATACACACTCATATGGATCCAGCCATACACACTCATACATATGGATCCAGCCATACACACTCATATGGATCCAGCCATGCACACTCATATGGATCCAGCCATGCACACTCATATGGATCCAGCCATATGGATCCAGCCATGCACACTCATATGGATCCAGCCATACACACTCATATGGATCCAGCCATACACACTCATATGGATCCAGCCATACACACTCATATGGATCCAGCCATACACACTCATACATATGGATCCAGCCATACACACTCATATGGATCCAGCCATGCACACTCATATGGATCCAGCCATACACCACTCATATGGATCCAGCCATACACACTCATATGGATCCAGCCATATGGATCCAGCCATGCACACTCATATGGATCCAGCCATACACACTCATATGGATCCAGCCATACACACTCATATGGATCCAGCCATGCACACTCATATGGATCCAGCCATACACACTCATATGGATCCAGCCATGCACACTCATATGGATCCAGCCATACACACTCATATGGATCCAGCCATACACACTCATATGGATCCAGCCATACACACTCATATGGATCCAGCCATACACACTCATATGGATCCAGCCATATGGATCCAGCCATGCACACTCATATGGATCCAGCCATACACACTCATATGGATCCAGCCATATGGATCCAGCCATGCACACTCATATGGATCCAGCCATACACACTCATATGGATCCAGCCATACACACTCATATGGATCCAGCCATACACACTCATAGGATCCAGCCATGCACACTCATATGGATCCAGCCATACACACTCATATGGATCCAGCCATACACACTCATATGGATCCAGCCATACACACTCATATGGATCCAGCCATACACACTCATATGGATCCAGCCATGCACCACTCATATGGATCCAGCCATACACACTCAATATTGGATCCAGCCATACACACTCATATGGATCCAGCCATTACACACTCATATGGATCCAGCCATACACACTCATATGGATCCAGCCATACACACTCATATGGATCCAGCCATACACACTCATATGGATCCAGCCATACACACTCATATGGATCCAGCCATACACACTCATATGGATCCAGCCATGCACACTCATATGGATCCAGCCATACACACTCATATGGATCCAGCCATACACACTCATATGGATCCAGCCATACACACTCATATGGATCCAGCCATACACCACTCATATGGATCCAGCCATACACACTCATATGGATCCAGCCATACACACTCATATGGATCCAGCCATACACACTCATATGGATCCAGCCATACACACTCATATGGATCCAGCCATACACACTCATATGGATCCAGCCATACACACTCATACATATGGATCCAGCCATACACACTCATATGGATCCAGCCATGCACACTCATATGGATCCAGCCATGCACACTCATATGGATCCAGCCATATGGATCCAGCCATGCACACTCATATGGATCCAGCCATACACACTCATATGGATCCAGCCATACACACTCATATGGATCCAGCCATACACACTCATATGGATCCAGCCATACACACTCATACATATGGATCCAGCCATACACACTCATATGGATCCAGCCATGCACACTCATATGGATCCAGCCATACACACTCATATGGATCCAGCCATACACACTCATATGGATCCAGCCATATGGATCCAGCCATGCACACTCATATGGATCCAGCCATACACACTCATATGGATCCAGCCATATGGATCCAGCCATACACACTCATGGATCCAGCCATGCACACTCATATGGATCCAGCCATATGGATCCAGCCATACACACTCATATGGATCCAGCCATGCACACTCATATGGATCCAGCCATACACACTCATATGGATCCAGCCATGCACACTCATATGGATCCAGCCATACACACTCATATGGATCCAGCCATATGGATCCAGCCATGCACACTCATATGGATCCAGCCATATGGATCCAGCCATGCACACTCATATGGATCCAGCCATACACACTCATATGGATCCAGCCATGCACACTCATATGGATCCAGCCATATGGATCCAGCCATGCACACTCATATGGATCCAGCCATACACACTCATATGGATCCAGCCATACACACTCATATGGATCCAGCCATATGGATCCAGCCATACACACTCATATGGATCCAGCCATACACACTCATATGGATCCAGCCATACACACTCATATGGATCCAGCCATACACACTCATATGGATCCAGCCATATGGATCCAGCCATACACACTCATATGGATCCAGCCATACACACTCATATGGATCCAGCCATGCACACTCATATGGATCCAGCCATGCACACTCATATGGATCCAGCCATACACACTCATATGGATCCAGCCATACACACTCATATGGATCCAGCCATACACACTCATATGGATCCAGCCATACACACTCATATGGATCCAGCCATACACACTCATATGGATCCAGCCATGCACACTCATATGGATCCAGCCATACACACTCATATGGATCCAGCCATGCACACTCATATGGATCCAGCCATACACACTCATATGGATCCAGCCATACACACTCATATGGATCCAGCCATGCACAATATCATCGGATCATCCCTCTCTTCCCCAGGCCCACAGCAGTACAGGTCCTTTTTGGAATCCATTTCACCAAAACATCTTGCATCGCGGGAGCTACCACACCACACACACACACACTATACCTCCCCACCCACTTCACACACCATCACATCTCCACCCTCTTCACACACCATCACCTCTCCACCCTCTTCACACACCATCACCTCTCCACCCTCTTCACACACCATCACCTCTCCACCCTCTTCACACACCATCACCTCTCCACCCTCTTCACACACCATCACCTCTCCACCCTCTTCACACACCATCACATCTCCACCCTCTTCACACACCATCACCTCTCCACCCTCTTCACACACCACATCCCTCTCCACCCTCTTCAACACACCATCACCTCTCCATCCTCTTCACACACCCACATCTCCCCCCTCTTCACACACCATCACCTCTCCACCCTCTTCACACACCATCACCATCCTCTCCACCCTCTTCACACACCATCACCTCTCCACCCTCTTCACACACCACCATCACCTCTCCACCCTCTTCACACACCATCACCTCTCCACCCTCTTCACACACCATCACCTCTCACCTCTCCCCCTCTCACACACCCATCACTCCACCCTCTTCACCACCTCACCTCTCCACCCCCACCTCCTCTCCACCCTCTTCCCAACCATCACTCTCCACCCTCTCACACACCATCCCTCCCCACCCTCTCACCCGCCCCATCACCTCACCTCTCTTCACCCCATCACCTCTCCACCCATCCTTCACACCATCACCTCCTCCAACCACCCTCTCTCCCCTCACCCACCTCCTCTCCACCCTCTTCCCACTCCCCTCCACCCTCCCTCTCCACCCCATCCACCCACACACCATCACCTCTCCATCACACACCATCACCATCTCCACCCTCTTCACACACTGGTGTCTTGAAGACAAGAGATCAACCAGCTCTGAGCTACAGTAGGCACCCCTCCTCCCAGGTCCATCCTTTGTCTGGGAGGTTTACAGGTCTGCCTTTGTCCATTGTAGTGTCTGGTATGGCTTTGTTGGATGCTAGAAACCATAAGTATCACACAACATGCATAAACTATATGCCTGGTGATTGTTCCATTGTTAAAGGAAGCCTCCCTCCCTTGTACCAATGTCCCATCCACCTCCATGCTTCAAGCAACAAGGGATGCCACATTTTGTGACACGTCCATTGAAATGCATAAATCTGAAAAGTTACAAAAACATAATTTCCTGTAACAAGGTATGCTCAGGAGACCTCCTCCCCCTCCCTTCCCTTTTAGCTGCTCCAGTCCTGGAGCACCGCAGTTCTGATCAGTGCCTCGGTCACCTGATAAGGGTCACAGTTGGCTGCCGGCCTGCGGTCTTCTAGGTACCCCTTGCCCTCCTTGCTGCACTGCCGAGGGATGCGCACACTGGACCCTCTGTGGGCCACCCCGCTGGAGAACCTGAGGTACGAGGCTGTCTCGTGGTGTCCAGTTAGACGTCTCTTGTTGTCCTCCCCACCCTTGGGGTCGTACAGTCGGATGTGACGGTCGTGTTCTTTAGAGAGCCTCTCGATCGCTTCCTTGATCTTCTCAATGCCGCCCTCTTGACGCATGGCAAAGGTACTGAAGTTGCAGTGACCTCCGGTTCCGTTCCAGTCACCAGTCATGGGTTTTGGGTCCAAAGTAACCACGACTCCGAACTCCTCCGTTACCCTATCGAGGATGTAGCGCGATATCCACAGCTGGTCCGCCGCTTCCACACCTTCGCAGGGGCCGATCTGGTACTCGAATTGGGAGGGCATCACCTCCACGTTTGTCCCGCCAATCTTCAGACCTGCGTAGATGCATGCCTTGTAGTGGGCGTCCATCACCTGGCGCCCGAACACCTTATTCGTGCCCACCCCGCAGTAGTAAGGTCCCTGAGGGCCGGGGAAGCCTTGCTTCGGCCACCCGAAGGGATACAGGTCACTGTCGAGAAGCGTGTACTCCTGCTCGATGCCGAACCAAGGGCGCTCGTTCTTGACGCGCTCCATAACCTTCGCGCAGGCGTTTCGCTTGTTCGAAGGCAGCGGGCGCTCGCTCGAGTCCAGCGTCTCGCAAAGAACGAGGCAGTTGTTCCCTGGTATGAAAGGGTCGCGATAGATCGCCACTGGTTTCATGTAGACGTCTGAGTCATGTCCTGATGCTTGTCCCGTGCTGGATCCGTCGAAGTTCCACACGTTCAGGTCGGTGGGCGACTTTGGATACGCACTGACGGTCTTAGTCTTGCAGCGAAGATTGGTTCCAGTACCATCAATCCAGACGTAGGTGGCGAGTATCGTGTTCCCCTGGGGAAGCGTGAGATAGCGATCCACTACTCGTTGGTCGAACTGCCTCGTCGACTGCACGCGACATAAGTGGATGGATCTGGAAAGTCCGCGAGCGACGTGCCTCGTTACAGCGGTAAGCATTTTACCACACCGAACGTGGGTGCTGGGGTTAAACAGATAATGATGACACGTTTTCGTATCGGAAATGACGTAATAGTTGTAGCTCGCCATATCATGAGCACATAACATCATAAAATCACACAAACTGGAAGTTAAAATATCGGGAGGAAACACGCGCGCACACACACACACACACACACACACACACACACACACACACACACACACACACACACACGCTGTACACACATACACGCTGTACACACATACAGTGAAAAATAAAACGGGAGATTACTGTGCAAGTGCACTGATGAGTTGAGAGCATATATCAAAGAACTCTATGGTGAGGTGTCTCTGGTGTGTCTGGTCTCCTCCCTCCTCATCACTGCTCTCGTCTGGTGGGTTGACACACTTGAAATCAAGCAAGAAATTCTTCTGATCGATCTGGTACAGCTGCAGGTCCACTTTGACTACCGCCCCTGACACAGGATTGACTTGACAACAGCGCACAAAATAGGCCGACACAATTTTCCACTTGAAGTTCAATGCCTGCAGCTTTCTGAAGATCTCCGCCATGATGTCTTGAGGGCGGCTCTGAGATCTGATGCCAAGGTGCCACTTGGAGCGCTTCGGTTGTGTGACCTTTGTCACCTTGTGCCCATCCGGCACATCCACGGGTGCAGTTGCCACGGCAACAGCATGGTCTTGGGTCCCAATGAAGAGGTCCCTTGTGGTAAAGCTGGACTTGGGAGGACTGGTGGCCAGATGGATGGCCTCAGGGAAGGAGGCGTGGCTCTGAAAGATGCGATTGTCTAGGACCAGGTGGTAGGCTATGGAGAGCTCGTTGTGATGGTCACCGCTTCGAATGGCCGTGATGACCTCTTGAGGAAGAACGCTTAGCTTCTGGCACACCTCGGCCAGCGCAGAGGAGTCTATCTGTGCGTGGTTGGTCTCACCTAGAGGTGGGAAGAGGTACTCTGGAATCTCCTGCTTGAACCACTCATGCTCGCGTATCTGTTGGATGGTGATCCTTTTCACTGGGTTAACCTGAGGAGATAGGGTTACATGAGGAGATAGGGTCACATGGGGAGATAGGGTAGGGAGATAGGGTCACATGAGGAGACAGGGTCACATGAGGAGATAGGGTCACATGAGGAGATAGGGTCACATGGGGAGATAGGGTCACATGGGGAGATAGGGTCACATGGGGAGATAGGGTCACATGGGGAGATAGGGTCACATGAGGAGATAGGGTCACATGAGGAGATAGGGTCACATGGGGGATGTGCACACAGACAATAGATGTGGATTAAATAAAGTATACAGTAAATGACGTACGTGTGTGTATGCTTTGTTTGTGAGCAGGTACCCAGACCAAAAACTATTAGGCTGTATTGAAAGGTCGCGAAAGGGTAACTCCCTGGAATTTTAATGACGACATATTTTGACAACAATCTACACATATTGACTTCTGCTCCTTATCCTGATTGTGGACACACCATAGATAATATATAGAGGGATTGGAAACAGGTCACGTGCGCCATACAGTAGCGCAGGGGCAATGCTGGCTAGTGTGAGTCACACCTTGGTTAGAGGCTTGAAGGGGGACTTATTCAGCAAAAAATGGTAAAGTGGTCACTTTTTGCGCAACAACTGTACTTTTTTAGTAGTCAAAATCATAGTTTGGACAGTGAAGAGCATTGCTGTGCTAATTACTTGGTGTAGTGTTGCATCTGATGCGCGATAAATCATTATGTACGCCATTTTGGCATCTTCTATCTTTGTGTACCTCTATCGCCTTCCCTGAGTGACCAATATCGCTTATTTTTTAAAAACCGAGTGATCTCACAGTATTGTATTGTATGGAAGAGGAATCATAGCGTTGCGTCGTTCCAAAGCTTCGTTGTGCGAGTTTGGATAGGTCTAGTTTGTGTACCTTTGCTGCCTTTTTAAAGCAAAAGAGCCAATTGTAAATAGTGGATTTCTTATGTAGATAGGTTGACGTATTGCATGCGTGCCGTTTATTGAGATTGACCATTTGGTGTGTCCTGTGTGCCTTTTCAAAGGTGACCATCCGCGATGGGCAGACGATTTAGATTAAGTGACCCTCGCAAAAATGAGGAGCGGAAGGAAAAAAACGGGCCCTTCTTGTAACATTCCACGTGCATCGCTAGTGGTGAATATGCCACATGGCATTTTACTGTCATCGCCCCTACCAACTCCTTCAGAACAGATTCACATGACACCTTCATTGCTGATGTCCTTACTAGAATCTTCCTTTCTAAGTGGGCCAGTTCTGTCAGTTGTTCAGCTGGGCATGAGGCTATCAAAAATACCATTGCCTCCACCTTGGGTCTTAACTTCCTCATCTCCCCTTATGTTGTGTCTCAAAGTACCCATACAGCTGCATGTATAGCAATGAATGAGGGTTCAGTCTAACAAGTGCCTGGATGGAAATTTATAAGAAGCAGGAAAAGAAACTGACCCAAAAATCAAAAGGACTAAGAAAACAACGTGTATAACATTTATATGTACAAGTAGAATCCTCTGGTAGAATGTGGCAGCACCACTGTTATAGTGATAAGCCTTGTTTCCAATCCCTCTATATATTATCTCTGGACGCACTATTAAAGCTGTTATTAAAGCTATGCATGCTGTGACCACCATTCCCTGCATAACACACCCACACACACACACACACGCACACACACACACACACACACACACACACACACACACACACACACACACACACACACACACACACACACACACACACACACACACACACACACACACACACACAAACCTGAAGCATCTTGGTAAGCAGATCAACCACTTCGGGACCCAAGTGGTTGGGTATATAGAACTGGCCATTCTTAATCTTCTTGAAAAGCATACTCACATTCTTATCATCAAAGGGCAGTGACCCACATAACAGAGCATAGAGGATGATCCCACATGACCACACATCCACCTCAGGACCTGCGATGAGGAGGTGTGAGGAGGGAGGTGTGAGGGAGGATGTGGTGGTGTGATGACAGGGGAGAATTGCGAGTAGTGCTTGAAAGATACAAATCTGATACACACTATATAATGACTGAAGACATCTACTGATCAGACCCCTCCAAGGGACCATATCTCCACAGACCCCTCCAAGGGACCATATCTCCACAGACCCCTCCAAGGGACCATATCTCCACAGACGCCTCCAAGGGACCATATCTCCACAGACCCCTCCAAGGGACCATATCTCCACAGACCCCTCCAAGGGACCATCCCTCGCGTTAGAGGGTTAGGGGCCCCTCCCCCATCCCTGGCGGGTTCCCCACAGCTACAACTGCCACACCCACCTGCGTACAGGTTCCCAGACACCACCTCAGGGGCCGCATAGTTTGGACTACCACAGCTGGTCTGGAGGAGCTCGCCATCCTTCATGAGGTTGCTCAAACCAAAGTCTGCTATCCTTACATGGTTCTGGGAGTCCAGCAAGAGGTTCTCTGGCTTCAGGTCACGATGCACCACCTTGTGTCTGGGGAGGAGGGACAGGAAGAGGAGGGAAAAGTGTGAGAGGGGCTTAGATCACATATAAATTAATTACATGCATAGATGTCTATGGTCCCTTATACCAAGTCCTCCTGCTGTGTTTAACCCTTCCAATACCCATAGAACATTCACTCTCCTCCCCCTCTCCACCCACCTCCCCTCTCCACCTCCTTCCCTCTCCGCCTACCTGTGGCAATAATCCACCCCAGAGATGATCTGTTGGAAGAACTTCCTTGCATCTGGCTCTGAGCTCTTGCCATGCTTCACTGTATGGTGAGACATCTTTAACCCTCAAGATGTGGTTTACTATGCTTATAGCTTAAATCATAATCATGGGACCAAAGGACACAAAGGTCAGAACCAAAAAGGACACAGGTTCACAACCCAAGTGCACATCATATGGCTTCATGCCATACACCCACACACACATCAAAACAGACACACACAACACACACACACAACACACACACAACACAACACACACACACAACACACACACAACACACACACACACACACACACAACACAACACACAACACACACACAACACAACACACACACACAACACACACACAACACACACACAGCACAACACACACACAACACACACACAACACACACAAACAACACAAAACACACACAACATATACACGCATACAACAGCACAAATAAATAGATACATCACCACACCCACCTATGTAGTCAAAGAGTTCTCCACCGGACACGTACTCCATTATCATAAATATGTCAGTTGGCGTCGTGATCACTTCGTACAGTTTTATGATGTGCGGGTGGCGAAACATCTTCAAGATTTGGATTTCCCTTCTAATCTTTTCGGCTACGTCGAGCGATTGGATTTTCTGCCTGTTGAGAATCTTGACTGCCACCTTATGGCCCGTCAACTCGTGATTCGCCATCTTCACTTTGCCGAAGCTACCGTGGCCCAATGTCTCGCCGAATACATACCTAGGCAAATTGTGAGTGCTCGGTGTTTTTATATGTTTACAAAATAAACGGACACACCTTCCAATTTTCAGCTGCTTCGGGCCAGACTTAGTCGGTGTGGGGTCCCCCACTTTAGTAGGCGTTTGAACTACGGCCGCCATCAGAAGTCGTCGCAAAATTACACCTGTGTACAACAGAATGCGCTTATCTTCGACCTTTCGACCCTACATCCACTGCAAAGGGTTAAATCTATTAATTTGTCACTTGGCAACGCAAGTGCCACAGGTAGTACGTGCTATTATTTAGTAGTACAGTAAGAGTCCCAGAAAATCCCATTTCAGTGCTGTAAGAAATCTTCTTTCCAGCAACAGATGCTTCACAGCCGCACTCCTATTCCCCACGACCCTGGCTACGAGCCCGCCCATGCCTACTATCGGCCCGCGGAGTCGCCACCCCCCGCCACGAGGGCGAGTGAGGCCTGAGGCCCAACACATTGCTAAGCTTCACACCTCCGGAAGCATAGGGATGCTACTGGAGCACCATAAGGTCCCTGATGAACAGAAGACATGGGGTATGTGAGTGGGTAGTAGAGCTCACTGAATACAGTCATCCATCTTCTTCAGTGGGCCCGCAGAAGAAGGACTTCACTAGACAGAATATACACCACCTTCGACAGTTACAGCTGGATACGAGGAGGAAGAAGGAGGAGTGTGAAAAGCCAGCAGTGAGGAGTAGCTGCTCCAAGTATGACCACATCCCTGCCAAGGTGACCGCCTACCTAGGAAGCCACGCCCATGCACCGTCTCCGAGGGAAGCCACACCAGAAGCAGAGGAGAGTGGTGAATGCAGTGCACACACAATGCAAGACAGACCCACTTCAGAAGAACAGAGAGGCAAGGTCAGGTCCCCATGCCACACCAGTCGGGTCCCCATGCCATGCCAGTCAGGTCCCCATGCCACACCAGTCAGGTCCCCATGCCACACCAGTGCATGACCATGTGTGGGCTATAAAGTAGAGGCATCTTTTGGGAGTGGACTGGCTGCATACGTACTGCATGGCTCTCCTTGTGGACACTGCATGTATGGGTGTAGCACTCAGCAGTGGGTGCCCTTCATCGTATTGTAATGTGTGTGTCTCTCCCTTCCTCGTATTGTAATGTGTGTGTCTCTCCCTTCATCGTATTGTAATGTGTGCGTATCTCCATCGGATTGTAATGTGTGTGTCTCTCCCTTCCTCGTATTGTAATGTGTGTGTCTCTCCTTCATCGTATTGTAATGTGCGTGTCTCTCCCTTCATCGTATTGTAATGTGGTGTGTCTCTCCTCTTCATCGTATTGTAAATGTGTGTGTCTCTCTCTTCATCGTATTGTAACGTGTGTGTCCTATTGTAATGTGCGTGTATCCTCCCTTCTTCATCGTATTATTCGGCATTCTCTTCTTGTCTTGTTCGTATAGAAGAATTTTTTAGCAGACAACATTCGGCAAGCAGCCCAGCATTCTATAAAGCAGGCCACCAGCCATAAAGGAGCTCCATTGTGTGAGAGAGAGGCGCCAGAGACGTATGGCTGGTCACCAGAAGGGGGAGGTGCCCACCTAGTAAGTGGAACCAATGGGTATGGGTGGGATACAGGAGAAAGGACTGGGCACTGTAAGTGGATGGTCTGGGCAAAGTGGATGGTCTGGGCACTGTAAGTGGATGGTCTGGGGATTGGAACAGAAATATGAATGTTACAGTTCTGTTAGTCGTCAAGAAAAGTTGGCTTGTTGACTAACACAGTGATGATAGGTATTAAAAGTTGTTATGTACATGTGGATATTAATGTTCCATATACCCAAATGATGACTAGAGGAGGAGTAATTGATCTTCAATGTTGATGACATGCCAGATGTGTTACACAATACCTGTGCATGCATAACGACACACAATACTACACAAATCTATTTCAGCTTGAAGGAAAGGCAGAACCAGTGGAAACTAGAGGAGGAAGAGAGGCTTGCCAAAGTACCTGATCCCTCCATTCCCCCCGGCCACACCCTCATGCCCACCGATGAACGCCTCAAGACACTCAAAGTGCTCCGAGAACGTAAGTTCCACCAATAACTAACCATTAATTGGACTCAACATTGCACACATGCATCATAACAGACCAAGAGACTCTAATGAGAGAGCTCCAGTCCCTTCCCATAAGGACTGATACACTTAGATCACAAGCGCGGAGAGCCCAACTGGAAACAAAGTTGGTAGAAATTGAGGACGCCATCAAGATATTCTCAAGACCTAAAGTGTTTATCAAAATGGACGATTGATTTTCCAGTACTGCTTTATCAAGTTTATCAAGGCTCATTCAGTCATTCTGCCACTTGTTTATCAAGACTGTCACATTCTCATGTCAATTATTACAGACGTACTGTACCACTTTTTTTTAGGAAATGATGTACAGTATGATAGAAAATTCTGGCATGTCAGTTTCTACGCTATGTATTCCTAGTGTACATATTTAATTTAGCATGCTGTAAGATTGTTCATGGGCGTACAGCGACAGAAGACGGAAATGGTCTGTCGCATTCAAACGTTATTAATTATTATCCTATATAAAGCGCAGTGCTCCACCCCAATTGCGTCATTGTTTCGCTACCGTTTTGCAGGTTAGTTGGGCTATTGGCTTTGCCCTTGAAGTCGGTAGGTGTGCTCCTGTGTACGACTTGTATAATACATGAGCCTGTCGTGTGTTTCAAAATGTCAGCTATACTAACATCACTACGTGCCCTTCCACTCGCGTAGATACAATCGCACCAGTCAAGTCATGACAAGTGTATTTGAGAGCTATGAACAGCAGTTTTCTACCTATCACAGCGGATATCACCGCTCGAATCAATAAAATACCAAACCTGACAGGCAGTAAGTAACGTTTCCCATTTCTCTCTCCTCTGCTCTCCTCCCCCCCCCCCCTCCCCTCCCTCTCTTCCTCCTTCCCTTCTCTCCTCCCCCTCCCCTCCTCTCCTCTCTCCTCCCTTCTTCCTCCCCTACTCTACCTCTCCTCCTCCTCCCCTACTTCACCCCATACATACATATTGTTCCTTCCATGGTGAAATGGTGACATGGCAGAGAAGGGATGAAAATGGTGTAGTAGACTGTTGCTTATGTTGGGAGGAGGGAGAGGATATGGGTACAGATAGTGAGTGAAGGTGTGGGAGTGGCGAGAGATGATGGGGATAGAGACCATCACACCATCTAAACCAGTGCTTTCGAGCCTTCTTGAGCCTCTTACTCTTAAGCTTCAAGATGGCTCTGTCCATTGCAGCTGAAAAGAAGACAGCATGTGGCGTTGTCCAGGGCAACATCGATGAATCAGGAGAGTTGGTAGGTTGGCCACACACTCATGTCAAAGGCTGACATTTGTGACAATGGCTTTGTTGTGCCTGAGTCACATGTACGATTGCATGGCTGTCACTCTGTCACTCTGTTTAGAGCATTTGTCAATAGACTAGTTGTATTGAGCATGCCACATATGTTCTCTCCCTCCTCCTCCTCCTCCTACACATATGTTCTCTCCCTCCTCCTCCTCCTACACATATGCTCTCTCCCTCCTCCTCCTCCTACACATATGCTCTCTCCCTCCTCCTCCTCCTACACATATGTTCTCTCCCTCCTCCTCCTCCTCCTACACATATGCTCTCTCCCTCCTCCTCCTCCTACACATATGTTCTCTCCCTCCTCCTCCTCCTACATATGCTCTCTCCTCTCTCCCTCCTCCTCCTACACATATGCTCTCTCTCTCTCCCTCCTCCTCCTACACATATGCTCTCTCCCTCCTCCTCCTCCTACACATATTTCTCTCCCTCCTCCTCCTCCTACACATATGTTCTCTCCTCCTCCTCCTACACATCTCTCTCCCTCCTCCTCCTCCTACACATATGTTCTCTCCCTCCTCCTCCTCCTACACATATGTTCTCCTCCCTCCTCCTCCTACACATATGTTCTCTCCCTCCTCCTCCTCCTACACATATGTTCTCTCTCCCTCCTCCTCCTCCTCCTACACATATGTTCTCTCCCTCCTCCTCCTCCTACACATATGTTCTCTCCCCTCCTCCTCCTACACATATGCTCTCTCCCTCCTCCTCCTACACATATGTTTCTCCTCTCCTCCTCCTCCCCTCCTACACATATGTTCTCTCTCCTCCTCCTCCTCCTACACATATGTTCTCTCCTCCTCCTCCTCCTCCTCCTACACATATGTTCTCTCCCTCCTCCTCCTCCTACACATATGTTCTCTCTCCTCCTCCTCCTCCCACATATGTTCTCTCCCTCCTCCTCCTCCTACACATATGTCTCTCCCTCCTCCTCCTACCCACATGTTCTCTCCCTCCTCCTCCTCCTCCTACACATATGTTCTCTCCCTCCTCCTCCTACACATATGTTCTCTCCCTCCTCCTCCTACACATATGCTCTCTCCCTCCTCCTCCTACACATATGTTCTCTCCCTCCTCCTCCTCCCCTACACTATGCTCTCTCCCTCCTCCTCCTCCTCCTACACATATGCTCTCTCCCTCCTCCTCCTACACATATGTTCTCTCCCCCTCCTCCTCCTCCTACACATATGCCTCTCCCTCCTCCTCCTACACATATGTTCTCTCCCTCCTCCTCCCTCCTCATCCTCCTCCCTCCTCCTCCTTCCTCCTAAACACATTGCTCTCTCCCTCCTCCTCCTCCTCCTCCTCCTACCATATGCTCTCTCCCCTCCTCCTCTCTCCTCCTCCTCCTCCTCCTCCCTCCCCTCCTCCTCTCCTCCTCCTCCTCTTCCCCTACACATTGCTAGCTGGAAATGAGCATTCTTATGGTGGAGGGAAATAAAATTGCATGTTACTTTGGGGTAGTGGTCTGGGTACTGGACAGCTAGTTAGTGGTCTGGGTACTGGACTATTAGTGGTCTGGATACTGAACTATTAGTTAGATGTTCTGGGTACTGGACTATGAGTTAGTGGTCTGGATACTGGACAGCTAGTTAGTGGTCTGGGTACTGGACTATTAGTTAGTGGTCTGGGTACTGGACTAATGTCATCATCGCATAAACAACAAATTCCAGAAAACGATTTACGACTTTGCTACCTGTGCATGCTCACATGATACTGTATATGGTCACCTGATAGCTCACATGATACTATATATGGTCACCTGATGGCTCACATGATAGTGTATATGGTCACCTGATAGCTCACATAATATAGATGTTGTATAACTTTCCACTTCACTTTCCATTCTGCCCTCCTGTTTAATTTATTATACTTTGCTACTGCATACATGGAGGATGACTGGTCCCCAGACCTTTGTAAAGTTCCACTATAACCACCTGCAGGTTAAAGGTCACTGGGTGAGGTTGTCTAGACAGCTTTCCTGCTGCTGCTGATTTCAAACGATATCTCCTCCCCAGCCCCCGCACCACATGGCTCCTCCCCTCCCCACATGGCTCCTCCCCACAACAGCCACTCCCATTGCTCCTCCTATCTCATAGCTCCTCCCCCTCTCGTAGCTCCTCCCCTCTCGTAGCTCCTCCCCTCTCGTAGCTCCTCCCCTCTCGTAGCTCCTCCCCCTCTCGTAGCTCCTCCCCCTCTAGTTGGATGGTGTGCTACCTTGTGAGATTTTATGGCACATGCAACCATTCCCCATTTTTGTTTGAATGGAGGAGAGTTATGTGTTGACATAGCTACATTCCCTCCTTTCCCAATGCACAGCTGGAACAGATGGAAGTGGAGCTTCATGATCTTCCTCCAGCAGTGAGACCTCCCCTCACCCACAGAATGGGCAACTACAGAGCTGAACTGGAGAGACTGAAGAAGCAGTTTGTATGTGTGTGTGTGTGTGTGTGTGTGTGTGTGTGTGTGTGTGTGTGTGTGTGTGTGTGTGTGTGTGTGTGTGTGTGTGTGTGTGTGTGTGTGTGCGTGTGTGTGCGTGTGTAGTTGTGTGTGCATGTGTGTGTGTGCGCGTGCGTGTGTGTGTGCGTGCATGTATGTGTGCGTGCGTGCATGTGTGCGTGCGTGCGTGCGTGTGTGTGCGTGTGTGCATGTGGGTGTGTGCGTGCATGTATGTGTGCATGCATGTATGTGTGCGTGCATGTATGTGTGCGTGCATGTGTGCGTGCGTGCGTGCGTGCGTGTGTGTGCATGTGGGTGTGTGCGTGCATGTATGTGTGCATGCACGTGTGTGTACATGCATGTGTGTGTACATGTGTATGTGTGTGTGTGCGTGTGTGTACATGTGCATGAGTGCACATGTGTGTGTGTGCATGACTATATATGTGTGGCATGTCACCTCATCTATCTCATATTCATGACCTCACCACACAGAAACAAGCTCAAGTAGCCCTTGGAGACCTTGGCATGCGTAAAGAGCTCTTTGGCCCCGAGGAACTGCGTACCTCTGAGGACCATGTGGGTGGGGCACATGGGGGTGTGGTTTACCGTCACGGGTGCTAGGGGTTTCAGGTGGGATGCTTTGCATATTTTCAGGATACTGTGGAAGTGTCATCATGGGGTACTGTGTGGTATGTTTGGTTCCAAGCTTTTGTTCCAGATAGTTGACATATATGAATGAGATACTATTCCCTCCATGAGCTATCTACATTCTAACCCCATTGGTTCAATTCTCTGCAGCGGGCCACTATGATGGAGAACACAGAACGATTGGGCAGAACTGCAAACTATTTGGGCGAAGGGAAGAGAATTGCCGTGGAAACGGAGCAGATTGGCCTTGAAATAATGGACAACTTACAGAGAGACAGGGAGACCATTAACAGGGCAAGAAGCAGGGTAAGAGGGAGGCTGGAGGGAGTGTGCATATCAGGATAACATCTCTCTTGCTGTACCAGCTTCATGGAACAGACAGTGAACTAAGCAAAGGATCAAGAATTGTAACTAGAATATCAAGAAGGTAAGAGGCTGATGGGAGCATAGCTAGAAGTGGGGGGAGGGGTAGGTGGGGGGAAGAGATTAAAAAATCTTTGATTGTTGTACTTTCCATCTCAGGATCATCCAACACAAGCTCATCTTTGGTGGTCTGGTGGCTGGTCTCATTGTAGTGGTACTCATCATCATCGCCATTGTGGTGGTGGTGAAATTCAAAGTACTGGACAATATTCCATCTGACCCAGCTCCTGCTACTACACAAGCAGCTCCTCCTTATGGCAGATAGAAACCCATGTGGGGACGTGACCAGTTGATCTTGCTGTATTTTTATAATAGTTCTTAATAACCGTGTTTAACCTCTTAATAACCATATTCATGTTGTGGGATTGTGTTCATGTGTTTGTCTACAGAACAAGGTTCTATGAATGTGTATGCATGGCACAGACTTATCGGCTGCGTGATGCGCTAGAGTAGCGTTATCTCCTTCAGTAATTGTGTACGTTTGTTTTAGTCACTCTTCGTGCAAAGAAGACATTACGATTAAATAATAGTTTGTACATACTGTAACTTGCGTACCAAATACAGTACGAGTTAGTCATCTCCCAATTAGTGAGCAAGATCTTGAAATTTGGCGTTCTGCCATGTGCAAGACATTTTAATTAAAAATGGTAACGCGCCAAACATGTGCACTACGGCGCCCGCCGCGTATGTTTTAAGTGACCAATGAAATGCAACATCTCGTTCATTCCAATGAATATCATCAGGCCGGCTTCGAAGGGGATCAAACGCTTTTATTGTCTTTGAAGTTGTCCGCTGGCAGTTACGAGCTACTACTAGCGCAAAGCACATCTTTTCTCACGTCCATCCGCTCAAAGACGTTGCAAAGTACAGCGGGCTCTGAACCTGTTTGTCGAAGAGTTCGTACTTGAAAGAGCGAGAGGTAAGTTAGCTACGATTGTCGTAATAGCCATGTAATTAGCGCAGAGCGGATCAAAGGAAAGATCAAAGAATGTGGTTGTCTTGAACTAGGCAACAAGCAAGCCATGTCGGGTGCGGCAATTGCTCCTGGTGGTACCCAAGATCCTGAGAGCGAATTCGGACACGATCAAGTGAAAGTGTTCAGTCATGAAGGCGATGACGTGGAAAACACGGAACATCTCAATTCGATGGACCTCCACGACGTCAAGACGGAGTTAGAGAAAGATGCAGAGAAGGCAGAGGTAAGTGATTTGTGTGCAAACCACCCGCGTGGCACTAAGTCTTCGGCTCGACCCACCCGGACGAAGCTTATTTTGCGCGCATGTGACATGGGTGGCTTCAGGTTCGAACCAAACGGCACTCGGCGCTCGATGTGCGGTAGTGATAGAGCACCATTTACTACATGTTTGCGTTTATCTGTGCGTGTGCGCGTCGCAGGAGAGTATTGGGTAGTTCTTCATTATCTGTGCGTGTGCGCGTCGCAGGAGGGTATTGGGTAGTTCTTCATTAGCTTCTTTCCTCCGCTTCGTCATCAGACAAGAGTAATTGGCAGTGCAGTTGCAACAGTTTCACAGCAGACGAGTAATGGTGAGTGTGTGTGAGTGTGTGTGTGTGTGTATGTGTGTGTGTATGTGTGTGTGTATGTGTGTGTGTGTGTGTGTGTATGTGGGGAATGTGGGTATGTGAGTGCACACCTAACTTCTCATTTACTTGTTCTTATTTACTACACACACAATACCCTGCATATACTCACACACACACACACACACACACACACACACACACACACACACACACATACAGTCAGCACAGTGCAACACGCCAACATAAGGCCATTTATTCCACAGATGGTGAGTTACCATGGTGTGCTAACATTTTTCCATGCTGATGCAGCTGGTGTGCATGTGTGTGTCTGTCTGCCACCTGTCTACGTGTTCACAGCCTCATTAGCATGATGGTGTGTGTGTGTGTGTGTGTGTGTGTGTGTGTGTGTGTGTGTGTGTGTGTGTGTGTGTGTGTGTATGTTGTGTGTGTTTGTGTGTATGTTGTGTGTGTGTGTGTGTTTGTGTGTGGTTGTATGTGTGTGTTGTGTGTGTGTGTGTGTGGTTGTATGTGTGTGTGTGAGTTTGTGTGTATGTGTGTGTGTATGTGTATGTGTGTGTGTCTGTTGTGTGTGTCTGTGTGTGTCTGTTGTGTGTGTGTGTTTGTGTGTGGTTGTCTGTGTGTGTTGTGTGTGTCTGTTGTGTGTGTCTGTTGTGTGTGTCTGTGTGTGTCTGTTGTGTGTGTCTGTGTGTGTCTGTTGTGTGTGTGTGTGGTTGTATGTGTGTGTTGTGTGTGTGTGTGTGTGGTTGTCTGTGTGTGTTTGGTGTGTGCACTTGTGTTCGTATGTACATAGCCAATTGGTAAATGTCACTTCCCTAAAGATTGGGGAAGGTATTTTGGCTTCTGAAATCATCCTTTGAGGGCAATGCCCCTTACCTTACCTCATGCCCCAGAGCTCCTGTGGTCATCCATGTGGCCATTCTATTGGGGGGTAGATGGTATTTGTCTTTAGAACCACTTCAAAGCTAGGGAATGTTTCTCCCAAAGGGGTGGGTAGGGTCTGGGGACTGGTGATCAAAGGGTCTAGACATTGTTAGGAATTTGGTTTTTCTTTGATCTTGAAGCCATGCAGCTATGGCAGCTGCAAACCCTGTACTTAGAGTGTGGGTGTGGGGAGGTGGTGGAGGGGGGAGTGGCCCCTGGTCTGTGGCTGTGTCTGAAAAAAGACTTTCCATGTCATCTGTTTGCAGAATAGGCTTGTGTGTGTGTCCTCTGTAGTGTGTGTCCTCTGTAGTGAGCATAGACTTGTCATCATCTATATGGTATGTGTTTGCATTTCGTGCCACCTATGTCACCAGAGGCAGCAAATATTGCAGGTGTGCTGTTGATGCTTGTGTGCACCTGTATGTGTGTGCCTGTCTGTGTGTGTATGTGTGCCTGTATGTGTGTGTGCGTGTATGTGTATGTGTGCCTGTGTTAGTGTTTGTGTGCTCCTGTGGGTGTGGGTGTACATACGTGCTATTTGGACTGCTGTGTGGGTGTGGTTGCACCTCATAAAGGCTGCCAGCTGCCATCCATTCACTGTACCATGAGAGCCAAGGTGAATAATTCCTTCCATTGTGTGACCAGCAACAGCTGTCACTGTGTCCTGATGGAATGACTTGTAACCAGAAATCCCACAAGTGTGGCTGGTTTGGCACTTGCCCAACTCCCACACCCCACCACCTAAATACCCTCCTCCCTCCTTCCTCCCCTCCCCTCCCTCCTCCTCCCCAGGTGTACACTAATGGACCCATGCCCTTCATGATGCCCCAGTTTCCTCCTGGGACACCTATATATCACGTGCCTGCTCCGGGTACACTTCGTCCAATCAAAGTGGAGGGATCGCCCAACTGGTAAGGAAAGGAAAATGGTTTCAGCGCGTAAGGGCACGAGGAAGCAACTGTCTTGTTTGGTTTTCTTATTAATTGTAGAGCAGACATATTGGGGGTGGGGACGAATGGCTCTTAATTTCATTAGAAACCACTTGTGGTTTCTGGGCGCTGACCTAGACAGTAAAGTTGACCACAGAGGGACCACCTGGTGTTTCATTGCGCATGTTTTACCTTTCCTTCCTGCTGTCTCTCTCCCCACCTGCCAGGCCCAAAGCAGCTCCTGGTATCTATGGTTACCCCGCAGGGTTCTTCCCAGTCGACCAATCAACTCTCAGACCAGCATATCCATTCATGATTCCGGGACAGTATGTGGCTGCCTCAATGCCATATCAACAGCAGGTACCACATTTCATGTGTCAATTTCTGTACATCACATATGACAGTCCTGTCCCCATTGGTTTGTACTAGATTGCAGGTCTGGGGACCCCTGTAGCTCCCAATGCTGCTGTACAGCCTAACTCGGGTCTAGTGACCCCACAGGTCAAGGACAAGAGACCTCACATCAAGAAGCCTCTGAATGCCTTCATGCTGTTCATGAAGGAAAAGAGAGCTGAGGTCATTAAGGAGTGTACATTGAAGGAATCGGCTGCCATTAACCAGATACTGGGCAAAATGGTGAGAATGGAGGTCCTTCATTGTAAATGTCTTTATGAGGGTAGCTATGACCTTGGAATATGGTGTGATGGGATGGACTGCCAAAAATCACCTTTCTTTTTGTGTTCATTCGCACTCATTGGTACAACGCACGATGCACACCACATGCCCATGTATGGTAGTGGCATGCCTTAGACCGTACTGAACAGGCCAAGTACTACGAGATGGCTCGCGAGGAGAGAGCTCGACACATGCAGATGTACCCGGGATGGAGCGCTCGGGACAACTATGCAGTCCACAAGAAGAGGAAGAAGAGGAAGATAAAACAGGTTCAACAGGAGGAGCAGGAAGACCACGAGGAACTAGACCCGGAGCAATCGGCTGATGATGGTGAGCACTTATTAGATCAAGTGAGTGTTGTGCCTGTAGGGTATGTACTGCATGTTTTTTGTAGCTGTATGGAGTATAGACTCCTGTGAGAGAGTGTTTTGTGTGTGTGTGTGCGTGTGTGTGTGTGGGTGTGGGTGTGGGTGTGTCTACAGAGGTCAAATCAAACCAACTACCCTGCATTCCATAATTGTTGCTAGGTTACAATGGCTTTATGACCTCTCTGTGTACTGGAAGGTGAACTCTTCTTTGGGGAGCCAGTAGAGAATGCAATGATGTAATGACGTCATATGAGAGGAATTGTCAAATTGTTTCAGTGCAATACGTGTGGAATGGAGTTATATAGTTTTATTTGTACACACAATTGACTTCAATTATGCCCTGGAATGTTTGTCGTCTCTCTGCAGATCCCAATGCTCGAAAGTGTCGTGCGCGCTACGGCATGGAGCAGCAGAATCTCTGGTGCGGTCCGTGTAGGTATGGGCACCCGTCATAGGTGTTCACTCTTATGAGTGGTGTGTGTGTATTTTCTCTCCAGGCGTAAGAAGAAGTGCATCAAGTACAGTGAGGAAGATGATGGACATTGTGAAGACACTTCATCGTTAGAAAAGACCAAGGAATTAGATGCAGATGTGTTCTCGCCTTGTGAACCTCCACCACTCAAACAACAACATATTTCGACCCCTGATGGTCCTCTGTGCAAGGACAATGTGTCTTCAGCAGCTGCCACATCATAACCTACTTCACATCTAATTTCATGTTTTCTTTTTTTTTTTTTTTGAAGTTTAAATTTGTCAATATCTGTCATACAACCTTTTCACTCTTGTGTGCTTTCAAAGTGTCAAATTCTGCATGTTAGCCTTTGATAATTTTACGCTTTGATTATAGAAACTTAGTGCTTTTAAATAGGAGTTGATGAGCCAGAAGGACAAAATCTTTGGAATGTTCTCAGATTACTAGATAAATGTCATTCCAATGGACTACACTACAGAAAAAGTAGTGGGTGTGGCTAGGAAAGCTGGCATCACAATTACCATGGTAACCAGTGACTCTTACATTCCAATTAATGCGCATTCAGTCATAATGGTAAATTGTGAAATGTTAAATTGACAGTCACAAATATTTCATACAAAAGGAATGAGGCTGTTAATAACATGATTGACAGTGGTCAGACATGGCTAGAAGAGTTTCTATTCATCTGAACTCAAACCACAGGGAAGTCTGAACTCTTGACCCCGCTCATGAATCCACTTGTTGCATACTGTAGATATTAGATTGCAGGATGCACTGATATTAAGACAGTACACAGCAAGTATCAGTGCTAGCCCCCTCCCCAGTCCTTCCTCCACAATGAGTGTATATAAAGCAATACCAACCCATGTGTATGTTTGCATCATTGTAATCATGACGCTTACCCCATTTAGAGCCCACCAGCACTGGGCAAGCGGCATGTCTTGTTCTGAGGTCCCCCTCCCCAGACCTTTTCAGGTTGAGCCAATATGCTGCATCGCCCTACAGGGGTGTGGTCAGGGGTGTGGTCTGATGATAGCACTAACTGCACAGCTAAATAGACATACTTTGGAAGGAGCAACTCTTGCACCAATCAGAGGGAAGACGGTAGCCCCGCCCAACTCCACATCACTCATCTGGGTAGGGGAGGGGTAATGGGCGTGGCTCTCAGCTAACTATATAAACCTTACGTAAATCAAAAGTGTTGCAATTCTGTTTCCAGCGCCAAGACTACTGAAGGCATCCTCCCCTTTCTGTAAGGGAGGGGGAAGAGGAGACAATAAAAGGTATTGCACAATACCACACACACACACACACACACACACACACACACACACACACACCACACAGATTTATTTTTCCATATCTCAAACTCTCCCTTGCAACCTCTGTGATGCACAAAAGCCACACCCACTGCACACCCCACTGCTCATTAATTATAGTTAGTAATGAACGAATGTATTTAAACATCGTAGAACTCTTCATCACCCCAGCATTCATGCAAATTAAACATGACATATACATGTAATCTCAATCCAGATGAATAAGGCTTCACTTTTCATACCCTATTTGTAGATCATCTGACAAGTAACTAATGTCACACCAGGTGCTCACACCAGATGCTCACACACCAGATGCTCCCACACCAGATGCTCCCACACCAGATGCTCACACACCAGATGCTCACACACCAGATGCTCCCACACCAGATGCTCCCACACCAGATGCTCCCACACCAGATGCTCACACACCAGATGCTCCCACACCAGATGCTCCCACACCAGATGCTCCCACACCAGATGCTCCCACACCAGATGCTCACACACCAGATGCTCCCACACCAGATGCTCCCACACCAGATGCTCCCACACCAGATGCTCACACACCAGATGCTCACACACCAGATGATAGTGTTGCTAACATCATAGCAACACATTGTTCCTCTGCACAAGAAATAATTTTGCATCACCTGATAACCTACCAATGGTGCCCCGCCCAACAATAAGCCACGCCCACCCAGAGGCTCCACCCCTCACCCTTGCAAAGTCGTAGTGAGGCTCGTAGTGACCTCCGATGCCATAGTTCACCACCTGCAGCTGCTCAGCTGTGTCCATCTCCAGTCCGGTGACGTCTTCAATGTGCTGGTCTATATGAGTGATGTACCCCAATGGATCATCTGAAGGACCCAGCCAGCCACTACAAGATGGCAGAGGAAAGAGGGAAGATGGAACATTAAATGTGTGTGTGTGTGTATGTGTGATGGTCAAGCTGATCAGGGTTGGGGTTTTGCACACAAATCTGAGCCATGCCTTACTGAGTGAGAGCATTAAAAAAAAAAAAAAGCTTAGAGAGAAAGTGACATCGAATTTGAGAAACAGATGTCAAAGGCTCGATGGCTTAGGGACAGTCTAATTGGAGCACACCTCTTGCTGGTCCGATAAGTGGCATGCAGCAGGTTGCCATTGGGATCGTGCACAGTGGCTCTGTGGAGCTGGGAGGAGGGAGGGGGAGGAGGAAGGGGGAGGAGGGAGGTTTCATTACCTTTTACTGATGCGATAGTGTACAGGTTCATCTATGCCTGTTACCACATTGGTTGCCGTAGCACGCCGAAGCTACAAAAAGAAAGCCTCGTTTATTAAATCAGTCTCTCTCGTTTTTATCTCTCTTTGGCTTGCTCAGATTGGAATGGCTCAGATGTGGAGCCACCACATGACTATCACATGACTAGTGCATGATGTCATATGGAGGTCACCTGACCTATACAACATATCTACTTTACACTAGTGCCCAGACCTTTACCTCTTGCTAATACGATATTCCACTGGTTCAAATTGGCCTGTGGCTGCATTCCTAGCCGTAGCCCTGGCCAGCTGTGAGGGACAGACACACCCATCCATGTCATGTGACAATCATATGGTGATCATGTGACAGTCATGTGCATTGGGACCAACAGCCATTCCAAGCTGACACCACACAATCATCAAAGTAGCAACACTGCATGACCCCTTATCTGTAATGCCTCTGCACATTGCATGACCCCTTATCTGTAATGCCTCTGCACATTGCACACACACACACACACTACACAAAATAAATGGACAGATCTACCTACCTTTTTTGTGCAGTGTGTGTGTGTGTGTGGTGCATGTACTCATTAACCAATACCACGCATAGCAGTGCTAAGTTGGCCTCATTACTTCCAAAAGGTGACGTGAATAACACTCCACTCAAAATAACGTACGCAAGACTGTACAATTCGCTATTAGGAAGCCACAATAGAATGCATTTGATTGGTCAACGACACACTCCATGACTGTACAAAGTTTCGATATACTTACTAAACATTGAATCTTGTGGAGCCTACAACACTATATGACATCACAAATAGAACATCACCGAGCTTTAAATAGACATGCTAAATATATCATTCCACAGTGCAGGAGGAAAAGGAGAGTTAATTTGTCTCTCACATCCCCTCATCTAACCCCACACCAGGCAATACATCCGCAAACATGTTAAAGTGTGCACTTATTAGAGCATAGGATTGTAGCAAACATATCGACAATATGCAGCATGGCAACTGGCTCCACCCACAACATGATCCGTACCTTGGGTGACGCTAGTTCCTTTAACCTGTTCATTTCTCCCTCAGTGAGAAGGTCTCGGATCATGAAGAGGTCAGGGTCCACATGAAGCACCTCCACTTTCACGGGACTCAGGATGAGACGAGGGTTACGACTTCTATCGTCATAGTAACAGATCAGCTTCTGGTGCATTCCCTTGGGCTGGGTGGGGGTTGGGGGGAGGAGGGTTGGGGGGGAGGGAGGCAGAGCAAAGAAAGCCATCTATCACACTAAAGCTAATCTGACTCAACAGGAGACCCACATCCCTCCTCCCCAGACCTCAGGGACATCCAAAAGGCATCACAAAGCACCAACCCTTTAAAAGGAAGGTACATCAGACAATACCATCAGACAATGACATTACTCCTCTCGAAAACTATTAAATGCCATGGCAATATGTATACTGGATCATAGAGAGGCCTATTTTGACATTGACAACAGGTCCACAGCATTCAGTTATGGTTCTGTACAGCCAAACAGTGCTGTATCAGAACTGACACCACCCTGCTTGCGATGGTTTAGCAAGACCTAATAGAAGTGATAGAAGTGTGGTACAAAGTTATGTGTTAGGGTACAAAATGAGGTAATTCTAAAAGCCCCATTTGCATGGTAAAGCATCTAGCTGCCATTAAGCAACACAAAGTTCTTACAAGCCAGTTGGGATTGAGTATCCGTTAGCAACCACCTGTCGATCGTGAGTTCACAAGTGTATGGTGCACATATGGCAAGTTTAAGGTCAACAGATTTATGTCTTGTTTGGCTCAAAGTTCTGTACAGAGAATGTAACGTAACGGGGGGTGGATTGGTTGATTGAACATTCCGGATCACATGTGTGTGGGCCCTAAAATATACCCTCAGTTCTGAAAGGCTAGCACTACAGGATGGTCTGGAGGCTAGCACTACAGGATGGTCTGAAGGCTAGCACTACAGGATGGTCTGAAGGCTAGCACTACAGGACAGGATGGTCTGAAGGCTAGCACTACAGGATGGTCTGAAGGCCCTAGGATGGTCTAGGCTAGCACTACAGGATGGTCTGAAGGCTAGCACTACAGGATGGTCTGGAGGCTAGCACTACAGGATGGTCTGAAGGCTAGCACTACAGGATGGTCTGGAGGCTAGCACTACAGGATGGTCTGAAGGCTAGCACTACAGGATGGTCTGAAGGCTAGCACTACAGGATGGTCTGGAGGCTAGCACTACAGGATGGTCTGAAGGCTAGCACTACAGGATGGTCTGAAGGCTAGCACTACAGGATGGTCTGAAGGCTAGCACTACAGGACATTATGTTCTATTTATTCTTCTACTCTTATCTTTTAATAGTCTCAGTCCACAGTCCCCAGGCCTTACTGTTGGATCTGCCTGGCGACACAGCTGTTCATAACGTTCGTGTTCCGGGTCTTGTGATCTCTTTGTCACGTTGCTCTGAGGCATGTCGTATTTCTCAGGTTCATTCTCAAGAATGTGAGTAAAATAATCTAAATTAGTACGAGCTCGCGGGAAGGCTGGATCTGTGGAGAGGGGAGGAGAGAGGGAGGGAAGGGGAGGAAGGAGAGGGAGGGAAGACATTCTTAACAAAGTTCCAAAGGTCACACTTGATGAAGAGCATCCCATAACTACTTAATGTGTCCATATGAACTGAATGTTTAGACTTCAAATTGAGTGCCCTGCCTGATTCTTTCACTTCTAACAACCACCATCACCACACACACACACACACACACACACACACACAACACACACACCCCCACACCACACACACACACACCAAGCAGCATACCATTCTGGAGCAGCATTTTGGTGTAATATATCGCTTTCTTGACATTACTCAACTGCACAAGAGACAAGGCACAGTGAAGGCACAGTAATGGTACAGTGATGGCACAGTGAAGGTACAGTGAAGGCACAGTGAAGGCACAGTGATGGCACAGTGAAGGTACAGTGAAGGCACAGTGATGGTACAGTGAAGGTACAGTGAAGGCACAGTGAAGGCACAGTGAAGGTACAGTGATGGCACAGTGATGGTACAGTGAAGGCACAGTGATGGCACAGTGAAGGCACAGTGAAGGCACAGTGATGGCACGTACAAGGCATCATTGCCCGACTCTGTGTACCTTATACTCTGCAAACGCCAAGTGATCATATACAAGGTTTACATCCAGCTGCCCCTGATCCATCTCCTCATTGAACTGGCTCAGTGCTTCCAACATCCACTGTCTTGTGTGGTCCCAGTGCTCCTCCAGATATGCCTCTCGACCAATCAAATAGCAGTCACGACCTTGGGATAATTACATAATGATACCCAAAGGTTATTGGTATGTTCGGAAATACAACCCACAATTCACACAGCAAGCCAATGTGCCCAAATGATACATACCAATGTGTATGTGAGGGTGATGATGTGAGGAGGGTTATGTGAGAAGGGTGATGATGTGTGGATGACATGAGGATGATGTGAGGATGTGAGGGTGATGATGTGAGGGTGATGATGTGAGGATGAGGAGGAGTAGGGTGAGGAGTGAGGGAGGGGAGATGAGGGTGAGGAGGTGTGGATGAACATGAGGAGATGAGGATGTGAGGGTGAGGATGTGAGGGTGATATGGAGCGGGAGGAGTGAGGGATGTGAGGGGAGGATGTGAGAGGATGGAGGATGATGAGGGGAGGGGGGTGAGGATGTGAGGATGTGAGGAGGTGAGGATGATGTGAGGATGGAGGGTGATGATGTGAGGGTGATGGGTGAGGAGGATGTGGAGGGTGATGATGTGAGGATGTGAGGATGATGTGAGGGTGATGAGTGAGGAGTGTCACGTCACAGTGTCTACTTGTAAGATTTAGTCCATGGTACCCAACTGGCCTCTGGCAATGGAAGCTGTTGTGAGGTTGGTATGTTTTCCTGGAGACGTCTGATAGCAACAGTCGCTCCTTTGTAGTCTTCTGGCGATGGAAACTGGTCACTGTTGCAATGAGAGGTTAGCCTTAAGTCTGAGGGATATAAGTGTCGTTAACAAGGTCTAATTACCACCCAGCCTCATGCTACACCTTTGGCGTTGTCTTTGTACACGATGTCACCCAGCTTCATCCATCCATTGTAGTAGCGATTGAGCAGCTGGAATACGTTTACAGGGTGATGTAAGTACTGCGACGGATTGTCTCCGGATTGTTCCAGCGAGTTCTTCACGCTGTCTACGAATCTATCCAACTCGTCGAGTCTACAAGGGAAAATAAATAGCGTTTGTCAAAACATGCACGTGGTTCGGTTTATCACTTGCTTTTTTCTTTCTTGGTTGATATAAAGATTGAGACTCTCGACGAGCTGTCGTTCGCCACTGACTAAGCCTTCCATGTGGACTAATGCTGTGAATACCTCTCCTTTCACGGCTAGGCTACACGCCAGTAGCATGCCAACAAACAGGAACACTTTAGCACACATCTTTCTCACGTATCCACCACGCGCTTAGCTTCGCTTTGGCGCTTTTTATGTGTTACAAAACAAAAGAATCATTGTCCGTTACCCAATTGTGCGCAAGGCGCTTCGCGCAGGTCTCAGTAATATGTCAGTGCAGCTGTTGATATCCCTTTATAATAGTTGTAGATGACGTACATGTCCGTAGACTGCACTAATAAAAGGGTACACAGCTCATTGCGGTACGAGAGGCCTAGACAACATGCGGCGTGCAGCGGTTTAAAGCTGTAGAGTTTCTCAGGCTAATATAGACACGGATTGTAAACAATTGTATTCCATCATTATTAATTAATTATTTTTTAAATACAATAACATATACTTATCGTAACGCACTCACTCACTCATACAATACAACAATTTTTATACTACCTCTTCACTGTCCATCTTAATTGTTCCCAACAGAAGCTGCATTGCCACGTTGGACGGCAACTGAGAGTCTCTGAGTAAGGTATGCAAAGGGTCTCCAGACACCTGCCTCAATCGATGCCCCAACTCTTTCAGGAACTCTGTTGTCTTTGGTCCAAAAACTCCACTTGTCTCTATTGCCACTGGAGTGAAAAAGTAGCATGAGTCCAAGGTGTTTATACTTCTGCGTCTTCCTATCTTCTGCCTGTTGAGCAACATGCTCCAACTTGGTGTGCAGCAATTGTGGAGTAAGAAGGTGCAAAAGTATCCATACACGTTGCATCCCACACCATAATTAATTACCAGTGTTGTGCTTGTGTTCACTTATGTGTGTGCATGATAAATCTGCAGTATGACGTTTAAAATGGAGGCCCAAAGAAAACACAGAGCAAAAGGTCCATTTGCAAACTGCACATCGTATGGCATTGAATTCAAGATCCCTATGTTTTCATCACTAATACAATGACATTATTGCTGAACTGTACAAAGGCATTTCACTTCGCCATGGAGATACATTTCCCGTAATTTACTACAATATAGTTTTAAGGTATTGCTACAGTTTGGTGGATTAGTAGTACATGCTCCCTGCATTCTGACAGTCTTCATCAGGTGTGGTCTTCATCAGGTGTGGTCTTCACTTCATCAGGTGTGGTCTTCATCAGGTGTGGTCTTCATCTGGTGTGGTCTTCATCAGGTGTGGTCTTCATCAGGTGTGGCCTTCATCTGGTGTGGTCTTCATCAGGTGTGGTCTTCATCAGGTGTGGTCTTCATCAGGTGTGGTCTTCATCTGGTGTGGTCTTCATCTGGTGTGGTCTTCATCAGGTGTGGTCTTCATCAGGTGTGGTCTTCATCAGGTGTGGTCTTCATCAGGTGTGGTCTTCATCTGGTGTGGTCCAGGTGTGGTCTTCATCAGGTGTGGTCTTCATCAGGTGTGGTCTTCATCAGGTGTGGTCTTCATCAGGTGTGGTCTTCATCAGGTGTGGTCTTCATCAGGTGTGGTCTTCATCAGGTATGGGAATCAGAGAGAAAGAACATTTCCCACTATTGTAAGCATAGGGGTTAACCACTCTGTGTTGTTATTGACTGCATTGTCAAACACACTCTGATGCAAGACAGAGCATCACAACAAAGTGCACAGTCTAATGGGCTGCGTCCGTTGTAGCTATACGCATGGTCGTCCACTATTCACTGAACTGCTCACTACCATCCCCTGGATATTGAGCACCACACACACACATACACACACACGTGCACACATACACACACACACGTGCACACATACACACACACACGTGCACACATACACACACACATACACACACACACATACAAACACACACACACACATACAAACACACACAAACACACAAACACATACACACACACAACACACACACACACACAAACACACACACACACACACAAACACACATACAATGACAAGCACTCATTTGTTTTGTTTGTCACTTTGAAAGATTCTATTTCCCCTTCCCGCCCAACACAAGCTAATCGTATGTTTTGTCTTATGTGTACAGAAGTGAATTATCATTGGGAAGTGGGTTGTGACGACCACACAGCTAGGGCCCAATGTCAGTCGGGTGTGGCATGGACATAACACAAAGGGCACATCTAAATATGCTGAACCAGGAATTAACAAAGGGACTGCAAAACGCAAATGGCTTTCCTTTGTATTCCAAGTTCCACCATAGCCTTGCCCTTACTCCTCTGACCATCACCTCATATGGTCCTCACTCCTCTGACCATCACCTCATATGGTCCTCACTCCTCTGACCATCACCTCATGTGGTCCTCACTCCTCTGACCATCACCTCATGTGGTCCTCACTCCTCTGACCATCACCTCATATGGTCCTCACTCCTCTGACCATCACCTCATGTGGTCCTCACTCCTCTGACCATCACCTCATGTGGTCCTCACTCCTCTGACCATCACCTCATGTGGTCCTCACTCCTCTGACCATCACCTCATGTGGTCCTCACTCCTCTGACCATCACCTCATGTGGTCCTCACTCCTCTGACCATCACCTCATGTGGTCCTCACTCTTCTGACCATCACCTCATGTGGTCCTCACTCCTCTGACCATCACCTCATGTGGTCCTCACTCCTCTGACCATCACCTCATATGGTCCTCACTCCTCTGACCATCACCTCATGTGGTCCTCACTCCTCTGACCATCACCTCATGTGGTCCTCACTCCTCTGACCATCACCTCATGTGGTCCTCACTCCTCTGACCATCACCTCATGTGGTCCTCACTCCTCTGACCATCACCTCATGTGGTCCTCACTCTTCTGACCATCACCTCATGTGGTCCTCACTCCTCTGACCATCACCTCATGAGGTCCTCGCTCCTCTGACCATCACCTCATGAGGTCCTCGCTCCTCTGACCTCTAAATTACTCATCCATTGTCTCTGTGTCAATACTATTCATCAAGGCCCTGCCAGACATGGCCACACCCCTCTACCAGACATGGCCACACCCAGAAGCCCACATCCCACATATTATGCCAAATGTCTGCCCACCTCTGAATGGCTTATCCCCTGGTGCGTGGAACATCTGAATACTGCCATTTTGGGGCAAGAAAGAAAGGGTACCCAACGGTGATTAGCCATACACCCAGTGTTCCAATGGCACCAGGTGCACCAAGGTGTTACCATGGCACCAGATGCATCAAGGTGTTCCCATGGCACCAGGTGCACCAAGGTGCTCACATGGCACCAGATGCATCAAGGTGTTCCCATGGCACCTTTAGGTAGACGCTACTTGTTGTTGGGTTTGAACAGCAGACTGAACATCCTCCTGTGGTCGTTGTGACGTCCAAGCTCTAAGGAACATGACCTCTGACCTTGGCAGCTGCCATGTTAGCTTCGTAGTACGTTTCATTACATGAAATGATTTCCTACAGCATTTGGAAGCTTAATTTGCAAGGGATGGACAGAGGTGGGTGAGGAAGAGAGAGCAGGGAGCAGCCTGGGGAAGAGGCATGACTTGTGATGAGTGAGGGAAGAGGGGTAGTCTGGGGAGGAGGTAATGGTTGAGAGAAAATCCTGAGATGGGAGAGGTTCGGTAATCACGTGACGCTGGGTCATTCCACCCTCCTGGGGTCATTCCACCCTCCTGGGGTCATTCCACCCTCCTGGGGTCATTCCACCCTCCTGGATATTCTAGTCCTATCTGAGTGATTTAACAAACATGACATCCAGGACCCCAACACAGCCACTCCACACTGGACCCCAACACAGCCACTCCACACTGGACCCCAACACAGCCACTCCACACTCTGTTAATCATTGAGCCTGGGTGAATGAACAGATGAAGAGATTCGACAACAATGACGTATACAAAACAGTGAAAACAAAAAACAATGATAAAAAACAACACCAACAGTATCAACAACAATAGCAACAACAATAGCAACAACAATAGCCACAAGAATATAGTCATCATTCATTGTATTGCAGTACATAAGCAAAGGGAGTTTTGCTCTCATCATACAGGAGGTTGTGCTGATCTCAACGAGTTTAGACTTAATGACTTTTTGATATGCTCTTGCTGCTGCTTGAAGTCAACATAAATGTTTTGGGATGAGAGGCTATGGGCCATTCCTTTCAAGACCATATCTGTGGATGCAACACAAGCACTACTCACTCTGGTACCAGCTCATCACTATACACACATCCTGTTGGGGCCTTTCATTATGTATGCCACACAAATGGAGGCTCATTTGGACCCGCCCCTCCTCCCCCCTCACATACTGTCTCTGCAATACTAGCCCTCCTCTTAGATTACATCACAAGGGGTTCTCCCCACTCACAATGTAAAACGTGTACACAGGTTAAGGATGTGTGATTTCGAAATTGCACAGCAGAATTTCGAATAAAAGTTTCCAATTGTGAGGACACAATAGTTTTCGAAATGTTCTAATTGTGCAACACAATTGCGCTGATGTACTACAATGGGGTGCTCCTCGAGACCTTGCACAATGGATGGTCCCATCTTGGTGATCTCCAAATGAAGCACACCATAACATGATGACTTGGGATAGAGGACATTGGCGTTACATTGGCAGTGCTCAATCTCAGTGCTGTGCTTTAAATAGACATTCAACCCTTACAAACTGTCTCCCTGTCTATAATGACAGTCCCTCCCCATGTGATTGTTCAAACGTGCCACTTTGAGAACAGTGGAACCATGCAGTGGTGGCAGGGGGAGGGGCCTGCCCTCAATAATTGCATTGGGGAGTGGCTCAGCACCCACTAACCTAACAACAGGTACAGTATAATTAAAAGATTAATTGGGACAGTGCCCCACGGTTAAAATGTTATAAAAATGCATCGCGTTTGAATCGCTATAACATCCCAACAGTTTAACTATCGACTTCCTATTTTCAACACTTCATACTACACCCTTTTACTATGA
Organism: Ephydatia muelleri; assembly: GCA_013339895.1. Taxonomy (NCBI): domain Eukaryota; kingdom Metazoa; phylum Porifera; class Demospongiae; order Spongillida; family Spongillidae; genus Ephydatia; species Ephydatia muelleri. The sequence continues at coordinate 267,151 of JABACO010000002.1, read as the reverse complement.
AGTGTTGAAAATAGGAAGTCGATAGCGTTATCCGTTGGGATGTTATAGCGATCCAAACGCGATGCATTTTTATAACATTTTAACCGTGTCCCAATTGTTATTAATTGTGTATTTTTTCTATCCACTGAAGTTAATAACACACACAGACACATACACACATACACACGCACACATACACGCACACATACACACATACATACACATACACACATACACACACACATACACACATACACACGCACACATACACGCACACATACACACATACATACACATACACACATACACGCACACATACACACATACATACACATACACACACACAGACACACACAGACACAGACACACACATACATACACATATACACACATACACATACACACACACACACACACACACACACACACATACACACAGTCAAGGGGAAGAGGACGATCAAGCCAGGAGGGCTTGGGCATTTTGACACATCAGAGCAGTGCTGAGACAAAAATACATTTCGTTTCGGGTTTTAGAATCGGAGGTTAGGGTGTGGCTAGATGCAGAGCAACTGTTGAGAATGTTTCATTAGTTGTTTCCCCCGGCCCCCCTGCCTCTGTAGTGTTTCCCCGGCCCCCCAGCCTCCGTAGTGTTTCCCCGGCCCCCCAGCCTCTGTAGTGTTTCCCCGGCCCCCCAGCCTCCGTAGTGTTTCCCCGGCCCCCCAGCCTCCGTAGTGTTTCCCCGGCCCCCCTGCCTCTGTAGTGTTTCCCCGGCCCCCCAGCCTCTGTAGTGTTTCCCCGGCCCCCCAGCCTCTGTAGTGTTCCCCGGCCCCCCAGCCTCTGTAGTGTTTCCCCGGCCCCCCAGCCTCCGTAGTGTTTCCCCAGCCCCCCAGCCTCTGTAGTGTTTCCCCGGCCTCTGAATATGAGAGGGACACAAATCCAACCTCTATCGAGACAACCCTCAGAGCATTGGTGTCACGTTTCTCCTGTTCTCCTGCACCAGAAGTCAGACCAGCTTCTGAAATCAATTAGTTATTGAGGGAGGGTGTATTGAGGGAGGGGTGTATTGAGGGAGGGTGTATTGAGGGAGGGGTGTATTGAGGGAGGGTGCATTGAGGGAGGGGTGTATTGAGGGAGGGGTGTATTGAGGGAGGGTGCATTGAGGGAGGGGTGTATTGAGGGAGGGTGCATTGAGGGAGGGTGCATTGAGGGAGGGGTGCATTGAGGGAGGGTGCATTGAGGGAGGGTGCATTGAGGGAGGGGTGTATTGAGGGAGGGTGCTATTGAGGGAGGGGTGCATTGAGGGAGGGGTGTATAACCTTACATGATGTCAAATGAGGCGGTGACCAGTTTGGTATCAAAATGTCAGTGGGGCGCGACCTGTCATTGCCTGGACCGATGCCACAACCTTGCTCCAAATAGAAGGGCAAGGCAGGGAAGGCAGGCAAGGCAGGGAAGGCAGGCAAGGCAGGGAAGGCAGGGAAGGCAGGGCAAGGCAGGGAAGGCAGGCAAGGCAGGCAAGGCAGGGAAGGCAGGGAAGGCAGGCAAGGCAGGGAAGGCAGGGAAGGCAGGGAAGGCAGGGAAGGCAGGCAAGGCAGGGAAGGCAGGCAAGGCAGTTGTATCGTGCCACCACATCCCGGCATAGCGACAAACTAAAGCATGGTGTCCCAGGGCTAGAAAAATATGGGCATTTATCTTCAGAATTAAAGAGGGAAGGCAACCACCATTTTAGTTTCGTCAGGATCAAGTGCTAAACCAAGGCCTGGGGACTGCAAACCATGCATGGGCCTGGGGACTGCAACCATGCATGGGCCTGGGGATAGCAACCATGCATGGGCCTGGGGATAGCAACCATGCATGGGCCTGGGGACTGCAACCATGCATGGGCCTGGGGATAGCAACCATGCATGGGCCTGGGGACTGCAACCATGCATGGGCCTGGGGATGACAACCATGCATGGGCCTGGGGACTGCAACCATGCATGGGCCTGGGGATAGCAACCATGCATGGGCCTGGGGACTGACTACTGAACACACGCATCTCGAGAGTAAACACTGCCTGGGTGGTGAGTGAAGGACTGAATCAGCTGTCAAAGCTTTTTCTTGGGTGACTTGCTGGTTAAACATTGCAATAGCAGCATGTAGGTGGGTGAATTGGGATAGCCCCTGAGAGAGAACTGTGGAGGCCAGATCCTCCATGATGTAAGGGGAAGATAAGGGGCGGAGGCCAAATCCTCCATGATGTAATGGGAAGATAAGGGGCGGAGGCCAAATCGCCCATGATGTAAGGGGAAGATAAGGGGCGGAGGCCAAATCCTTCATGATGTAAGGGGAAGATAAGGGGCGGAGGCCAAATCGCCCATGATGTAAGGGGAAGATAAGGGGCGGAGGCCAAATCGCCCATGATGTAAGGGGAAGATAAGGGGCGGAGGCCAAATCCTTCATGATGTAATGGGAAGATAAGGGGCGGAGGCCAAATCGTCCATGATGTAAGGGGAAGATAAGGGGCAGAGGCCAAATCCTCCATGATGTAAGGGGAAGATAAGGGGCGGAGGCCAAATCGTCCATGATGTAAGGGGAAGATAAGGGGCGGAGGCCAAATCCTTCATGATGTAATGGGAAGATAAGGGGCGGAGGCCAAATCCTTCATGATGTAATGGGAAGATAAGGGGTGGAGGCCAAATCGTCCATGATGTAAGGGGAAGATAAGGGGCGGAGGCCAAATCCTCCATGATGTAATGGGAAGATAAGGGGCAGAGGCCAAATCGCCCATGATGTAAGGGGAAGATAAGGGGTGGAGGCCAAATCCTTCATGATGTAATGGGAAGATAAGGGGCGGAGGCCAAATCGCCCATGATGTAAGGGGAAGATAAGGGGCGGAGGCCAAATCCTTCATGATGTAATGGGAAGATAAGGGGCGGAGGCCAAATCGTCCATGATGTAAGGGGAAGATAAGGGGCAGAGGCCAAATCCTCCATGATGTAAGGGGAAGATAAGGGGAGGAGGCCAAATCCTCCATGACATAAACTAAGCTGTGCTCGCCAACTTGCCAACTTGAAGTGCTGTGTTGCTCAGGCTACGGAGTCCAAACTAGCAAGCACTTCAAGCAGAGAGGAGTGGTGTGCGCGCTAGTTTATAAATGGGGGCAAAGTTAATAATCTATGAATATTTTAATAACCTGTTGAGGTTACCTTAGGTGCGCATGTGAATACGAACGATGTCTTTGCTCTCTTGGCTTAACACACAAACCAAAGAGCTGTTCGCTTCCAAATCTAAACTATGCATAGGAATACAACTTGCCAATAACAATCTGGGGGAGGGGCGGGGGAGGTCCCTTGTTTATGCTCTTGCTTTATGGAGTACTATCACATGTCATCTTAAGTGCACTAAAGTGCACTAAGCCATCCGTCACGAGCTTGACCATTTGAAGCGAATGCTAGTTAACGTGATGTGGTCATCGAAGCGTTTAGAAATGCAGGACATCATGTCAATGTTGAAAATGGTTAAGTGCCCAGAGAAATTACCTAGCGATTGTGAACTGCCAAATGCCAACAGTCAGCCAGAGGACATAAAATACTTCAACTATGCTATTTTGTAGTAGCTTTAATGCAATTAATTTCATCGACTTTTCTGGGGACTGGGAGAGCTTATGGGACCACACACCCTCCCCCTCCCCTCTCCCTCCCCTCTCCCTCCCCTCTCCCTCCCCTCTCCCTCCCCCCTCCCTCCCCTCTCCCTCCCCTCTCCCTCCCCCTCCCTCCCCTCCCCCCTCCCTCCCTCTCCCCCCCTTCCCTCCCCCCTCCCTCCCCTCTCCCTCCCCCCCTCCCACCACCCCTCCCCCCCTCCCTTCCTCCCCCTCATCCCTCTCCCTCTCCCTCCCCTCCCTCCCCCTCCTACCCCTCGCCCCTCTCCCTCCCCTCCTCCCCCTCCCCCTCCCTCTCCTCCCCCCTCCCTCCCCTCTCTCCCTCCTCCCCCTCTCCCCTCCCCCTGCCCCATCTCCTCCCCTCCCCTCCCCTCTCCCTCCCTCCTCCTCCCCCCTCCTCCCTTATCCCCCTCCCTCCCCTCTCCCCTCCCCTCTCCCTCCCCCCTCCCTCCCCCTAGCTGGGCAAGAGGAATACATCAACAAAAGCCCTACTGTTGCTTTGGAGCCCCCAAATCATAAATACCCTTCCGCTGCTTTGAGCTCATTATCCATGAATGACAGCACTTGTGGTTGGGTGTGTGCAATAGAGTGTGTCGTAGGGAATAGCGTTGGCTCTTAGCTTTTAATTAAATGCATTGAAGTAATCTGTTCACAAGTGTGTGTACCTGGTAACATATCAGATTCCCAGGCACATAAACACTCACACCGACACAAACACACACACACACAAAAGCAACACACACACACACACACACAAACCTATATTTGCAGTTGTACACTAAACATACCTCCAAGTGTCTCTCTGTTGGCGTAACAGTAGCCATCTAAAGGATGGATATCAACACATGCTACTGTGCTTACTTGTAGCATGATTTATGTGTGGGCATGGACTAACACATCTCTCTGTGCACATGGTCTCCCTCACACCTTGCTCACCCATCTCTCTGTGCACATGGTCTCCTCACACCTTGCTCACCCATCTCTCTGTGCACATGGTCTCCCTCACACCTTGCTCACCCATCTCTCTGTGCACATGGTCTCCTCACACCTTGCTCACCCATCTCTCTGTGCACATGGTCTCCCTCACATCTTGCTCACCTTTCTGCATCACGGTCAGGTCATCCAGCAACTGCAATGAGGTAGTCATGGTTGCATGTGCTCTCTCTTGAGGGCCACACACATGTTTTATGGAGATGGAGGGGAGGAGGCTGGGAAGGACAGGGGGAGGAGGCAGGGATCTAGGGGGAAGGGCAGGGGGAGGAGCCAGAGATCTAGGGGGAAGAGCTGGGGAAGGTGGGAGGGATCTAGGGCGACGGGCAGGGGGAGGAGGGAGTGATCTAGGGGGAAGGGCAGGGGGAGGAGTCAGGGATCTAGGGGGAGGGGCAGGGGGAGGGGGGAGGGATCCGGGAAGAGGAGCAGGAGGGCGCAGACTGATGGACGTTGTCCTCTCGTTGTGCACAGGAGGCAGGTCTTCATCAATGTCCAGTCCCATACCCAAAACCCCCCCCAAAGGTGAAGCCCCACCCACAGGTGAAGCCCCACCCACAGGTGAAGCTGTATAGTTCACTTCACCAACATCATGAGGGGGTGTGGCCTCATGAAGGGGTGCATGAAGGGGTGAGGCCTCCAAGCTAGGCACTTGGAGGGCATCCTCTACTGTTGCATATATCACCTCCACAGGGGTCATGGGGTCAGTGGGTGAGGCCAGTAAATCAGAGTATTGGTTAGCTCTTCCAATGGATTCATAATGATTGACCCCATCAGAATGTTCCACGCTGACATCACCATCATCATCATCATCATCATCATCAGAAGAAGAAGAAGAATACAAGTTGAATAGATAAGTATCCGCTGAAGTAGACACTTTCACTGGGTCAACGTGATCCATAGATGTGTGGCTTCCATTGATTGCACGATCATAAGAGGTTTGTGTATGCTGGTGGGCGGGGTCAGGTACTTGGTGGGTGGGGTCAGAGTGAGGATCTCGTTGGGAAGGCAGGACTTTGATGTATCCATGATCATCTGTGTCCTCTTCACTTCCTGTGTCTTCTGTGTAGTGTTGATTGACACTGGGTTTTGGCTCATAAGAAATGGAGTTGTTACTGGCCTTCCTTCTTGGGTCAAATGTACCAGGAGTCATTGTGGTTCTGGTCATGTGATCAGTACCCATGACAACAGATTCAGCTGCAATAGAATCCTGTCTGTCTCCATCTGTAATGATTCTGTGCTGAGAGTCAAATCCATGTAATGAACCTGGTTCTATGTCTAGTGAAGAGGTGTGCTCATTCCTCTGAGAGTGGTGGGCGGAGTCTGGTGTGGAGTGGGCGGAGTCTGATGTGATGTGGGTGGAGCCTGGTGTGGAGTGGGTGGAGCCTGGTATATGATGGGCGGGATTGAACTGAGGGTCTTGTTGGGAAGGCAGGACTTTGATGTATCCATGATCATCAGTGTCCTGTTGACTTCCTGTGTCTTCTGTGTAGTGTTGATTGACACTAGGTTTGTAGTTTGAGGAAATAGAGTTTTTACTCGTCTTCCTTCTTACATCACAGCCTGTGACCATTGATCTGCTCATGTGACCAGTCCCCATGACAACAGACTCAGCTGCAATAGAATAGTCTATAGTGGCCTGTCTTTCTCTGGAATAGTGTTGATCTGGGTTAATGGTTCTGTGCTGAGGGATTGGGTGAAATCTTTGCAGGGTGTGGTCATTCTTTGGAGAGTTGTGGGCGGGGTCAGGTACTCGATGGGTGGGGTCAGAGTGAGGGTCTCGTTGGGAAGGCAGGACTTTGATGTATCCATGATCATCTGTGTCCTCTTCACTTCCTGTGTCTTCTGTGTAGTGTTGATTGTCACTGGGTTTTGGCTCATAAGAAATGGAGTTGCTACTGGCCTTCCTTCTTGGGTCAAATGTACCAGGAGTCATTGTGGTTCTGGTCATGTGATCAGTACCCATGACAACAGATTCAGCTGCAATAGAATCCTGTCTGTCTCCATCTGTAATGATTCTGTGCTGAGAGTGGTAGGCGGAGTCTGGTGTGGAGTGGGCGGAGCCTGGTATATGATGGGTGGGGTCAGAGGGAGTTTTTCGTTGGGAAGGCAGGACTTTGATGTACCCATGATCATCTGTGTCCTCTTCACTTCCTGTGTCTTCTTGTTGCTTATCACTGGGTTTGTGCTTGGAGTAAATAGAGCTGTTACTGGTCTTCCTTGTTACATCATAGCCTGTGACATCATAGCCTGTATTTCTATCCTGAGACATTGCGCTTGTGTGGCTAGAATCCTCGGTATCCATGGCGATGGAGCTATCTACATGTTGAGGACAAAGGTCATCTTCGTGTTCGTGTGGGCTGTGAGGAGGAGCAACCCTCTCCTTAGGACAGCAATCCAACGATTCACCTGCATCCTGTGAGCTTCCACTGGAGGCACCGTTGGAGGCACCGTCAGCATTTGGCTCATCCAAGGTTGCCATGGGTACAGGAGGGAGGGAGGAGAGAAGCAGTGATTCCACTGAGGTCTTAGGTTTAAGGGTTGCCGCCATTACTCTTTCCGCTGAAGAACGGCACTTCAGAGGAAATGGGAGTGTCTGTGCACTGGATCTGTGCACTAAATAGAGAGGAAAAAAAGAAGGGTAAAGGGTGTTTGCATAGCATGTAATGCTGACATTTCTCATCGAGAAGGTTGTCTGGGAGAGGGGTGCCTGTTGCCTGGTAGCGCATGGTCAGACGACAGGTCATGATCTTTGACACATCATTTCCACCTGGGGTTTGGAACACATATGTACCCTCTCCAATTGGTGAGCACCTGCAGAAAGATGGACCTCAAGATTCTTAAAGAAACATATAAAGCGCGCACACACGCACGCACACACACACACACACACACACACACACACACACACACACACACACACACACACAGTCAACACACAGACACACACACACACACACACAGTCAACACACAGACACACACACACACCCAAAACACTCTCACGTACACACTCTCTCACACACACCTGTGAGTGTAAATAGCACATATACAGAAATCTTTGGAGTTCTGTTTGAAAAAAGTGAATCTCGTTCTCCTGATGTCCACTAGATCAAGCAGAAATCTGTTGAGTGGAGAACAGGTGTATGTAAATAGCCATTACTCGTTTGCTCAATTTGGTAAGCTAGTTATAGCAGCTACCTTAACTAGTTTAATAGCAGCTCCCTTAACTAGTTTAATAGCAGCTCCCTTAACTAGTTTAATAGCAGCTCCCTTAACTAGTTTAATAGCAGCTACCTTAACTAGTTAAATATATTCCATGTTGCTCGTATCCTATTGAACCATATCCTACCCATAAGCCTTCTCTCATGGATATTTGGAGTGCGCTAGCATCTCCTGCTGCCAGAAAGGGACAAACAAGGACATGTACAGAATGATCAAGACCACATGACACATGAGATGAGGTGACAGCCACAATTACTCCAGATGAAAGGTGATCAGGAAATGATCAGGAAATCACTGCATCAAGTAACTCTGGGAATCTGGCAAATCTGGGAATGTGCACTCATACATGTGACTAGGGAAGGTTGAATAGCCATCACATTAGTTAAAGTACACACATACGCACATACCCACGCGCGCGCACCCACAAAACTGCGTGTGTCCATGATGTGATCTTGCATGTGTGTGTACTGCTGTTCGATGAATATTAAGAGTGTTGTGGTGTATCAAGGATTGATCTCTGAACTGAGGACCGAATTTGATGTGTGCTAATTTTCTATCACCCACAGGTGACTGACTACCTTTTGAGTTGTGTATAGGGTGTGGTGTCAGGTGTCATGGTGTCAGGGTGTCGGGTGCCTTAAAATTAACATGTGCAGCCACACCCCCTCTTGCTCACTGGGTTGGTAGTCCAGAATTGGAGAACAAGGCGACATGAGTGTCCGTAATCTTGAAGGTGTATATACCATGAAGGTTGAGTAAATTTGAGTGGCCGTTTGGCAGCATCTGCACTTCGAAGGAATCTGGGGAAAGGTATTATTCAAAACACAGCCTCAACATAATTTGATGGTACTTGTACCACTCTCACACACATGCATACATGATAACTATTAGAACTGTGGCGTGACACTCCTAATGCTCACATGATGCTGTCATGTGACCTTGGCATCATTGACATTTTTGATAAGAGCTCCACTACAAACTGGTCATGTGAGATCATGTGAGGTCATGTGAGGCATCGTAGATGTGAGAAAACATGCCGGAGTGCCGAGTCAAACCGCTTAGCATTTATGTATATAGTTGCAAATATGCGGTGGTATGCGTACATTACTCAATTAACTAACTCACACACAACGTTGGGCAGCGGCACGGCATTCGCCACATCTAAAGTGTATCGAATCCACTGGGTCCTGTGATCTCGACTCTTCGTGCCAAATAAGTAGTTCTTGCGAGCAGTGACTATTTGGAAGCCATGTTTCAATTCCTTAGTTTCAGCTGCAGACACAGACAGCACTTCTGCTGCGGAGCAAAAAAAAAAAAAAGCAGATAATAGACTCGCTAAGCTAAGTGATTCTTGTGTGTACGCGTGCGGGTGTGCAAGTGTAACGTACCGTTTAGAGGAAGCGATATAACAAGCAACTGCGAATCCGTGTCGCGCAGCTCCAGCCTCTTCTGGCCTTCGCTGGACTCCAGAAACACTTTTGCAGCAAACCATCTGCATCTCTGTGACGTCAGGATAATAAATGAAGACGCGGAATACGCACGGAAGCTATATCGACCTCGGCAGAGCCTACCGTTGATAATGTTTTCTTCTCCCGGTACTGTAGGGACCCCTGGTAGACCTCATCTGTACTGCACCAAACATCCATAGCTCTCGTCGTACGTTAATACATATTTCACGTTGCGCATAAGATAATTACATGATCGAATGCAATATCCTGCATGCGCGAACGGTAATTATAAAGGGGGAGGAGCTTAAAGTCAATGCAGTTTCATGGAGATTCGTTAGCATGAATCACTTTTGAATCTTTTAGGACACATACATGGGGTCAGGGTCCACTACACTTGGAAGCAACATGCTAGCTGATAGAGTTACAAACACATCTGGTTACAAACAAAAAGGAAAACATACACACACACACACACACCACACACACACACACACACACACACACACACACACACACACACACCACACACACACCACACACACACACCACACACACACACATACACACACACCACACACACACACACACACACACACCACACACACACACACACATACACACACACACAAACAGACAAACTACTAAGTCCAATGTTTACAACAGTAACAACAGATAACAGATCTTCATAACTGGTTGTTTCTGATGAACCTGTTTCCTTCTGAGTGCTTTCCATAGTAGACATATTTACATTTTCCAAACACACCTAAAGGTATAGATTTGTGTTCAATGTGTGCGTATGTGTGTGCGTATGTGTGTGTGTATGTGTGTGTGCATGTGGTGTTAAGAGTTAAACACTCACAATAAGAACATTGCATGAGTAAAGGTTAACGTATTTTATTGCACAATGTGACCCTTGCCTTGCACATCGTGTAGCTAATGCTTCCTCACAGTGAAGCACAAGAGAAAGTATGGGGTAGGGAGGAGGGGAAAGTGGGGGTAGGGAGGAGGGGAAAGGTAGAGGGTAGGGAGGAGGTGAAAGTGGGGGTAGGGAGGAGGTGAAAGTGGGGGGAGGTGAAAGTGGGGGTAGGGAGGAGGTGAAAGTGGGGGGAGGTGAAAGTGGGGGGTAGGGAGGAGGGGGAGGGGAAAGTGGGGGTAGGGAAGAGGGGAAAGTATGGGGTAGGGAGGAGGGGAAAGTGGGGGTAGGGAGGAGGTGCAAAACAAGGGATGACAACAAACCTTTGTGCTGTCCTTGTGAAGCTTGGGACTGGGGAAGAGGTGTATATTCAGAATCACTAGCTTTAGGTTTCTTTTCTGAAGCTTGAAACTGAAATGTACCAAACAATGATAGATTCCATTAGAACCCTCTTCCCCCCCTTATGCCAATACTTACCACTTCAGCTGATGGACGCACAATCTTCATGAATTCCCCTACCCTCTTCGCCTCCTTTCTCTCCTGTGCTGTTACTGGTTTTGAATCCAGAAAGGCAAGATTGGGCATCTTGAAAATTACATAGTATCTGTAAAGCATAGAGAAAAGGAAGCTATTAGCTGATCTCTTGTCAATAGCACAACCACAAATCAGAGCAATGTTAACTCAGATGATTGTTATCATGACAATGTACCCATTACAACACAAAGGAACAATTCTATCAGTAACAAACAATACATCTCTCGCTACCTGTATCTCTGGTAGTCTTCATCATCGTGGCCTGTTCCAAGGAGCTCGTTCGGGCATGCCTGGTTGCCTAGGAGACTAAGGTAGTGAAGGTGTGGGCACTTCTCCTTCAGGGTAGTTAGAATTCTCTCCGTGTCTGTAATCTGAAGCACGCCGTTAGTAACCAATGCGCAGTGAATTATCAGGGCATGGAGTTACTTGATTTTTGTTCAGCGTGAGCGTGCGAAGATGTGCCAATAAGGGAAGCTCGAGACTGGAATCATCTAGCTCGTTATTGTCAAGAACCAACTCCTCCAACGCACTGAAGTTCTGTATACCGTCCAACGTTCTGTAATGGCCCAGCGATACACTCAGCAACGCAATCCTGGTGTGGGCTGAGGGAGGGAGGGGGTGGGGGGCACAGGGCTCACTTGAGCAGGTTGTAGCTAAGGTCTAGTGTCTTCGCCGTAGGGCCATATTTTCTCCAAGCCTCCTCCGGGATGCGCTCCAGATCTTGACCCGCGAACACAGCCTGTGTTGCACGTAATGAAAACGGACATTAGCAACGTATACAGCAGGAAACGAGCGCAACTTACGTGTGAGGTATCGAGTTCACTGTCCATCGCGGGGTTATGGGCGGGGTTGGAGTGGCAGCACACACACACAAACACAATGCACACACAACCACACTCATATAAACCAGTAGCGCGGCTTTACTCCTAAGATCTGCCTACCCTGCAGTTGTTTGCTGGGCTCCGTACTCGGCCATTTATGTATAGCTGAGATATCAAAATAATATATGGTACACTATCATGTGATCTATTTAACTACAATTTCGCCACTCCCCTTGAGCGTATCTAATGGATAAGGGCGGGCTAGCGTTGCAGCCCACACTTGCCATGCTGGATAAAATGCTAGAAGTAACCAAGCTTTACACACAGCAGATCAGGTCCGTCAACGACGCAATAGAAAGGTAAGCGTATTGCGATGCGCTACAGTGTTTCGTTGAACTGGTTAATTCATCCAGTGCATTAGAGGTAAAGCACCAAGTGGACCAACTTGCAGCAGTACTTGATGCTAGAGACGTGCCGCAGCCCTGTCCTGGAATCATTATGCAATAAAAGAATGCTGCATACACTGGACATCAAAACTTTAAATAAAACTGGTTGCTGTGCAAAAAGAACAGCTTCTCATGTAGGGTTCACAAAAGCTATATGATGTAGACTGCATCATGTTGTGTCAAGTAGGTGTACACGTGTGTGTATGCATGCGTGTTGCGCAACAGGTCTCCATGGTTGACTAAGGTGGTTTCTGGGTGGCTTTCTTAGTGATAAGACTCTTGTGGATGTAAGGGATCACTCCTGTGTTGTGGGGGAACAACAAAACATCGGTGTAATTCAGTCATGGCTTGGGACTGAAATAGTGTATTCACAATCCTTACCTCCTCCTGCAATGGTGGCTTTTATTAAAGAATCCAGTTCCTCGTCACCCCTAATAGCTAGCTGGAGATGACGTGGTGTAATTCTCTTCACCTTGAGGTCTTTCGAGCAGTTCCCTGCCAACTCCAGTACCTGCACACCATACTCGGTTGTCAGCTCCGTAGTATACACAAAGTGTTCGTTCCTACCTCAGCGGTCAGGTACTCTAGGATAGCCGCACTGTATACAGCTGCTGTTGCCCCGACCCTCCCGTGACTCGTCGTACGCAGCTTCAAATGTCTGTGGATACGCCCGACGGGGAATTGCAGACCAGCGCGTGCCGAGCGAGACACGGCTTTTGCCTTGACCTTGGCGTCTTTTCCAGCTTTACCTCCTGCCTAAACAATGTAAAGGAACGTATGCTGGTTAGGGCGTGTCATATGACGGGCAAACAACATGCAGTAATGGACAGATTTTTTATTTTATACATCAGAGTGCGTACAAACCGACCAAAATAGCGTCATACGATAACATAGTAAAAAATACTCACCATTGTTACGTTTTTTCCTTCTCGTCAAAGGTTGGGCGCGCGTTTCTTCTAAATCGTACAGTATGTGTCTATTAACGAAGGCGGGAAAATGCTTGTTGTATTAAAAAAGACGACCAATCCCAATTGTGCGCACCGGATGAAGGCGGGGTTGCTTGTTGTTTACATCTGAAATGTTAAAAGAGTTACCTTTAATTAGAGAATTGACGCCAACATGACTTGCTACTTCGTTATAGTTGGGCATAATGACAATCCACTTTTTGAGCTAGACGTGAAAGATACAGGAAAAGTAAGAAGCTTGTCGACATAACATTTCCATTGAATTCCATACTAGTTAGATGATAAGAGACAAATGGCACAGTTTGTCGCTCACGCGTCATTGGACCTTGTGGACGAGGCCAAGTGGGAGACTAGCAATCTGTATGACGACAGTGGTGCTGTTGCTGTTTGCTAACGTTCGTGTCTGCAGGTTTCTAAAGTCTGTGGACCGTTTTAACGAACTGAGCGTCGCAGGTTTTGTCACGGCAAGCCGTATCTTCTCCGGCGAAACACCTCCTACCCTCCCCCCCCCCCCCCCCCCCCCCCCCCCCTCCTGCTCTATATCTATTATGTACACACTTTACTTTAAGCTTTTACTTCTTTTTGTTATGTTTTAACATGGCGGCACAGATATGCGTTTTCTTCTTGTATATGATGGACCAAAGGCGCAGGAGAACATGAAGAACTTCTTCATGGACATGTATGATGCCTTTGTGAAGGTGAGTTATGTGTACGCTTGCATATTCAACTATTGGACAGGTTTGTATATCTTCCCTTCTCTTATTCTAGGCATTACTAAATCCATTTTACGTTCCAAATACGCCGATTGCATCATCAAACTTTAGAAAGAAGGCTCAAACGATAGCCAAAAAATATCTTTAAACGTGTGTGCGTTTTTATGTGTGGCATTTTTGAGACTGCAATTTATTTCAATGCGCATGCGCTGAAGTTCCTTTTTACCTCGTGGAGCTGCGAAGACATTTTGGACGGTCTTTGAGATCTATTTCAATCCATCGTAAAGACTATCATGACGGAACAATTGAAGTTACGAGGTACCCTTAAGGGTCACGGCGGCTGGGTGACACAAATAGCGACGACTCCAGCTGTTCCCGACATGATCCTGTCCAGTTCGAGAGGTGGGCGTTTATTGGATAATTCCCGCTCTATGCAGATGTGTTGAAAGCCTTCTGATAACCTTAGACCGTTCAGTAATCATCTGGAACCTAACGCGCCAAGAAACGAACTACGGTGTGGCTAAGAAAGCGCTGCGAGGACACAATCACTTCGTCTCTGACGTAGTGATTAGCTCCGACGGCCAGTTTGCACTCTCCGGGTCGTGGGACAGTACCCTGAGGCTATGGGATCTGCAGACGTAAGTTGGGATTACGCAGCGTTTGAGACAATCCTGTGACGTAGGGTCTCGTGTGACTCAGCGGTCGCACAACCAGAAGGTTTGTGGGTCACACCAAGGACGTTCTCAGCGTGGCGTTTTCAGCCGACAATCGGCAAATCGTGTCGGGCTCACGCGACAGAACAGTGAAGCTGTGGAACACACTTGGTGTGTGCAAGTATACTATCCAGGTGTGTTGTCGTGGTGCGAAATTTAGAAAGGTGCACGTGGTTTCAGTGCCTGTGTATGCTAGCCTCGGATCATATCGCATCTGTAGGATGACTGCCATACAGATTGGACCTCGTGTGTGCGCTTTTCTCCCAATACACAAAATCCTGTCATTGTATCTTGCGGCTGGGACAGACTTGTCAAGGTTTGGTTCTTTTTTGTTTACAGGGTAGTTCAGAATGTTAATCTAATGTTTGTATCGTTTTTGTGTCAATAGGTTTGGAATCTAACCAACTGCAAGCTGAAGACCAACCACTACGGACACAATGGATTTCTGAATTGTGTGACTGTCTCTCCTGATGGTTCCCTGTGTGCATCTGGAGGAAAGGTAAGTGTTGCTAGGCATGGGATGGGATAGTATGTAGGAGGGTGGGTGTGGCAAATTTTTAGTAGGACACACTACATTCAGTTACAAAGCAATTAGCTAACGAATCGGTAATTGTCTTATTTGTGTACGTGTGCATATTTTGGTTGTAAGTTGCGCGTACAGGTGTACGCTGATGCATGCAAAGTGGAACTGTTTCCGATCTGTATATTATGCCTGGTTCATATGCTACGCATTCCAATAAATTTGATCATTAATTGTTATAATAATTTCTAATGTGTTTGTAGGTCCTTTGTTGCTTTATTACACACTCATTCAGGGATTATCATAAGCTTTGGAATGGTGGTACAGTCATTTCAAATGATATGGAGAAATTGTCTGCTCATTTGCTTGCCCTCTAATGCTTTACTGCTGACATTGACCCACCATACTATCATGGTAGCAGTTCTTTTCAGTGGGCTATGTTCACACATCCAGAGGTACACTATAAACCCCTTACCATCCAAAAGAGCCTTTAGGTGTGTGGGAGGGAGATAAACATTGGTTTTACACCTGGAACTTGATGCAGAAAGCAATTAGGTACATATCACATGACGGTGAACATTTTGGTGTCTAATCACGCTAATGGCTAATGGCAGGTAACAACAGGTCATGGCAAAGGTCATGGTGTAGTGTAAGACATGGGTTGCATGCCCACAATGTTACAATCACTACAGGTGTTTAATAGTCATGGCATGATAGCATGTGTCCAGGAAACCTGCCTATTTTAACACCGTAGGAAACTGAATTAGGAAAAAGCTGTGTATAGCAAAGTTGCTCCATTCTAAAGCTGTGTGTAAAGTTCAAATTAATTACATCAAAAGGTTGTGTTCATATGATTAAATTCAGCTGGTCTTTGGTATTGGTTGGCAGATGAGTGATAGGGGGGGGGGAGGGGGGTACTTGTCAGGATTGGCACACATGGATGCTTGCACACATCTGATGACGGAAACTGGGCACAAGGAGGGCCTTGTACATCACTGGATAGTTGGGCAGGCAGCCTTTGTTTACATCGTCTTCATTTTTGCATCCTGCATTAACAGTTTTAAAAGGGCTGTTCAAATGGTACAGCTCTATCAACGATGTGATCATTCTTGGATATGTCCGTATTAACCAATCAAAACTCAGGGCAGTTGTAGCATCGATATACTAATAATTTATCATACTTGGGTGTACACATGTAATTAATCACCAGTAAGGGGGGGGGGGGGGGGTACACAAGGTGGGCCATCACCACCACCCAATGCTTTCTCTTACCTTGCCATGCCAAGCAGCTGCTCTTCATTTGGTTCCACCTTCTTGTGTATTTGCTTTCAGTCCATCCTGTGTTGCCAGGAAATGCTACTCCACTGATGTTCACTTTGCTGTAGCAATCCTCTGAACGGTGTAGGCTCTTCATGGATACTGTCACCCATGACCAAAGTATTAACGTAATTATAAAGACCAAGGTGGATGAGACCAAGGTGGATACACCAAGGTGGATGAGACCAAGGTGGATGAGACTACCTATGCTTGGTGCTTTAGTGCACTTCAATTTCCTATACACTTACGTTTAACACTGCATTGAACTGAGACTATCTCGATAATAGAACTGCCTGAATGTGTGTTGTCTACGACCATAACACAAGTCACAGCTGCAAGATGTCTCATAGATTAATTTCTTGTCCAGTCTTGGTGTATGATGTAATGTTAACACTCTCAAGGCATCTCTGATGATTGTTGGTTGAGACCATCTTATTAGACATCCTGACCACAGGAGAGTACTCCTGGAATAGAACCATTGGCGCGTTCTGAGAGTAGTTTATTTCCTCAATTTCCTTGAACGTGTCATAATGTAACCTTGGTTCCACCAGTTGCCAATCACATTTTGTTGTGGAGGAAATGTCTCCATGGTTACTGATAGTCCCCATTCCTACATGCTCATCTCCACTGTCCTTCTGTCCTTTAGGATGGTCAGCCCATGCTGTGGGACCTCAATGACAGCAAGCACCTGTACACACTACCAGGGGGTGGAGAAACTATCAATGCTCTTGTCTTCAGCCCTAACCGCTATTGGCTGTGTGCAGCCACTGGATCCACCGTCAAGATATGGGTATGTTACTAGGTGGTGGTGTGGTGTGTGTGCAATGCTGGCATGATTTGCCGTGCAGGACTTGGAGAGCAAGACCGTAGTGGATGAGATCAGAGCTGAGGTTCCAGGAGGTGCATCAGTGGAGTGCATGAGTCTGGCATGGAGCGCTGATGGCCAGACCTTGTTTGCTGGTTACACTGACAATCTCATCCGTGTTTACGATGTGGACACTGTTTAGAAATGTGATGCAACTTGATTGTACTGTATGATATAAAAGAATCCTCTCTTTTTTTTGCATTCAGAAGTTTTTGCAGGGATGATTGTACATATGGTGCGTCTATAAATAGGTGGAACAAGAAGTGTCATATGCTGGCTTGGTTAAATGGCTACTTCGTTCACGCAATTGGTTTGCAATAGGCTTTTAACCTGTCCAACTGGTTCAATTCCAGTTGACAAAGTGCCATTGACGCTGTCCAGCAATTTTATTTTTTCCTCGCGTTTCTTCTCACACGCACATCGTACTAAACCACTTACTAGTGCAACATAAAGCATACATAAAAGTACATAGATTATATATCTTTTCATTGGTCAGTATGTACAATGTCGCGTGACGGAATCGTCTTAATGGTAGTGAGTTCAACGGTTGGCGGGTCACCGTCGCGTTGTACCACGAACCGAACCAAGGCAGAGCTGGCGACTATCAGCGCGCATCCTTGTTCCAACGTTAGACCCTCCAGGGGATGGCCATTTACTGCTATTATGACATCATTTGGTTGCAAGGATCCTTGGATGGACGCTGGCTTTCCTGCGAGTAGATGTGAAACAAAGAATCTCCCATCACCTTCTCCTCGGCCTCCTTTGATCCCTAACCCGAGACCGCCCGCTCCGTCCTTTTCCAGTTCAACTCGAAATGTGTAGACCATTGTACGGAGGAGAGCGGAGGAGAGCGGAGGAGAGCGGAGGAGAGCGGCCTACTGATGCGTTCAGTGCGGGAAGGCGATGTATACAAAGTGAAACCCCACCAATTCACGCTTACTGCTTTACATAAGAGTTCTGCCCACACCTTACACCACAAATCCAATTTCCTTCCTCTTAACGTGAACCACTCGATGCACTGAATCATTCAATAAAGCATTTGGGCAGCATCGCAACGGGGGTCGTTGTAACTCCGTACTAGGTTGGTTATGCAATGCAATGATCAAACAATAACAAAACTTGTGAGAAATTACATTAAAATAATGTAACACAGAAAGACATATACATATACAACACTAAATGGTCCTAATCACAGTTTGAACATACACAAGAACAAAGAACTAACTACACCACACTACACACAAATGCCCCAAAGGACTACTACCCTGCCCATGATGGCCCTGGATACCGATCTAACTAAACACATGTTCATTCTGCTGTAGATGTCAAACAGGGCAACAGATTTGGGGCGGCCTTTGTGGATGGACAGTAAAGACGCTAGACGTGATAAAACGTTTTGGGTCTCCTTCCCCCAATGCCCAAAGGTATCTACTGCCAGTGGAATGCACACCCAAAAATCACAGGCTACCATCTTGTACCAGAGGCTAAGCCTTTCGCTCGTGAGAGCCAATGCTAGAGCCTTGCTCTCCCGTACAAGGTTTCGGCAGTCGGAGGAGGGGGGGTTGAGCTGTGTGGGTGTGGGGGTGATTACTTTGATTTTGTTGGTGTGCTGTACGGTGTATGTAAAATTTGCAATAATTATTATTCTTCTTTAATTGTAGAAAGACGCATAATTTATTCATAAACGCAGTATCTGAACATGCGGCAGCAGGTTCAATATAGGATTGATTGACGATTTATGAATATCATTAAAAAAACTTCACTCGCGTCTGGAGGGACAACGGAGAAACGGATCGCTTATCTCTTTGTCGCGATGGAACGAGAACTCAAAGATCTACAGTTCTACGTTTGTTCCATGTCATAAAACGGTGTACTTTTAGAGAAACAAACGAATTCCTGTTTCTCGTGCCCAGTCCTAAAATAATTCTTGGTCGTCGTCGTCGTCTTCTTCCTTAGGAAGGTATAACTCGAGCTACGAACGGTTTTGAGTAACGGCAATAGCACCAATATCTTTGGAATTCACCTGCACGGTGCCCTTTAAGGTCATATAAACATCTAGAAAGACTACAGCGAGAAGTACCTCATGCGGTAGCAATTTTTTTATAGGATATGAAGTTATTGCAGAAGTTTATTTGGTTTATTGTTGATTAATGAAGTTATTTTACAGCATGCAGTATAAATACTCCGAAATTTATTTGGTGTTCCTATCGCAGTTTAATACTTTGGCTAGTGCCTTCGCGTAATCGAAAGAAGAGATCTAAGCAACGAGCGGAATACCTTCAAAAGCAAGACGATATTTTATCACAACAAAACAAGGCTAAATAAGTAAAGCCCGAGCGCGCTACAAGGCCGATCTCGAAAAGAAGAAGGTCTCTGTACGCGACAGCTACAAGGCCGATCCCGAAAAGAAGAAGGCCTCTGTACGCGACAGCTACAAGGCCGATCCCGAAAAGAAGAAGGCCTCTGTACTTGACAGCTACAAGGCCGATCCCGAAAAGAAGGCCTCTGTACGCGACAGCTACAACGCAGATATTGAATCTAAGCAATATCTGCTAAAAGGCAGCAATATCAAGAGTACGTCGAGGACAACCGTGCTGCTAAAAGGCAGCGATATCAAGAGGACGTCGAGGAGAACCGTGCTGCTAAAAGGCAGTGGTATCAAGAGGACGTCGAGGACAACCGTGCTGCTAAAAGGCAGCGATATCATCAGGACGTCGAGGAGAACCGTGCTGCTAAAAGGCAGCGATATCAAGAGGATGTCGAGGAGAACCGCGCTGCTAAAAGGCCGAAATACGAGGACAATTCAGCTGCCATTAAGGCATCTGAAAGGAATCGGTATTGGAATGACCCCGCTGTCCGATTGGCTAAACGTGCTGCCGAGAGGAAGCGGTATCGCAGGGGTCACTGAACTACCACTACCACCCCAAGGTATGTCATGGCATGTTGTATTGCACTAGCATTAAAAAGCTATAGGAAGATGTGCATGCAACATGTGTGCAGCACGCATGTAAGGGATCTGCCATTCACTTCACATGTAAAGCATGCATGGTGACCCAACTGTTGTGTACAGTCCTTTGTGACCTGTCTATTGAATATTGGGGTGTCATCCTTAATCTGATGCACAAAAAGGCTTCCTTATCTGATGTAAAAAAGCCTACCATTGACACAATGACAAACTTTTGACTACAATCAGCAGTAGCAGCAGCAGCACTGCCCCCACAGCCACCGCCACCAGCAGAAGCAGCAGCAGAGCTGCCCCCACCGCCACCAGCAGCAGCAGCAGCACTGCCCCCGCCGCCACCAGCAGAAGCAGCAGCAGAGCTGCCCCCGCCGCCACCAGCAGAAGCAGGAGCACCGCCGCTACCACCACCAGCCCCACCACCGGCACCAGCAGTATTGACACCAGTGCCCCCACCACCACTTCGCCTGCTGCTCCCCTGGCCACTGCCACCACCACCCACATGGCTCCCATGACCAGAACCAGGCCGCCGCGGCCATGGAAGAGGCTGGGGGAGACATAGAGAACATGGCCGAACAGTAAATAACATTAAGAACTCCTATACGTATAATTTCTATTATTAAAATTTTAAACCTCCCTCCCTCCCTACGAAAATTAAAATCAATTTGTGACCACTTATAAAGATGCCAGAGGAAAAAACTAATGAAACAAGTAAATAAAAACATTCTCTAACGAGAAAGTTGTTGGTATATAGGATTGACCAATGGTTGTGTAAAAAGCATGAAAACAAGAGTGACAGAAATATGACTTGAAAATTGAAATAGGCCTATATTTAGCACACTAACGTTATACAGTACATGCCTGAGTGATGGGCTAAATATAGGCCTATTTCAATTTTCAAGTCATATTTCTGTCACTCTTGTTTTCATGCTTTTTACACAACCATTGGTCAATCCTATATACCAACAACTTTCTCGTTAGAGAATGTTTTTATTTACTTGTGCAATATAAAATACACTGACGCACAATTACATACACATAACAATTCATGAGGGCACAATCCTAGCCGAAGAAATGGATCTCATGAGGCAGGTTTTAAGCCTTCCGTAAATCTCATTTATGACGACTGATTTAGGCTTGGAGCATGCAATTGCCAGCCTGGATGCCAACTGCGCAAAAGTTTTAACTGCCTCTTGACCCCATGCTCCATACGTCTCGACAACCAAAGGGATGCACACCCAACCTAATTCCACACATTTAGCATCATTATTGTTGTGTTTTCTTATCTCTGAGGCCTGAGCCGCCACTCCTGAAGACACTCCCGCTTCCGAAAGGATAAGTGAATTTAGCGGAGAGGTCACACAGAAGTCAAAGGCTGCAGGCTTGCCCAGTGAATGAAAAGTAATAAGTTTTATGAAAACGTTCCTGTCAGATAAATACATTCATACATATGAGGCAAGTAGGAGGATGGGTGCTGCTGCTGAAGCTGCAGAAAACAGAAAGCACACAGCCAATGACCCTAAATGTGCTGAACTAGGCTGGAGGTGTGTGCCTCTAGCAGTAGAAACTTACTGCAATTGGGGTGAGGAAGCAAGAAGAACCTTCACTCTATGGCCACACGCTTGGCCTTTGGCTCTTCCTCATTTCGTAAAGCCAGGGTGATCAGTGACATGTTTGGAAGGCTAAATATCACCCTGGTTAGAGCCATAGCAAGGGCCATACTGGCTAGGAATGTGATCCCTACTGACTTTAATTAAAGAATAACTTGTAGTATATAGATTTATTAGAACTTATTACATAAGATACAAAATTATTGTTGATGCACAGCAACACAGACACACGTGGACCAGAAATGCTTTGCATGGCATTGGAAGGAACAAGATGGGTGTTCAGCCTGGCATGTATGGTGTGCAACGCAACTGAACCATTGGCATGTTCAGAGAGTAGTTCATGTTTATTTCCTTGAAATGCGTGTAATAATGTAACCTTGGTTCCACCTGTTGCCAATCACATTTTGTTGTGGAGGAAATGTCTCCATGGTTACTGATAGTCCCCATTCCTACATGCTCATCTCCCAGTCCCCATTCCTACATGCTCATCTCCACTGTCCTTTAGGATGGTCAGGCCATGCTGTGGGACCTCAATGACAGCAAGCACCTGTACACACTACCAGGGGGTGGAGAAACTATCAATGCTCTTGTCTTCAGCCCTAACCGCTATTGGCTGTGTGCAGCCACTGGATCCACCGTCAAGATATGGGTATGTTACTAGGTGGTGGTGTGGTGTGTGTGCAATGCTGGCATGATTTGCCGTGCAGGACTTGGAGAGCAAGACCGTAGTGGATGAGATCAGAGCTGAGGTTCCAGGAGGTGCATCAGTGGAGTGCATGAGTCTGGCATGGAGCGCTGATGGCCAGACCTTGTTTGCTGGTTACACTGACAATCTCATCCGTGTTTACGATGTGGACACTGTTTAGAAATGTGATGCAACTTGATTGTACTGTATGATATAAAAGAATCCTCTCTTTTTTTTGCATTCAGAAGTTTTTGCAGGGATGATTGTACATATGGTGCGTCTATAAATAGGTGGAACAAGAAGGGTCAAATGCTGGCTTGGTTAAATGGCTACTTCGTTCACGCAATTGGTTTGCAATAGGCTTTTAACCTGTCCAACTGGTTCAATTCCAGTTGACAAAGTGCCATTGACGCTGTCCAGCAATTTTATTTTTTCCTCGCGTTTCTTCTCACACGCACATCGTACTAAACCACTTACTAGTGCAACATAAAGCATACATAAAAGTACATAGATTATATATCTTTTCATTGGTCAGTATGTACAGTGTCACGTGACGGAATCGTCTTAATGGTAGTGAGTTCAACGGTTGGCGGGTCACCGTCGCGTTGTACCTCGAACCGAACCAAGGCAGAGCTGGCGACTATCAGCGCGCATCCTTGTTCCAACGTTAGACCCTCCAAAGGATGGCCATGTCCTGATTTTGTCAAACAAAAACGTGTTGAAGCAATAAATACAAAGTTATTATTCATTGCTTCAACATAAATAAAAACTAAACATCAGCTGGTCGTGTGTTCAATAGGTCTGTTTGTGATCCAACTTCAAGTTGTGGATTAATAACGGTCTGTTTGATAACCAAAAGCAATATTTATGAGGCAAGCAATCACATCAGGACATCCTCATGGCTAGCATCAAGAACCATCAGGGCAGTTAGTGCAAGACATATCAGGTGCTACCATATAAATGCCCAACCACCATTTCAAGGCAAACTGCATTCTCTCGTTCCAGATATAGACCTAAGGCAGGTGAAGGAGTTGCACCTGACAAGGGATACCGATAGAATCCGCAGTAGAACTGTCTTGTATTAGAATATGGTAATTAGCGTCTTCTATATATTGGGAAGGCGCACATAGTTTCATACACACAGGAAATAGAAACGTCCATGCAAGGTGGTTTTTAACATAAAACCACTCTGGGATTGAAAACCATTCTGGGATTAAGCGTCCATGAGAATATCGTACTAAACCATATGGACTTGTCCTGGTTTTGTCAAACAAAAACTGTGTTGAAGCAATGAATAAAAACAGCAATAAATACAAAGTTTTTATTCACTGCTTCAACACGGTTTTTGTTTGACAAAACCAGGACAAGACAATATGGTTTTTACGATATTCCCACCCTGGACGCTTAATCCCAGGATGGTTTTTACGCTATTCCAACAGTAGAGATCCAATCCCAGAGTGGTTTTATGTTATAAACCACCCTGAAAAACCATTTCTGGATGTTTCTAAAGTTTTCCTGTGACAGTTATCTTGAAAGTAATGTCACTGTTTCAGGTCATGCTGACAAGTTGAAATTTTCAATTGAGTCAATGGTGTGTTGACCATCAAGAAGTACAGGACATGTGGAGCATAAGGACCCAGCTGAACAACAATGCAGTCCCAATCCACCATGTTTCAAACTTAAATATGCTTTTTCCAAGCAAGATTGACAGTGGCAATATCAATAGCAGTGAAGGACTTGTTGCTGCACTCATCAGGATTTAGAGGATATTGTAGCAGTGAATAGGAAGAGATCACTTTTGCTGAAAAGCTCACACCTACTAATTAAATGTGAAGCACAACACCAACTCCCCATGAAGTGAACAAAAACAGAGCCTTGTTATTAGTAGGCGATAAAGTCCAACTCTATAATGCAAATCAATTATTTCAATTGTTACATTTCTGTTATCAAAAAATGCAAATCAATAAATCAAACTTGATAACTCACACAATCAAGTGATTTCGCAAATTAATAACTCACTTTTAAATGTATTTGATATCAAAGTGCTTCTCTAAATATCAAATGAAAATTATTTACATTAATAAGCTTACAATAATAAGCCATTAAACAAAAATGACATTTAGCTGTACCAACTGAATATTGAAATTAGTAGCGTAAAAATAATCAATCCGAACTAGACATTGACCATAGGTAATTAAAAGTACCTATTATAATCAATTACTGGGATGCGCTAACTTGAATATTGATGATTACAGAGGACCTTGATAAAATAGCTGTTGAATTGTGTTACTCAACTGCTAATCTGCTACCTGTGGTCAGTCTTTCTGTTGGTCATGCAGTGACACACAACTCAACAATTTGCCTTAAGGAAAAGGGATCGCACTCGTTCCTTGTAGCCAGAGGTATGCCTCAATGTTGCTCTTCAACCTACATGGTGAAGGCTTTCGACAGAAGCCTGCCAACAGAGATGACAATGCACGTTATGTGCCAGGGGGTTATGATATATGTGCCAGGGGGTTATGATATATGTGCCAGGGGGTTTTAATATATGTGCCAGGGGGTTATGATATATGTGCCAGGGGGTTTTGATATATGTGCCAGAAGGTTATGATATATGTGCCAGGGGGTTATGATATATGTGCCAGGGGGTTATGATATATGTGCCAGGGGGTTATGATATATGTGCCAGGGGGTTATGATATATGTGCCAGGGGGTTATGATATATGTGCCAGGGGGTTATGATATATGTGCCAGGGGGTTATGATATATGTGCCAGGGGGTTATGATATATGTGCCAGGGGGTTATGATATATGTGCCAGGGGGTTATGATATATGTGCCAGGGGGTTATGATATATGTGCCAGGGGGTTATGATATATGTGCCAGGGGGTTTTGATATATGTGCCAGGGGGTTTTGATATATGTGCCAGGGGGTTATGATATATGTGCCAGGGGGTTTTGATATATGTGCCAGGGGGTTATGATATATGTGCCAGGGGGTTATGATATATGTGCCAGGGGGTTATGATATATGTGCCAGGGGGTTTTGGAATCGTGGTCAGGATGCATATTTTAATGTAAGGGCTTATCATCCAAATTCTCCTAGCTACTGCTCCATGGGTATACACCACAGGGATGGATGTAAAGATATAGTCAATGAGTGAAAGAAGTTGAACAAGGCGTCTTTACGCCATTCGTTTTCTCTTACCCGACTGTTAAGATAGTAATTGGACTGCGTACAACTAGAGGAGCTGTGGATTCAGACATTTGGCATTTGTGCTTGGCTGAAAAACTCAACAACTGGAGGAATGGCACGTGAGTGTGTAACTTTCAGCATGTGACAAGCAGAAATGATCTCCACCAAACAAGAAAAGCCTTTTCTAGTGGTTAGCTGGTTACAAGCTTTCTTATGCTACCATTCGTGCTGTTATCACATGTATTTAGCAGGTCATCATGACACCACATGACTTGACCCTTGTTGCTGATGAGTACCCTATACCATACCCTTACTGATGAGTACCCTATACCATACCCTTACTGATGAGTACCCTATACCATACCCTTACTGATGAGTACCCTATACCATACCCTTACTGATGAGTACCCTATACCATACTTCTTACTATGTTTATGTAACCATCCATAAGCAAAAAATCAACTAACTGATCATGATTACAATGTAAAGCTATTTAAATATGTCCTGTCCATACCCACCAGAGTCACCAGCTCATAGCCTATTGATACAGACAATGAATTGCAGACCTGGCTTTGTGACACTTGACAACAGTACGATTTGTCAAATGAGCATTGCATTGAAGTTTGGACATAATGTACGTATAGCAGTTTCGATTCAATACGTATAGAAAGCCCATTTGTTTAGCGGTGCCTAAGGTACCAGTACAATGTCCAGTTAACAGATTATACGCGGAAGACGCAAATTTGCGAACGCAGCCCTGGCCGTGTATAACAGACATTGCCAGTAGTTATTGTGTAAAGACGGCCGTAAACGAGTGATTGTTACCAACAGGGTCTGTGCAAATAACTATATCTTATAGTCTTCGTGTATAGGGGAGGGATGTAGCGCGTGATAAAACATGCACACTCAAGGAGTATTTAACTCACATGTATGCCCCGCCCCATCTTATCGTATGCCCCGCCCCATCTTATCGTATGCCCCGCCCCATCTTATCGTATGCCCCGCCCCATCTTATCGTAATAGGTCCCCAATGCAGTGCTACAAGTCAAATGAGCAAGAGAAGAAGCGAGCGTATGAAGAGAGGAGAGGGTGAGAGAAATTGAGCATGGCTCCTTTGCACCCCTCGTAGTCTCAATCTCAGGAGGTATGGGTCCGATAGCCACAACTGTATACAAAAGAATGGCCTCGCTCGTAGCTGAAAACATAATAATCCATATAGCTCTAGTCTACTAAGGCTAAGATGCAAGCTGAGTTTCTCCTTATTGCGATAATGTGCACCAGAGGCTCGAGGTCCTCCTATCACAGACCCACCATCACGTGCACCAGAGGCTCGAGGTCCTCCTATCACAGACCCACCATCACGTGCACCAGAGGCTCGAGGTCCTCCTATCACAGACCCACCATCACGTGCACCAGAGGCTCGAGGTCCTCCTATCACAGACCAACAAACATGTTCAGTGAGGCCATCGATCTTTCCTGCTCAGAAAGCAGGATCTCGAATTGAACATTTACGTCATTCACTTTCAATGCATGCTTATCTCATTATCATGTGTCCACCGGCCACACACACTATGAGACCACTCAGTGTACTGCTACACGATACCAGCTACATACATAACTACATATACACGTATAGCCCAATCAGACACTAAGGGTCATCTCTGGCTCAAATGAATTGCGTCGATCACAACCGCTGCAAAACGAAACCTCACAAGTCACAAAAAAATAGTCTCTCTGAAATATTCCACGCCATGTGGTATATATAGTACGAACGTACTCTGATACCATGCATGAAAAATGACAAGCATTTTAAAATTCCGCGTATAATCAGTTAAACAGCAGTATGCCAAATCACATAGGAAAGAATGCTGTTGTATTGAACCCATGGAGCTGAGTTGAGGAATAATTAAAACCAATATTCCAATTAAAAAAACAAACCATTTGAGAGTATTCATTCATACACCCCCACCACCAAATATCAACAGGAGAACAATGAACACACACATCAAAGTGAGCATGTAGGTCAATATATGAGACTGGGCACCAGGAGCTCTCCTTAAAAACACCATAGCTGTCTCATAGGTGTGAATGGCTGCCTGACAGAGAGAGGTTTCCACCAAATACCGCCTTAAGTAGCTAGAACAGCTGCCTTTGAATGGTCTTCCATTGTTCAGATAATAGACATACAAATATCCATCAGCTGGACGGCCTTGGATATGGTAGTATCCTGGAATGGTCATTAGCTCTTGATATCCAAGTTTTTTGTACAGTTCTGAGAGTGTGTGTGAGTGGAGTTGGGCATGGCTTAAATTGTGGTGTCACACATATACATTTACTTGATCATTAAGCAAATTAATAATGTATTCACAATAACTATTATTCGCTCATCATACAATATACAATCACAACATGCGAGGTACCCTGCCTCAAGAGGCCTCAAGATGAAGCCACATGAGAGCGTTGGCACCCACCAGGGAGCTAGGCATCCATACCAACGTCTCCCCGGACTGATTGGTTGCTCTTCGTGAATGTAAAGAAGCAGTTAGACAGCTTAAGAGAATACAACTACCTCTTGATACCACCACCACATCTTGACACCACCACCATATCTTGACACCACCATATCTTGACACCACCATATCTTGACACCACCACCATATCTTAACACCACCACCACATCTTGACACCACCACCATATCTTAACACCACCCCCACATCTTGACACCACCACCACATCTTGACACCACCACCATATCTTGACACCACCACCACATCTTGACACCACCACCA
This sequence comes from Ephydatia muelleri, assembly GCA_013339895.1. NCBI lineage: Eukaryota > Metazoa > Porifera > Demospongiae > Spongillida > Spongillidae > Ephydatia > Ephydatia muelleri. The sequence goes on along the minus strand of JABACO010000002.1, from coordinate 238,826 downwards.
CATCTTGACACCACCACCATATCTTAACACCACCCCCACATCTTGACACCACCACCACATCTTGACACCACCACCATATCTTGACACCACCACCACATCTTGACACCACCACCACATCTTGACACCACCACCATATCTTGACACCACCACCATATCTTGACACCATCACCATATCTTGTTGAGTGTGCTATGTCAACTAAGGATGGGGCAACGCCCCTATGCATGACTTTATACACATGCAGGTCAGAGTGAACATTTGAATCTATGTACTTTGACTCCATGGAGAGCTTCAAGCAATCACATGAGCTATTGCTATGGAGACCACAGAAAGACATCACAGCTGGGTCTTACTATAGGGCCTGGGGGCGGAGCAGCAATGATAACCATGTTTACGTGACAACTATGTCAGATGGATAATAATTAGATCATTTTATGTTCCTGTTTTGAACACTATCTTGTTTTTCATCAACTGGTGCTCTAGCTAAGTTGGATTGTAGTATTCAATGTGTAGGTACCACACACACAGACACAGACAGACACACACACACACACAAACATACACCCACACATACACACACACAACCATACACACACACATACACACACACATACACACACACAATTTCCTCTTTCAGGTTTGAGGTGAAATTGGGTTCATAGTACTGTGGCACTGCAATGTACCTAATCACTCACTGATTGCTGACAAGTTCGTGGACAAGACGTGTAAGTAGATCACGTCACAGGTGGGAATACGTGATACGTGGTGCATCAACGACTGCATGAGAAAGGAAGCCACGCCCCTCTGGCGATAACCAGCGCACACGCCTGCATTGGAAGGACGTAAGCCTCAGCAATGGCAGGGCATCCCGCACCTACCTAAGCTGATAACGTACATGACGGTGGAGGTCTGGTGGGCGCTGTCCAGTACACAGCCAACCTCGCCCTCCAAGTGGCGTAGTGACTGCTCTTCGCCTATCACCATTCCCACCAGCTCCTGCTGACGACTGAATACCCCAACTGAGAACACCTGTGTGCATTGGATCCCGTCACGGACGTTCGCGAGGTGAAGTGACACGGCCCGCTCAGACACATACTTTGTTGCTTACGACATAATCGTACCAAGAATCAGGGTAATTGATAGGGAAGCATTCTGAACATAGGTTTCGCACTGCTTTGCTGTCGTCTGTTCTGAGGGACCGATGCGTACAATCCTCTAGCAGTAACTGCGGCCCTACCAGATCCAGCGACGCCATACAACCAACTTTTACTCCAATTAATTCTCACCAACACCAAATGTTACATGGTACATACATTTGAACACACAATACGATAAAATCAATTTTTTTTTTTATGACGCTGGGAAGTACGTATGCACTATTCCCATCAGTTTCATTTCAGTGAGTGCACGCTTAAAGGCCCTGGGCGTAGCCTTCGCTCCATAATCCTTTTTCCATCTGCATTGAATTAGTAAGTAATTAATGGTCAATGCACTAATTGTCTAACCTCAGAAGAGCTTGATAAGAGGCTTCGTGTAGATCAGCAAAGTGTGCCTGTTGAATGCTTTGTATTGACGTCTCGTCTAGGCCCAGATGCCTAGAAAGCATCTTCCAATCTCTTCCTATTTCCCTTGCAACGCTATTCAATAGCCGATCATCAAGTGCTTCACCCACAAACGTATTTTGAGGTACAACACCTCTATTTGCTGCAGACAAATAAGGCAGTGAGATGGGTAAGCAAATGAACACGGAGAACATTACGGAGAACATTACCTTCCATCACTTCTGACCATTGTTCAACCTCGATGGCCAAGTCAATGCGTCCTATGTTCCGATATATGGCAGAAAGGGCGCCTGGCGTTTCGTGACTGATTTTATCTAGTAAGGTTCATGGTGTCATTAGTATATTCAATACATCGCGTATCAAACGTACCTTTTTGCAGTAATTCCCTGAACAGATCCGTAGGTTTGCTTACGTCTTGGTTCATATCCTCCTCGTACAAGAACCTTATATTTTCCTCGTCCTTGGCTGACATTTTTTCGCCGAGCCTGATGAGCAATTTTTTGAATTCTAGCTTTCTTCTGTTCGATTCGTCCATTTGCCACAATATAAACACAATGGGCACTAATTAGAAATAGTTAAACAGCATCATCGTAAACAAATGAAACGCAGGAAAGTGAACTTGAAACTTGACAAGGAGAAAAAGACGCACACGCAATGCAGTACATGTAGGTGGTTATATTTGATTTCTCGTGTGCAATGTTCCAGCTATCATAGCTCCGAAACGACACGCCGTGGAGTTAAGTGTTAAAGAGCACCTCAATGCGTCACCATCGCTAGCCGACAGCACTCTCGACCTTACCGTTACGTACGATTACAACATGCCCGCGTATGTAGGTGAGTGAATTTTTTTTTTTCCTGGTGTAGTGGCGACCACAAATTTATTAACTTTCGATCCAGCTTCAGGTCCAGTGAAGTCGAACAATGAAATAGTTCAACTGTTCACGATCGATGTATGTATGGGGAGATGTATGTATGGGGAGATGTATGTATGGGGAGATGTATGTATGGGGAGATGTATTTATGGGGAGATGTATGTATGGGGAGTTGTATGTATGGGGAGATGTATGTATGGGGAGATGTATGTATGGGGAGATGTATGTATGGGGAGATGTATGTATGGGGAGATGTATGTATGGGGAGATGTGTGTATGGGGAGATGTGTGTATGGGGAGATGTATGTATGGGGAGATGTATGTATGGGGAGATGTATGTATGGGGAGATGTATGTATGGGGAGATGTATGTATGGGGAGATGTATGTATGGGGAGATGTATGTATGGGGAGATGTATGTATGGGGAGTTTGTGTTGTGAGATGGTGTACACGATCTTTCATTGGCACTAATTGGCATTTCCATCTTTTCACAGGAGAGCCCTCTTCGTCAGCCCAAACAGAGGCTCTCCTTACCCACCCTGCCAGAGTCACATGACTCACCAACAAAGAAGAAACCTCGCAGGTGGGTTTGCCATACAATCGCCATGGTAACTGTGTTGGTATTAATATTTTGCTCCCAGAATGAAAGGCATGGGCACCAGTGTAAGTCCAGAGGACCTGCGTAGATTTGAAGAGCTTGCACATCAGTTGGTTGAGTGTAGAGGTCCATTGGACCTGGAGGTCCAGTCCCCAGGAAATGAGGTTGGATGTGACCAAAAGCTTGGCCTACACAATGGGTCAGTACAACATGGGATAACAGAAATCTCTCTGTCAGGAGATGAAGAGTTTGAGGATCTTTTTACCTCAGAAGAACTTAGCACTCTGGACTGCATTATACGTAGTGCAGATAAACTATCTCCGATCCATATTCCTCCTCTTCCTCCTCCCCCTCCTCTCCCTCCATCGACGCAACCTTCTTGTTCGACTACACATTCCACATGTCCTGCTCCACTATGTGGTTATTCGGCTCCTCCCTCTAAGTGCTTGGCCACACCCCCTAGTTATTCGGCTCCTCCCTCTAAGTGCTTTGCCACACCCCCTAGTTATTTGGCTCCTCCCTCTAAGTGCTTGGCCACACCCCCTAGTTATTTGGCTCCACAACTCAAAGGCTATCATTCAGATGATGACGATAACTTCTGGACAGATGCGGCAGACATGTTAGAGAGTAGTCCGTTGGAGGAGGTAGTGAGCCATGTGAAGTCCGGTACTGCAGCTCACCATGCTAGCTGCTCACCAGTGGCTGTAGTGCTGACAGACTGCTCCAATTTGCCTTTGTGGTCTTCATCCCAGCCTCAGCCTTGCAGTCAGGAGGACATTGCACAGAAAAGGAACAAAGCACTTGAGAAGTTGGCCAGGAAGCGCTGCAAGCTAAAAGTCGCATAATTGTTTGTGTAAACAATTGAATTGTTGTATGTGAAATCATTGTTCAGGGGTCACAGGTACCCAATGTGTGTTTATATTTCTTGTTCTTTTTTCCGAAAGTTCGCCAACCTCATCAATGATTAATTTGCTCCTCATGTAGGTGACAGTTTTTTTTTTCAACATAACTGTGTTGTCCTTCACCTCTCAATCCTACATTGAAATCTTTTGCAGACACGGATTGTAGGTTTCATCTTTCTTCCGTTACGTCGTCTATATTCAGTTGGAGTATTCGTAGTAACGAGCTCACTTGCTTGGCTTTTGGGTCTTGTGGGCTTTTTTTCACAGTACGACGCTAAGCAGCTATCATTGTTGTGTTGTACTTACATCCAGTGTTTGCCGACCTTACCACTCATCAGTGTAGATGGGATCATTTCAGGGACCAAACGCATGCACGATTTCAAGATTTCAAGATTTTTTTCTTCTACAAGATTTCAATATTCTAGAAGTCTGGCTCTTCTTACGCATTGACAATCGGATTATCTGTATGGAGCTGTAAGACTCTGAATTTTTTATCAGCCATACATTTCAACGTAAGCGTACATTTCTATGGCATGTACTGGAAATTTTATCTAGGTCCCTTTTCGCGTCCCAAATAGTTCTCAGTAGTATATTATTATATCACACGAACATGATACGTACATGATACGTGACTATTACATTCCTATATCACCATAGAGCAGGGCCGGCGGAACCGGGTGGGCTGGGTGGGCTATAGCCCTACCAGATTTGGCTGTCGACGCCATTTATAACTATTAATATTAAGGTTATATTGATTAATAGTTTTTAAATTATCGTTCATTGCGCAGCAGCTGGTACGTATTCAATGGCTACATTCGAAGCAAAATTACTCGTAGTATCAGACACCCCCCATCAACCCGCAGGTTTTAAATTCCCGCGAAGGGAGATAGGAAAACAGCACCGTAGCTTCCAGCCGATCTGGTTTTCGAAGTGGAAATGGTTACATTACAGCGAGTCGGATGACAAGGTATTCTGTCATACTTGCGTTAAGGCTGTCAGAGATTTCAAAAGGAGTTCAAAAAATGCCGAGGAAGCCTTTCTGACTAGAGGGTACAATAACTGGAAGGCAGCTACTGATGCGTTTCGCAAACACGAGTCAAGCGATTGCCATGCACAGTCGGTAGAGAAACTGTATACTCTACCGTCCACTACAAAAGACATCGGCGAAACTCTCTCCACCCTTCATGCTCAAGAAAAGCTTCAGAATCGCCAGTGCTTGTTGAAGGTTTTTTCTGCCCTTCGTTTTTTGTCCAGGCAGTGTTGTGCAATAAGGGGTGATGCCGATGAGAATGATTGTAATTTCGTGCAGCTTTTGAAGTTATGTGGAGAAAGTGATATAAAATTGCAAGAGTGGATGATAAAAGGAAGAGACAAGTATTTATGCCACGAGGCTCAGAATGAAATGCTTAAAATCATGGCATTGAAGGTGCTTAAAGATATAGGCCTTTGCCTCCATAAGTCCCCATTTTACACCATTATGGCGGATGAAACGACTGATAAAACCAACAAAGAGCAAGTTACTCTCGTTTTACGATGGATGGATGATTCTAACTTTGAAGTACACGAGGAATTTATTGGTCTATACGAAGTGGAGTCCATTACTTCGGACAGTATTGTTTCTGTCGTAAAGGACACCTTGATTCGATTGAATTTATCACTGTCTAAGGCACGAGGGCAGTGTTACGACGGGGCAAGCAATATGAGTGGTATCCGAAATGGAGTAGCTACTCAGCTATGCAAGGAGGAACCAAGAGCCGTATACACTCACTGCTATGGCCATGCATTGAACCTCGCTGTTTCGGATGCTATCAAAGGTTCAAAAGTTATGAAATCATGTCTTGATACTGCTTACGAAATCACTAAGTTGATTAAAAATTCACCACGAAGAGAAGCAATATTCCATGCACTGAAAAATGAATTGTCACCTAGTACCTGTGGTATTCGTGTTTTATGTCCGACCCGGTGGACAGTTCGTGCAGAATCATTAGCTAGTATTCTTTCCAACTACAGTGTGTTGCGTGCAACGTGGGATGATTGTATTGCCGTTTGCCGGGACACGGAGTTAGTTGCTCGAATTAACGGTGTGTCATCTCAAATGAACAAATTTGATTTCCTTTTTGGTCTAGAATTGGCAGAAACGGTATTGAGAATTTCAGACAATTTGAGCAAAACGCTGCAACACAAGGAGTACTCTGCTGCTGAAGGTCAAGAAATATCAAGCTTAACTGTCAAAACGTTGGAAAGCATTCGAAATGAAAGCAGCTTTGACATGTTGTGGGACAAAATAGAATTGCGAAGGCAAGCATTGGAAGTTGATCCACCTGTTATAGGACGAAAAAGAAAAGAACCTCAAAGATATTGCTCAGCTACTACTTATCCAGGCGACCATTTTGAAAGCGCAAAACATTCTTACCGCCAACAGTACTTTGAAGCAATTGATTTAGCAATTCATTGTATACGTTCCCGATTTGAACAGCCAGGTTATGAAGTGTATAAAAATTTAGAGCAACTAATTACAAAAGCTGTGACACAAAACAGTTTTGATTATGAACTGAAATATGTTGCTGAATTCTACGGAGACGATGTAGATAAAAATAATCTTGCCATTCAGCTGAATATTCTTGCAACAGACTACCCGCAAGTTCGTACACCACCGAGCATTTTTGCAATTATTGATTACTTTAAGTCTCTTTCACCTGCCAAAAAGCATTTAATGGATCAAGTGTGCACTGTACTGAAACTCATTCTGATCATGCCTGCTACAAATGCTACCAGTGAGCGATCATTTAGTGCCCTGCGTAGGTTGAAAACATATCTTCGCTCATCTATGTCTCAACAGAGACTGAACCATCTTATGCTGCTTCACGTTCACAAAGAACGTACAGATGCTTTGGATCTAGAAGAAGCAGCCAGGGAGTTCATAGTCAACTCAGAGCACAGGCAACGTATTTGCGGAGCGTTTTAATCATTATTTTGCAGACCGAATGAACATGCATATTGAAAATTAATTGATTTATGCGTAGATATTAATAATCAGTAACGATGAATATTAATTAACCTAATGAATATTAATCAGCCCAACCAGTTTCTATAGCCTTCCGCCGGGCCTGCATAGAGAATGTTTTTAGTTACTTGTATAATTATCGAGTATTCGAAGGCCTAGGGGCATGCCGCATGCACCTCGCTTTTATTTGCATGAAGTTAGGAAATTACGACAATTGTACAAAAACAAAACAGCAACAACAACAAAAAAAAAGCTAGATCTATGTAGGGCCGCAGGGCAGATAACGAGGTCAGGCTGAGGACGAGACTACACCATGGATGCATCTGTCGTATAGTCTCGTACCCAGACCCTGATTCCCGCAGCTGCGGATGGATTACATCACCACTACGCCTGGTAAAATGCCTAACCAAAGTCGTTCTGAGAGCAATCGATTTTATCAGAATGCAGAGCACCCGTGACGTCATTTATGGAGTGTAATTGATCAATAAGTATTAAGTTAGACACGTATCGTTTTAGTCATGGCAAGCAACGATCTCGACGCCATCATCTTAAAAGCTTGGGATATCCCTCGCTTAGGGAAAATCAGCTTAAAGCCGTGAAGAGCTTTATGCAAGGAAATGATGTATTCTTCATTCTCCCCACTGGGAGTGGTAAATCGTTGTGCTTCTCCGTGCTACCGGCCGTTCGCCTTTGACTACCTCTATGGGCGCGTTGGAAGCATTGTGATCGTCGTGTCGCCGCTAATTGCCTTGATGAAGGACCAAGTATGTTGCAACTCATTATAAAATTAGGCTTCACTAACAGCTTTTTATGACTGCACAGGTAACAGCTCTCAACTCTAAAGGTGTTTCAGCAGCGTATATAAATAGCGAAACGGATGACCGTGTCCAATGTGAAGCGATACTAAGAGGCGAGGTTCAAATAGTCTTTATAGGTCTAGAAAGTTTGTTGCAAAACACGACATGGAGAGAAATGCTCAGAACTCCTGTGTATAAAAGTAATTTGGTGGCTTTTGTAGTGGACGAGGTCCACTGTGTTCCCAAATGGTTAGCTACCTTCTGCATTATTTAAATTGCTTTCATACTGTCATGTCCTTATTTGTAGGGGTGACTTTTTTCGACAGGAATTTAGAAATCTTGGAGCAGTAAGAAGCTTAATTCCATCACACGTCCACATCATGGCCATGACAGCAACTGCCACAACCACAACGAGAGAGAACGTCATTACTAGTTTGGGTCTTATTGACACAGTCATTGTGTCTTCATCACCAGATAAGCCTAATATCAGTTATTCAGTACGTGTGAAAGCGAGCATAGAAGATGTCTTTACACCACTGGTTGATAAGCTTAGAGCTGCTAGATGTCGGCTGCCAAGGGTAATAATATACTGTAGAAGGTGTGAAGAGCAGAACTGTACCACTTCTTTCATTCTTCACTAAAGCAAGAGTTCACTGAACCAGTTGGGGCACCAAATTAAGCAATGTATCGCCTTGTGGACATGTATACAGGTGTAACACGAAAGTCCATACGAGATTCTATTGTAACCTCTTTTGGTACAAGCCATGCGCCTCTTTGTGTGGTGATATGTACCATAGCATTTGGCATGGGCAAAGACTGTGTAGATGTACGCCAGGTCATCCATTGGGGACCTTCATCTGACATTGAATCATATGTTCAGGAGTGTGGTTGAGCTGGTAGAAATGGTCTCCCATCTAATGCTGTACTGTTTTGGAAAACGTCCGATTTTAGATTCCAAAGCAAGGAAATGGAACTTTACTGCAGGGGCCAAGAAGAGTTCAGAAGTGCTAAGCTCATGTCTTATTTTGACTGTACTAACAATAGCATTGCAGGTTGTAAATGCTGTGATGTTTGTGCTGCTAAATGCAAATGTACAACGCATAGTTGTGATTGTAAATCTTTTCCCATTTAATTCTGTTAAATTACAAGCAACTGTTATTCCGGATATAAATCATTAATTGCATGAATACACACGATGCCAGAAATGTTGTATAGGACAGGTGTGCATACAGTATGGGAAAGGTAGGTTGGGAGACTTGTGCACTGCAGTGGCTGATGACTGATAGAGTCCCCCTCCCTTGGTCCCCCTCCCTTGGTTCCCTCTTTCCGCGTAGTGGTGATGTAATCCATCCGCAGCTGCGGGAATCAGGGTCTGGGTACGAGACTATCCGTCGTACAGAAAATAATGGATCGTTTCAGGTACCTAACGCATGTTTTTCACGATTTCAATATATATATATATGTAGTATTCTAGATGTTTGGAATGACCTCTACACATGGCTTCTTACGCACTGAGAATCAGAGTATCCGTCATGACTCATGGAGTTGTAAGGCTCTGAATTAGCCATACATTTCAACGCCATTTCTATTGCGCGTACTGGAAATCTTATAATGATGCGCTACGTCCCTTTTCGTGGAAACGATCCCACGTGATAGATATTTGGAATCGTTTTCCGCAAAAGGGACCTAGCGCATAAATTTCCATAATTACTCTAAACCATGCCCACAGGAGCTAATCCTACATAGGACACGCTATCGATAACATTACACGTGAGCACAGATGGCGGAGACGTGTGGAAAGGTCAGTTGAACAGCAATGCGAGGAGTACATTCACTATCAAATTCCGTTGTGCTTCTATAAGGTGATTCAGTGTCGTGCCGCAGTAGCGTGGGAGGCCAAAAAGCCCCTCTCTATCGAGACTGTGGAAGTACAGCCCCCAAAGTCCGGAGAAGTGCGCATAAAGGTAAGTTATGGAAGGGGAAATATACTTGTACGGCTGTGCGTCATTTAAAATGTATCCCGCTCTCCTTTACCACTCGTGTGCCTTATCAGATCTTAGCCACCGGTGTGTGCCATACTGATGCCTACACTCTGGAGGGCCACGACCCCGAGGGAATATTTCCCTGCATCCTTGGCCACGAAGGGGGAGGAGTAGTGGAGAGTGTAGGAGAGGGTGTGACCACTGTGCAGCCAGGTACACACACACACACATGCACACACACATGTACACACACACATGTGTACACTTGTACACAAACATGTGCACATACATGTGCACACACACATGCACACACACATGCACACACACATGCACACACACAATGACATACACACATGCACACACACACGTACACACACACAATGACATACACACATGTACGCACACATGCGCACACACACATGAACACATACCACCTAATCACTGATTATTTCCTGTTGCTAGGGGATCACGTGGTACCACTGTACATACCGCAATGTAGGGAATGCAAGTTCTGTAAAAGTCCAAAGACCAACCTGTGTCAGAAGATCAGGCAAGTCGAGTTTCCATGAGACAGGATCCTTCCCATTCAACATTGTGCTTCTCCTGGTTATCGCTGGTTATTAAACCTCATGTTTGGGTTACCTCTCCACTAGCAGTAGGTCCTTGATTGGGCAAACAATGGATGTCCTTAAACGATTTTAGGCAACTTCAAGTTCATTGGTATAGCTGCATGAACAGTCAATCATTTAGTAGATATTCTTCAGCACTGAGTAAAAAAGAAATAATTGATGCGTTCGTCTTTTCTGTTAGTTAACAGTGTTTTGTTTTGTTGTTGCACACATGTGTAACCTGGTTACCGTTTCCAGGGTTACACAGGGGAAGGGTCTGATGCCAGATGGGACATCCAGGTTCACGTGCAAGGGCCAGTCCATCTTCCACTTCATGGGGACCAGCACATTCAGCGAGTACACTGTGGTCCCCGAGATCTCCATTGCTAAGATCAATTCTGCCGCTCCACTTGATAAAGTCTGCCTGCTTGGATGCGGCATACCCACTGGTAGGCGGGGCTAATCCTCTAGGGGCGGGGCTAGTCCACACCCCTCCCCCTCCCCCCCTTAGGCTATGGGGCTGTGCTCAATACTGCTCAGGTGGAGAAAGGGTCCACAGTGGCGGTGTGGGGATGTGGGGCTGTAGGGCTGGCAGTGATTATGGGAGCTAAGGAGGCCGGCGCCTCTCGTATCATTGCTGTGGACATTAACCCTGAGAAGTGGCCTATCGGTGAGTGAATGGTTTGTGGCATTTACCTCTTGCATGTGGTACCATGCGTGTACCTCTTGCATGTGGTTCCATGCAGCCCAGCAGTTTGGGGCGACGGAGTTCTTTAACCCCCAAGACCACCAGCGTCCATCCCAAGAGGTGTTGGTGCAGATGACAGATGGAGGCCTGGATTACACGTTTGAGTGTATTGGAAACGTGCAGACGATGGTAGGTGTGGAGTGGTAGGTGTGATGTGGGTGTGGTCACCACGCCCCCTGCATACAGCGAGCAGCCTTGGAGGCGTGCCACAAGGGATGGGGTGTGTCCACCATCATTGGAGTGGCTGCAGCAGGGAAAGGTGAGTGGTTGGGGCTGATGGTGGGCATTAATTAGAATTATGCCTCAACAGAGATCTCTACCCGGCCATTCCAACTGGTCACTGGAAGAGTGTGGAAAGGAACTGCTTTCGGAGGTAATGCTGATTATTAAAATTAATAATTGAAATCAGTGGTATGTCTTTTGTGTGCATGTGTGTGTGTGTGTCTGTATGTTTTTGTGTCTCTGTGTGTGTGTCTGTACGTGTGTGTGTGTGTATGTGTACGTGTGTGTGTGTATGTGTACGTGTGTGTGTGTCTGTACGTGTGTGTGTGTATGTGTACGTGTGTGTGTGTGTGTGTGCGCGTGTGTGCATGTGTGTCTGTACGTGTGTGTGTGTGTGTGTGTGTGTGTGCGTGCATGTGTGTGTACATGTGTGTGTGTACGTGTGTGTGTGTGTGTGTGTGTGTGTGTGTGTGTAGGTTGGAAGAGCAGGGACAGTGTACCAAAGCTTGTGGAGCAGTATTTGGGAGGAAACCTGAAGATTGATGAGTTTGTCTCTCACACCATGAGTCTAGCAGACATCAACAATGCATTTGAACTAATGCACTTGGGGAAGAGGTGTGTGGTCATCATAGTCTACTCTATTTAACCATCTTTGTGTTCTTACAGCATACGATCTGTCGTGCTGTACTGAATGGCCTTGGACAGTTCAATATTACTTTGATGCCGTTAAATGCTTGAATGATTAGAAGGCCTTAACCTTAACGTGAACTGGGCACGAGGATGGGACAGTTTGATTTATACAGTATAAATAATCGCAACGCCAAACAGAATGCACACCAAAGTTTCTATCTAGCTAGTTGACTGACCCTGTCGGCTAATCCTGCACATTCTCGTTGTGTTAACACGTTGCACACTTGTACTTCTTGATGCTGTCACTAATCTCTTTCAAAAGCGCATGCGCTGATTAATAATCTTTGTTAATCACGTGCAAAGATGTCGTGGGATCGAGGTGCAGACGATTTCTCCTCGACTGGGCGCAGTGGGGTGGTAGCGCCTCCAAGTGAGTGTGAGATGTTGCGTGCGAAACGTTCCTTCACTTTCTGACGTAGTGAGCTCCTTGTCCGGGCTGAATATATCACCGTATGCTCTGGACCCAACATATTTACCCGAAGTATGTGTGCGTAATGTCGTAATGTTGGTGATTCTGTGCTGGAGTTATTATGCCTCTGTGTCGTGCTGTTGAAGAGTCCAGAGTTCATCTTTCCCGTTGAGAGGAAAAAAAAGTCATGGAATGAGAAAATGTTTGATCGGACGGGAACGAGCTATTTGGCAGGTCAGTATTGCTAGGATTTTTTGTGTTGTGAGTCGTAGCTATGTCTGCAGGCATGGCGCTGGGAGGTGTGTGGGGTCTGGCAGAAGGTCTGAAACATTCAGAAGCAAGGACGTACAGGCTTCGCATGAACAGCATTCTGAACGGTTGTACCAGGAGAGGTCCGTTCCTAGGCAACAATCTCGCTGTACTTGGTAAGTAAACAAGTGGGCGTGGTCTTACACAACGCCAATTCCGTTGTTAGTGTGCGAGACGAGTGTTCGCATTTAGATGATAGGATTGCACGTTTAATGTGAACAGAATTGCAATACTGAGTTAAGCTGTATGTGATGAAACACAACACTGCTAGTTGTTCAAACTTACTGCAAAGGGTTTGTTCAAAGAAATTAGTGGGGTGTGTGGTCTTGGGATTTAAGTAACCACCCTATGTTACCAGCCCCAGGTAGTTGAAGTATGGATGTAGAAAGTGAGTACAATAAAGCAACTCTGCATCTGACAGTCACTTTCAGTTTCATACAGTAAACATCAGTATCCTTGCATACCCATGTGTACTCTTGCATACCCTTGTATACCCTTGTATATCTTTGCACACCATATGTACCTAGCACTGATGTACAGTTCCACGGAGTCTCTTGTTGGACACCTTCGAGGACAAGAGGACACACTTAACTCTGTAGCAGCTGCAGCAGTTGCAGGGGTGCTCTACAAGTCCACTGGTATGTACAGATGTGCAAAGCCAGGAGAGTGTAGGATAAAGTCATGTATATTTTGGCAGGTGGAGATATGACCTTTCACCTTCACTGATGTAGTAATGAGGGAAAGCAATATTAACCCCTGATGCCCGATATTAACCCCCGACACCTGGTATTAACCCCTGACACCTGGTATTAACCCCTGACACCTGGTATGCCTTGACTTTTGTAACGCTCTATTTTTTGGAAGGAAATAAATTACCTACAAAGTGTTTCCAGTAACAGTAGTGTTTAGTCTACATATAAACACTCTCGATAAGCAAAGGACCTAACACATATGTTGCTTAACTCAGCAGTCGTGTTACCTTGACAAATGTGTTGTTTTATCTGTATGAGCATAGAGTGTTGGGTGGCTGCTGGAACTTGTCTCCAATACTAGTTACTTTCCAGGTTCCAAGTTCAATTGCGATCTAATTAACAGTGCAATGAGTAACATTGCACACACACAATTCATGCATGTTACTGGTTTATTAAAAGTCCATGGGTAATTTGAATATGTATTAGTAATGATTGAGTGCTTTACATCAATGTCTCTATCTTTGATATTACATGTAGAAATCATGGACTGCGTTTTGCACATTTGTCGTGTGTGTGTGTCCATTATGTGTCATGTGTGTCCATTAATTGCAGATGTTGGGTAGCATCAGGAAATTTCCTAGGTTGATATATTTTCACAATAGCACATAAGGGTATTTTTTCTACACTCAAATATTTACAAACAAATGTCAAAGATTAAAGCTGTTGAAATGCTTTACCTTGCTATCCAAACCTCTCTGTACACAACATGGTAGGTAGCCGTGGATACAACATGGTAGGTAGCCTTGGATACAACATGGTAGGTAGCCTTGGATACAACATGGTAGGTAGCCATGGATACAACATGGTAGGTAGCCTTGGATACAACATGGTAGGTAGCCGTGGATACAACATGGTAGGTAGCCTTGGATACAACATGGTAGGTAGCCATGGATACAACATGGTAGGTAGCCATGGATACAACATGGTAGGTAGCCATGGATACAACATGGTAGGTAGCCATGGATACAACAGCTACTTCGCTTGCCCGCATGGTTGCACGACACTTCTTTGTGTGTTTTCTTCTTCAGCAAAGATGCAAGAGATGAGACTATCTCAAATGAAACACAGCCACTTTCTCTTATCTCAATCCTATCTCAGACATGTGTAGCTGGTACGACCAAGTGTGTATTGTGACAGCATGTTCCAAACTAAGTTCCTTGTCAGCAGACGTGGAACAACAGCATACCAATGGCAGCTACAGCCCTATCTTTTACATGTGTAACAGACAGGTATCCTAGTAACAGGTATCCTAGTAACAGGTATCCTAGTAACAGGTATCCTAGTAACAGGTATCCTAGTAACAGGTATCCTAGTAACTGATATGGAGTAATATTGTGCTTCTTCCTAAAGTAGAGACATCAATGCCCGACTTCTCCTGTTTCTTTGAAATGGACTAACTACATCTAATGGAGATAGCAAACTTTCTTTCTCATCTTGAAGCACATCCAAGCTAACTCTATCTCTGGACCCTTCACCAGACATGCTTGTGTCAACTGATGCACATGCCTCTGCACTGGTACTATCCATACCTTCATAAAACACTTCTTCTCGGAAATTCTGAAAAGACTGTTCTTTTGGATTTTCCTTTAAGTCACTTGATCCATTTCATGCGCAGCAACAGAAAGTGAAATGTCCATTTCTTTTCTAGTTCCTACCTTTTTAAGCCCTTCATCAAGCAAGAACTGCCTTGCTGCTTTCAGTGTTGCTCTTAACTTCTTTACATACCAGATGTGAGCCTCCACATTCATTATTTTTTGTCTTTCTGTCATGACGCAAACAAGGAACACTAATTATGCTTGCGCGCGCAAACGTTATTGACAATTATTGACAAAAACTTTAAAGGTATTGATGTTGTTGAAGTATTTTTGGTGACCCCAAATAGAAAGCGGGGGGTCGGCACATGTTTTGGGGATGCCAACTGATAATGGATGCATCTCTTCTCGCCAAGGGATGCATCTCTTCTCGCCAAGGGATGCATCTCTTCTCGCCAAGGGATGCATCTCTTCTCGCCAAGGGAATCCAACTTTTTCACATTTTGCCCAGTTTTCATTGCAAATAGATGTCTATAGACATAAAATATAACAAATATTTCAAAATGCAAGAAAAAAATGCTATTAACTACATATTCATTTTGTTTTCCATTTGTTCCATTAATTGTGTAGTTGAATGTAATGACAGTTATGCCATAACTCCAAAATGTCTTCTTTTTTTAGCTCCAACATTCAAAATCCAACTTAATTCAAACTATTCGACATTGTGTTTAGTGAAATGTGATACTGTGGGCTATTTTGAGTGTATTTTTGCAAAAAGAACATGGAGGTCATACCCATCACCAATGTCTGCATCTGAAATCACTGTGATGGGGAATTAGCAAACACTTTTTGGTAGGCAGAGTTAACATGCCAAACCTCTCTGATGCTTCCTTACGTGTTGGCTGTAACCTCTCTGATGCTTCCTCTCGTGTTGGCTGGAACCTTTGGATGGTCTTAGAGAACATCTTACTGACCTTGCTCTTGGCATCAATCCCCTCCTTCAGCTTGATGCAGTGTGTGTTCTTAGTGCTGGTGGCCCAGCGTCAATGTCAGAGAGGTTTGGCATGTACTGGATGTCAGAGAGGGTTGGCATGTATTGGGCTAACGAATCAAGTTCCTTGGTCGAAATCAGATTCATTTTCTCAAATTCGACTGGTCAGCTCAACCTTTCTGGCACTATTTAACGATAGGCACTTCAAACCTGCAGCTTTGGGGTTTCCCCTTGAAGCCCTCTTTTAGTGGTGGTCCTCTCTCTGCTAGCTATTCGTGCTGGCCCATATAATACCACCACTCCATCCTCATATAGCCACTCCTTCATCCTCACATAGCCACTCCTCCATCCTCACATAGCCACTCCTCCATCCTCACATAACCAAATACATGGGTGTTAAATTTTAATTTGGCTCCATTTTGGGCCATAAATAGAGCATGAGTGCGCATGAAGCAGGAGTTGTTATGTGAGGATGGAGGAGTGGTTATGTGAGGATGGAGGAGTGGTTATGTGAGGATGGAGGAGTGGTTATGTGAGGATGGTCGGTATATTGTGGAGCGAAAGGTGTTCATTTTTGACTTGGTATGTAACTTCTTACATCATATACAAATTGTTAAGTATTAAAACTTCCACATTGTGAAATACTTGCAACATATGTACTCCCACTGAACAGATCAAAATATGTTTTTCTCCACCTGTCCTTTTGACCTTTGATAAACGCTTGTACTACTAAACAATGGTACATCCTTTAGTTGATGGTGTTATGAATACACTTAGTGAGGTAGTTGATTCACTTACTGCATATTATACAACCACACAGCTAAGGCCATGTTTAATCCCTGTACTCACGAGGGGGGGGCCACAGGTTTTTGTTTAGGCATTCAGCCGTTTCAGCTTTCTAGTGATGTTGAATGGCTTTGCAACATGCCTGCTGTATTTAGCCGAAGGTTTGGGGCACTGCCTTCTCTAATAGCATAGCTCATCTCAACCAAGCCATCCTGGATGAAATGCGCTACGGAATTCAATAAACAATGGTCATAGATCACCTTTTGAGCCAGAGTATTTGGAAGAGTTGTCTTTGAAGGCCATAGATGTGGACTGACTACTCACGTTTTCCTGCCTAGCTATAAATGGCCGCCATTTACATGCTTGCCTGCATAGCATTTTTATTTACCTATGTCCCGGTAGTACGACTTTGACAAGCTGCTATAAGAGAGTAAGGCTGTCAAAGCTTCGGGTCAAACAGATAAGGACTTATAAAACTGTGACCAAGCCATCAAAACATCGCTAGGAAGCTGAAACAGCAGAATGTAACAAACTTTGTTGCCTGTAGGCTACACTGGTGAACACACGATGCACACTAAGGCCGATAGTCCACATGTCTTAGTTTGAGGCCTTGATGTAATAACAACACCTTGGGTAAAGACATTGGTGTGTTTTGTAATACTGCACACTTGTTTTTTTTTCTGTAGCTGGTGTGAGGCCTATGCTGGTGGCTGGGGCTGTTGGGTGTGGTCTGGTAGGTGCTTACACCATTACAAAAGCGCTGCTTCAAACCAGATTCCCCTGGATCAGAAGAGACTACTCATGAGCGCGTGTCTTGTACTCTGCAGACTTGCTAGCAATTCATCACCACTTGTCACTATTTGTCTGTTCCTTTAACGTGTCGAATGATGTTTATCTAGGGGGCGCCAGGGATGTGGGGTGCACGTGAGTATTCACGTGTCATCGCAGATATTGCATTGAATTATATAAACAATCGTCAGCTGCAGCAGCGATGGCTACCGTGTTGTCTGCGAATGATATACACGCCACTGTCGGGCATGTCACACGCAACAAGCGCGGCCAGGTGATTGGTCAGAGGGCCGGCGGCTTCAGAGGTTGCTGCGTGTGGCTCACAGGCCTATCTGGAGCGGGAAAGACGACCATTAGTTTCGCCCTCGAGGAGTATCTTGTAGGGCGAGGCGTGCCTGCCTACACTTTGGATGGAGACAATATAAGAACGGGTGAGTGTGATGTGCATGACGTCGAGCTATCTGTGCCATGCATGTGTGTTGTGATGAAAGTGTGTCACGCCTTGGTTTAACAATGCAGCTCTATTGTAGTTGAGTTTGCATCAAAGGGCAATCGTCGATGCCGAAATATGTTCTGTTGAACTAGAGTAGAGTTCGGGTTGATTGTGGAGACATACCTAAGTCGTGAAAATAAATTGTATAATTTTTCAACTGTAACAGTATTTAAACACATATTTGGTGTAGTTGTACGTTACTCCAGCTTGTATTGCGGCAAACATTGCCTAGCAGATTTGACTTTTCTGTTTACTTGTAACAGAGATAATATATAAAGGGATTGGCAACGCGTCACGTGAGCCATAGAGATTCGCAATTTTTCGCGTGCCATCCGACCTGCTGTGAATCGCACCTGCGTAGAAGTGAGGACAGAGTCTAAAACTCGCTGGTTTGTTTGAACTAAAAGGAGAAGGCTTATTTGATTGTAATTTTCAAGTTCGCCATCACATGCACTACGTGTTGCTCTTTTTTGAAGGGCCGTGAGTGTTCTGTTGCACAGTTTCGAGCTTTTTTGCCAAAATTGCGATTTTTCCGGAGCGCCGTTTTTTGTGGGACAGTATCTTACGAATCTTTGGTTTTTTCTGTTTGAAAATGGCTCTATAACGTGCAAGATGGTTAAATTATAGTGTGGTGTTGTTTGTTTGTAACGGCAGTGCTCAGAACCGCTCCAACAGAACCTTGGATATGGTAATTTTGTGGGACAGTGTAGCCTTTATCGTGTAAGCTAGATCGCTAAATCTGACGCTGTCTTGTAGCTCTTGGTTCATATTTTAGCATCCGAATATTTTTATATCTAGCGCGCGACTACGTTACGGCTTGTATTGTGTCAAAGGTGATGGTTTTATGGTTGTTTCTAACTTGCTAGCCCATTTTGCAGTCTACAGCGGGTTACAAAGCAATTAGCTACTCATCGCCATCCTATAATGATAATTGACCTATTTGTGTACACGCATACATTTGTTGGTTGTGGGTTCGAGTACAGGTGCGGATGGCACGCTCTAATGCGTGAAAAGTGGGCTCGTTTCCAATCCCTTTATATATTATCTCTGCTTGTAACGAGCGAGCGCTACAACTACATTACGTCACAAAAGAATCAGATCGTGAAATTGTCTTGTTGGAATGCCGTTCGCTTCGACACTGCGTCATTTGTCTTGTAGCATAAATAATGCTCTCGCGGGCGACGCGTTTCCGCCTTACGCGAATATGTTCTGTATAAACGACTCCGCGAATTTGACAAGCAAAAAACATTTCCTCTGAACATTGTGTTGTCTACAAAAACGTTAACGCAGTAATGTTAATGTGCTGCTGTCCACGGAAGAGTGAAATAATATGGTGATGTGTTCTTTTAGTAATGCACAGATAGCCAGGGTATCATATGTATACTTTGGGTTTGTTGAGCGTGTGGCTTTGTAACTCTCATTGTGGTCTAAGAATCACAGAAGTAAGAAGTAATTAACAATTAATTATGACTTCATTTTTGTAAACCATTAAAATCTAATAATAGTGTCTCAGGTTGCAGCAATGCTTTTGTCAGTAATACCTAGTATGTTAGTGATGTAACATAATAAGTTAGTGGTGATCTAACATAATAAGTTAGTGGTGATCTAACATAATAAGTTTAGTCCGATAGACTTTGGGCCAGTTTCCAAATATGTCTTTGCTGGTATCTATTTTGGTAAAGATGGCCAGTGGCTTCCTCAAAGCTCACACATGATGTTCATTTGCAAAACGATGCCAATGGATCATGTGATGATAGGTGTAGATGCCAATGGATCATGTGATGATAGGTGTAGATGCCAATGGATCATGTGATGATAGGTGTAGATGCCAATGGATCATGTGATGATAGGTGTAGATGTGTAAAAATGCTTGGATGTGAGGTCATCCTAACTCTCAATAAGGAGGGAACACCCACACACATTAGTGCTACACATATGCCACTTCCAAACCATTCAGAGGAAAGCTTTATGGTAATATTAGCTGTGAGCACATGACTTGACCCTATGAGCACATGACTTGGCCCTATGAGCACATGACTTGACCCTATGAGCACATGACTTGACCCTATGAGCGCATGACTTGACCCTATGAGCACATGACTTGGCCCTATGAGCACATGACTTGACCCTATGAGCACATGACTTGACCCTATGAGCGCATGACTTGACCCTATGAGCACATGACTTGGCCCTATGAGCACATGACTTGACCCTATGAGCACATGACTTGACCCTATGAGCGCATGACTTGACCCTATGAGCACATGACTTGGCCCTATGAGCACATGACTTGACCCTATGAGCGCATGACTTGACCCTATGAGCACAATACATTGGCTTTGACAGTGTAAGAGTTATGTATACACAGTTCCTCCCCCTTCCCCCCTCTCCCCTCCTACCTCTCCTCTCTGGGTCACTGGTGTGAAGAGGAAGGGGATGAGAGTGGTGTGAAGGAGTACATTGAGGAACATAATTAGAAGGTATTTGAGGACTGACAATGTTCAACTTGTTGGTATGCTAAATACGATCCGTGTGCAGTGTAAGGCCTTGCTGGCTCTCCACTGTAAGGCCTTGCTGGCTCTCCACTGTAAGGTCTTGCTGGCTCTCCACTGTAAGGTCTTGCTGGCTCTCTACTGTAAGGTGTTGCTGGCTCTCCACTGTAAGGCCTTGCTGGCTCTCCACTGTAAGGTCTTGCTGGCTCTCCACTGTAAGGTCTTGCTGGCTCTCCACTGTAAGGTCTTGCTGGCTCTCCACTGTAAGGCCTTGCTGGCTCTCCACTGTAAGGTCTTGCTGGCTCTCCACTGTAAGGTCTTGCTGGCTCTCTACTGTAAGGTCTTGCTGGCTCTCCACTGTAAGGTCTTGCTGGCTCTCTACTGTAAGGTCTTGCTGGCTCTCTACTGTAAGGTCTTGCTGGCTCTCTACTGTAAGGTCTTGCTGGCTCTCCACTGTAAGGTCTTGCTGGCTCTCTACTGTAAGGTCTTGCTGGCTCTCCACTGTAAGGTCTTGCTGGCTCTCCACTGTAAGGTCTTGCTGGCTCTCCACTGTAAGGTCTTGCTGGCTCTCCACTGTAAGGTCTTGCTGGCTCTCCACTGTAAGGTCTTGCTGGCTCTCCACTGTAAGGTCTTGCTGGCTCTCCACTGTAAGGTCTTGCTGGCTCTCCACTGTAAGGTCTTGCTGGCTCTCCACTGTAAGGTCTTGCTGGCTCTCCACTGTAAGGTCTTGCTGGCTCTCCACTGTAAGGTCTTGCTGGCTCTCCACTGTAAGGTCTTGCTGGCTCTCCACTGTAAGGTCTTGCTGGCTCTCCACTGTAAGGTCTTGCTGGCTCTCCACTGTAAGGTCTTGCTGGCTCTCCACTGTAAGGTCTTGCTGGCTCTCCACTGTAAGGTCTTGCTGGCTCTCCACTGTAAGGTCTTGCTGGCTCTCTACTGTAAGGTCTTGCTGGCTCTCCACTGAAGATGAATGAATGATCATAAGACAATTGCCATAGAGAGCTGAAATTAGAAATCATCAGGCTTCAACCAGAGTACCAACAAAGCTTTAATTTGGATAAGTTAACTGAACACAACTAAAGATCCATGTGACTAGATGAACGTAGTGGGGAGTCATAGTGACCATTCACCACATCCAGCGTGCATGTAGAGTACTGCTGTACAGCATTTTGTCTTCATTAGCCAACTCCACCAAACCTTTTGTTGCAATTCCCTAGCATCCATTGAAGTGAGCATCCATTGGAGTGAGCATCCATTGGAGTGAGCATCCATTGGAGTGAGCATCCATTGGAGTGAGCATCCATTGGAGTGAGCATTCATTGGAGTGAGCATCCATTGGAGTGAGCATCCATTGGAGTGAGCATCCATTGGAGTGAACATTCATTGGAGTGAGCATCCATTGGAGTGAGCATCCATTGGAGTGAGCATTCATTGGAGTGAGCATCCATTGGAGTGAGCATCCATTGGAGTGAGCATCCATTGGAGTGAGCATCCATTGGAGTGAGCATCCATTGGAGTGAGCATCCATTGGAGTGAGCATCCATTGGAGTGAGCATCCATTAGAGTGAGCGTCCATTGGAGTGAGCATCCATTGGAGTGAGCATCCATTGGAGTGAGCGTCCATTGGAGTGAGCATTCATTGGAGTGAGCATTGTCCCACTATACCTGCCATGAATAGGGTTGAACAAGAACCTTGGGTTCACTCCTGAGGACAGAGAGGAGAACATCAGACGTATCAGTGAGGTAGCAAAGCTGTTTGCTGATGGAGGCATTGTAGCTGTGACCAGCTTCATCTCTCCCTTTGCCAGGGTGAGTGGTGACAGCCCTGCATTGTGTACCTAAACACTGCTACCCTTTGTGTGGTTGTCATTTATAATTGTTGTTGTTGTTGCACTTTTACTTTCAGGATCGTCAGCAGGCGAGACAGTTGCACGAAGCAGCAGGGTTGCATTTCTTTGAATTGTTTGTCGACACGCCCATTGAAGTATGTGAGCAAAGAGATGTGAAGGGTCTGTACAGGAAGGCCAGGGCCGGTATCCTCAAAGGTGTGGTTCCCATGTGACCTCCATGTGACCTCCATGTGACATCACTCTATGTACAGGTTTCACTGGCATTGACAGTGTGTACGAGAAACCTGAATGTCCAGATTTAGTGTTGAAGTCTTCAGAGTGGACTGTTTCAGAATGTGTTGAGAAGATTGTTAACCTTCTCATCAAGAAGGTAGGACAGAGTTTTCCAATGTATCGTTTAGTTGCACGCAATACTGATTTTTTTTCTGTTAATAGTTTCATTGTATTATTCATTTTACATAATTTACATAAATTGGCACTCTACACTCTACACTCTACACTCTACACTCTACACTCTACACTCTACACTGAAGATTTTGTGCATTGACAGTCTAACAAAGTGCTTTTAATAACCAGCAGATAACTATGCATGGCTGATGTGAAATAGTCTATTATCTGTTGGCACTGATTAACCAAAGCATTAATTTGGTGCTCTACTCTCCTAGGGAATTCTCTCAGCGTCCATGTGCAAGAACGTCTTGGAGCTATTGGCTCCTGGTGACCAAGTAGAGGCATTGAAAGCTGAAGCTGAGAATTTGCCAAAACTGAACATCACACTCCTTGATTGCCAATGGGTACAAGTGAGTGTCAGCATCTTCGCAGCTCTATCTCCATTAAATGCACACCTTGGTTATTAGGTATTAAGTGAGGGATGGGCCACGCCCCTCACTGGTTTCATGAGGGAGCGAGAGTACCTTCAGTGTCTGCATTTTGGTTGTTTGCTCGATGAGGGTGCAGTGAACCTCTCCGTACCAATAGTGCTTCCTCTGTCCTCGGAAGATAAGGAGCGTTTGGAACATGCCACCGCATTCACTCTGGTCTACGAGGGAAAGTTCGTTACTTTATTTCTCTCCACATTTTAATGTACCTCCTCCCCATGCCTTATTGTGCACAGGAATGTAGCAATCATGAGGCAGCCAGAGTTCTTTGCTCATCGTAAGGAGGAGCGCGTCAGTCACATTTGGGGCACCAGCAATCCTCGTCATCCCCACATCAAGGTGTGCTAAACACAAGACACAATCGTTTCCTATTCTCCTCGTTTAACCCTCACCACACTCACGTGTCTCCTCGTTTAACCCTCACCACACTCACGTGTCTCCTAGTTTAACCCTCACCACACTCACGTGTCTCCTAGTTTAACCCTCACCACACTCACGTGTCTCCACATGGCAGGGTCCAGCCACATTCGTTCTGTACTAATCAGGGCTCTTCATGTATTGCAGATGATTTTTGAGTCTGGGGACTGGCTTGTAGGAGGTGCCATAGAAGTTCCTGAACGGATCAAGTGGAATGATGGGTTAGATGAGTTCAGGAAGACTCCAGCAGAGCTACAGGATGAGTTCAGGCGACGAGGCTCAGAGGCTGTCTTTGCCTTTCAGCTAAGGAACCCTATTCATAATGGCCACGCCTTGTTGATGCAAGACACCAGAGAGAAGCTCGTGAAGCGTGGATACAAGGAGCCCCTCCTCCTGCTGCACCCCCTGGGAGGATGGACAAAGGACGATGACGTTCCGTTGTCCGTCCGCATCCAGCAGCACAAAGCTGTGTTGAAGGAAGGTATTCTAGATGATGCCCACACAGTGCTCGCCATATTCCCTTCACCCATGCTGTATGCTGGACCAACTGAAGTGAGTCAAATTTAGCCACTCCCATCTTTTGATGGCCCCACCCCCAGGTCCAGTGGCACTGCAGGACCAGGATGGTGGCGGGGGCACAGTTCTACATTGTAGGGCGGGACCCAGCTGGTATGCCACACCCTGACACAAAGAAGGACCTCTATGATCCCACACATGGCAAGAAGGCAGGTGTTCTTTCACGTTGGAAAATATGTTATGGTGGCTTGATGTCCACCAGGTGCTTCAAATGGCCCCTGGACTGACCAAACTTGAGATTGTACCATTTCGAGAGGCAGCGTACAACAAGAAGCTTGGGAAGATGGACTACTACAGTCCTCAAAATCATGACGACTTTGACTTTATATCAGGTGACCGTGTTGTGTTTTGAGTAACAGAGTACAAGTGCCTTTATCTCCCATCTCTTTCCCACCTTAGGTACCCGCATGCGCCTGCTTGCTCGCACTGGCCAGACGCCACCAGATGGATTCATGGCCCCTTCTGCATGGAAAGTGTTGGCAGATTATTATCAAAGCGTACAGCAGTCGTGAATTTATAAAACATTATTTTATAATCGGTATGTTCTATTTTTGAAGAGAATGTAATTTTAAACAAAGGAAGTTGGAGCAGTGATGTAAATGACTCTGGCAGACAGTGTCAATAGAGATGAGGCATTGAGATGTCTCAAGTTAGCTCGGGTTGCTTTAGCTGAAGGAAATAAAGCGAAAGCGAAAAGGCTTGCCGAGAAGTCGCGGCAAATGTGCCACACAGATGAGTGCGATGGTAAACTTGTGTTCTAAGCGTCGAGTTAGGTATCACGTGCCTAATTTATCTTACGGTAGAGTTTATACGCAGTTTGGATGACGTGGCCGAGCCTAAGACGTCCCCAAGTCCCACACACCAACGGCAAACTAAAGCAGCGGGCCATACTACCGAGGACGACAGTGCCAAAGGCGACGACGTCGACTACACAGTCGACCAGAAAGCGGCCGTTGAACGGTAACTTGATGGATAACATGTTGGTCTGGTATAAGATTATCGATGTTTATATCTAATTATCAGAATCCTCAGTTGCAAGGACTTCTATGAAATACTTGGAGTTTCAAGAGATGCCACTGACACTGACTTAAAGAAACAGTATCGGAAACTTGCCCTCCAGTTCCATCCTGATAAGAACCACGCCCCTCGCGCAGAGGAGGCCTTCAAAGGTTGGTGGAGTGATGTCGCTGCGATGAAGGTAACATACATGCATGTACCCTAGCCATTGGCAACGCCTACGCTATTCTCAGCGACAAGGTGAAACGCGAGCAGTATGATCAGTATGGGGAGGAAGGAATCAATCCATCAAGCAGGGTGTCACATCAGTACAGCCGGGGGTTTGAGGCAGACATATCTGCAGATGACCTCTTCAGAGTCTTCTTTGGTGGAGGGAGCTGTAAGGGTTGTTGGGGGTGTGGCTGTATGAAACTTTAGTCATATGATTTCTGATCATGTTAGCAATCTTTTACCGGCCTGGTGAGGCAGAGTATTATCAGATGAACAGACACCCTCACCACCCTCAACACCATCACCACCATCGCCACCATCACCATCATAGTAGACACAGTGGTCACCAGGGAAACGAGTCTGAGGTATTGTGCTTATGACCTATAGATGCATTCGTGTCACCTCTCACGTCTATTCAGCCCAGTCCATTCATTCAACTCCTTCAATTGTCTCCAATCATCCTACTCGTCACTGTAACTCTTCTTTCTCAACTTTTCGCACAAGTTCTTCAACCCTCTCAACTTTTTGCACTTCAGAAAACTGGGTATGTACATGTGTGTCCCATCCCGTGTCCCAAGAGGTGTGTATGGTGATATAGTGACTTGAATAAAATGTATTGGCTGAATGGACCCATCAAGGTTTGGCCATGATGATTGATGGATTAATGTTAATAACTTAATACTGCCAGTCTTTATGAGTTACGGTCCATTATGGAGTCAAGGCTATACCCCTAGTGGTTACCAGGTCATCACTAGGGACAAGGCTACCCCTAGTGGTTACCAGGTCATCACTAGGGACAAGGCTACCCCTGTATAGTGCTTACCAGGTCAACACTAGGGACAAGGCTACCCCTATATAGTGGTTACCAGGTCATCACTAGGGACAAGGCTACCCCTATATAATACCGTATAGATTGGTCATTTCAGTGGCCTCGTAGGCTGACCTTACTAGTGTGTTTGGAGATTATGGTTATCAGCCTATAATGCAAGAACGCATGCAACCCCAAACATTATAGCATCAGAAATGACTTACATGCAGGATTACTGTCCAAACCCAGCGTAAGACCCTTTTATAGCATGGTGTGTGCGTAGTATGTAATGGTGTGTACTATTATTACCTTACTACATGACATACAGCACTGCATGACATACAGCACTGCATGACATACAGCACTACATGACATACAGCACTACATGACATACAGCACTACATGACATACAGCACTGCATGACATACAGCACTGCATGACATACAGCACTACATGACATACAGCACTACATGACATACAGCACTACATGACATACAGCACTGCATGACATACAGCACTACATGACATACAGCACTACATGACTACATGACATACAGCACTGCATGACATACAGCACTACATGACATACAGCACTGCATGACATACAGCACTACATGACATACAGCACTACATGACATACAGCAATCATGTACAATTGCTTGCAGTGTATACACAGAGCGAAGAGAGACACAACAGGACAGTCTTACTTATTTTATCATGGTGAGTTTTGAATATTTGGTAGACCCATTCTGGAGCACTTTGTTCTACTTTTAGAAGTCAGCAGTTGAGGAACTCAAGATTCCAGATAAACTGGCTGAGCTGGAAAGTCAGGTTCTTGTTACTTATGTCTCTAAATATAGGGAAGAATGTCGATATGAGCAACTATATTCAAGTATGGAATCTTTGTCAGTATGGTAGTGTATCATCAACATTCCTCTGGTAGGGCAAAAGGATTGGAAGTCATGTGACAAGTATAAGAAGTTGACCTCAAGGGGCTGAAATTAGTAGACTTCTCTATGTGGTAACTTTGTGTTGTTATTGTGTTTTTAAAAATATATTGTTTGTTATGGAAGATCACTGCAATGATGGGATAGGTTATGTTATGGAAGATCACTGCAAGGTTATGTTATGGAAGATCACTGCAATGATGGGATAGGTTATGTTATGGAGGATCACTGCAATGATGGGATAGGTTATGTTATGGAGGATCACTGCAATGATGGGATAGGTTATGTGGGAAACATTTGATTTCAAAGTTGCTATATCACAATATAGTGGTCTAGTGATATGGGAGTGGTCTAGTGATATGGGAGTGGTCTAGTGATATGGGAGTTGGTCTAGTGATATGGGAGTGGTCTAATGATATGGGAGTGGTCTAGTGATATGGGAGTGGTCTAATGATATGGGCTGTAATTATAAAATTCATAGCTGTATACAGCTGAGTGAGTGTTGATTATGGGATATTACATGGCACGATCAATTTTCCAAATGTAGTATTGAAATAAAACTCTTATACTCTGTAATGATAACTTAGAGCGCTTGCAGAAGTGCCATTAGCATTATGTCATTATGTCATTATTCATTATGTCATTATGTCCATTATGTCATTATGTCATTATGTCATTATGTCATTATGTCATGATATTACTGTATGATGTAGTGTGCTCAAAGGTGGGGCATGAGGTAGTGTGCCTCAAGTTGGGGCATAGGTATTGTGCTAAAGGTGGGGCATGAGGGTAGTGTGCTCAAAAGTGGGGCATGAGGTAGTGTGCTCAAAAGTGGGGCATGAGGTAGTGTGCTCAAAGGTGGGGCATGAGGTAGTGTGCTCAAAGGTGGGGCATGAGGGTAGTGTGCTCAAAGGTGGGGCATGAGGTAGTGTACTCAAAGGTGGGGCATGAGGTAGTGTGCTCAAAGGTGGGGCATGAGGTAGTGTGCTCAAAAGTGGGGCATGAGGTAGTGTGCTCAAAGGTGGGGCATGAGGTTAGTGTGCTCAAAGGTGGGCATGAGGTAGTGTACTCAAAGGTGGGGCATGAGGTAGTGTGCTCAATGGTGGGGCATGAGGTAGTGTGCTCAAAGGTGGGGCATGAGGTAGTGTGCTCAATGGTGGGGCATGAGGTAGTGTGCTCAAAGGTGGGGCATGAGGTAGTGTACTCAAAGGTGGGGCATGAGGTAGTGTGCTCAAAGGTGGGGCATGAGGTAGTGTGCTCAAAGGTGGGGCATGAGGTAGTGTACTCAAAGGTGGGGCATGAGGTAGTGTGCTCAAAGGTGGGGCATGAGGTAGTGTGCTCAAAAGTGGGGCATGAGGTAGTGTGCTCAAAGGTGGGGCATGAGGTAGTGTGCTCAAAGGTGGGGCATGATGAGGTAGTGTACTCAAAGGTGGGGCATGAGGTAGTGTGCTCAATGGTGGGGCATGAGGTAGTGTGCTCAAAGGTGGGGCATGAGGTAGTGTGCTCAATGGTGGGGCATGAGGTAGTGTGGTCAAAGGTGGGGCATGAGGTAGTGTACTCAAAGGTGGGGCATGAGGTAGTGTGCTCAAAGGTGGGGCATGAGGTAGTGTACTCAAAGGTGGGGCATGAGGTAGTGTACTCAAAGGTGGGGCATGAGGTAGTGTACTCAAAGGTGGGGCATGAGGTAGTGTACTCAAAGGTGGGGCATGAGGTAGTGTGCTCAAAGGTGGGGCATGAGGTAGTGTACTCAAAGGTGGGGCATGAGGTAGTGTGCTCAAAGGTGGGGCATGAGGTAGTGTACTCAAAGGTGGGGCATGAGGTAGTGTGCTCAATGGTGGGGCATGAGGTAGTGTGCTCAAAGGTGGGGCATGAGGTAGTGTACTCAAAGGTGGGGCATGAGGAGTGTTTAAAAAAAGTGTACTCAAAGGTGGGGGCATGAGTAGTGTACTCAAAGGTGGGGCATGAGGTAGTGTACTCAAAGGTGGGGCATGAGGTAGTGTACTCAAAGTGGGCATGAGGTAGTGTACTCAAAGGTGGGGCATGAGGTAGTGTACTCAAAGGTGGGGCATGAGGTAGTGTACTCAAAGGTGGGTCATGAGGTAGTGTAGCTCAAAGGTGGGGCATGAGTAGTGTGCTCAATGGTGGGGCATGAGGTAGTGGTGCTCAAAGTGGGGCATGAGGTAGTGTACTCAAAGGTGGGGCATGAGGTAGTGTACTCAAAGGTGGGGCATGAGGTAGTGTACTCAAAGGTGGGCATGAGGTAGTGTACTCAAAGGTGGGGCATGATGGTAGTGTACTCAAAGGTGGGGCATGAGGTAGTGTACTCAAAGGTGGGGCATGAGGTAGTGTACTCAAGGTGGGCATGAGTAGTGTACTCAAAGGTGGGGGCATGAGGTAGTGTGCTCAAAGGTGGGGCATGAGGTAGTGTACTCAAAGGGGGCATGAGGTAGTGTGCTCAAGGTGGGGCATGAGGTAGTGTGCTCAAAGGTGGGGCATGAGGTAGTGTACTCAAAGGTGGGGCATGAGGTAGTGTACTCAAAGGTGGGGCATGAGGTAGTGTACTCAAAGGTGGGGCATGAGGTAGTGTACTCAAAGGTGGGGCATGAGGTAGTGTACTCAAAGGTGGGGCATGAGGTAGTGTACTCAAAGGTGGGGCATGAGGTAGTGTACTCAAAGGTGGGGCATGAGGTAGTGTGCTCAAAGGTGGGGCATGAGGTAGTGTACTCAAAGGTGGGGCATGAGGTAGTGTACTCAAAGGTGGGGCATGAGGTAGTGTACTCAAAGGTGGGGCATGAGGTAGTGTACTCAAAGGTGGGGCATGAGGTAGTGTGCTCAAAGGTGGGGCATGAGGTAGTGTACTCAAAGGTGGGGCATGAGGTAGTGTACTCAAAGGTGGGGCATGAGGTAGTGTACTCAAAGGTGGGGCATGAGGTAGTGTACTCAAAGGTGGGGCATGAGGTAGTGTACTCAAAGGTGGGGCATGAGGTAGTGTACTCAAAGGTGGGGCATGAGGTAGTGTACTCAAAGGTGGGGCATGAGGTAGTGTGCTCAAGGTGGGGCATGAGGTAGTGTGCTCAAAGGTGGGGCATGAGGTAGTGTGCTCAATGGTGGGGCATGAGGTAGTGTGCTCAAAGGTGGGGCATGAGGTAGTGTACTCAAAGGTGGGGCATGAGGTAGTGTGCTCAAAGGTGGGGCATGAGGTAGTGTACTCAAAGGGGGGCATGAGGTAGTGTACTCAAAGGTGGGCATGAGGTAGTGTACTCAAAGGTGGGGCATGAGGTAGTGTGCTCAAAGGTGGGGCATGAGGTAGTGTACTCAAAGGTGGGGCATGAGGTAGTGTGCTCAAAGGTGGGGCATGAGGTTGAGGTAGTGTGCTCAAAGTGGGGCATGAGGTAGTGTGCTCAAAGGTGGGGCATGAGGTAGTGCTCAAAGGTGGGGCATGAGGTAGTGTACTCAAAGGTGGGGCATGAGGTAGTGTGCTCAATGGTGGGGCATGAGGTAGTGTGCTCAAAGGTGGGGCATGAGGTAGTGTGCTCAAAGGTGGGGCATGAGGTAGTGTGGTAAAAGGTGGGGGGCATGAGGTAGTGTACTCAAAGGTGGGGCATGAGGTAGTGTGCTCAAAGTGGGGCATGAGGTAGTGTACTCAAAGGTGGGGCATGAGGTAGTGTACTCAAAGGGGGGCATGAGGTAGTGTACTCAAAGGTGGGCATGAGGTAGTGTACTCAAGGGGGCATGAGGTAGTGTGCTCAAAGGTGGGGCATGAGGTAGTGTACTCAAAGGTGGGGCATGAGGTAGTGCTCAAAGGTGGGGCATGAGGTAGTGTACTCAAGGTGGGGCATGAGGTAGTGTGCTCAATGGTGGGGCATGAGGTAGTGTGCTCAAAGGGGGGCATGAGGTAGTGTACTCAAAGGTGGGCATGAGGTAGTGTACTCAAAGGTGGGGCATGAGTAGTGTACTCAAAGGTGGGGCATGAGGTAGTGTACTCAAAGGTGGGGCATGGAGGTAGTGTACTCAAAGGTGGGGCATGAGGTAGTGTACTCAAAGGTGGGGCATGAGGTAGTGTACTCAATGGTGGGGCATGAGTAGTGTACTCAAAAGGTGGGGCATGAGGTAGTGTGCTCAAAGGTGGGGCATGAGGTAGTGTGCTCAAAGGTGGGCTGAGGTAGTGTACTCAACAGGTGGGGGCATGAGGTAGTGTGCTCAAAGGTGGGGCATGAGGTAGTGTACTCAAAGGTGGGGCATGAGGTAGTGTACTCAAAGGTGGGGCATGAGGTAGGTTACTCAAAGGTGGGGCATGAGGTAGTGTACTCAAAGGTGGGGCATGAAGGTCGTGTTACTCAAAGGTGGGCCATGACGGTAGTGTACTCAAAGGTGGGGCATGAGGTAGTGTACTCAAAGGTGGGGCATGAGGTAGTGTGCTCAAAGGTGGGGCATGAGGTAGTGTACTCAAAGGTGGGGCATGAGGTAGTGTGCTCAAGGTGGGGCATGAGGTAGTGTGCTCAAAGGTGGGGCATGAGGTAGTGTACTCAAAGGTGGGGCATGAGGTAGTGTACTCAAAGGTGGGCATGAGTAGTGTGTACTCAAAGGTGGGGCATGAGGTAGTGTACTCAAAGGTGGGGCATGAGGTAGTGTACTCAAAGGTGGGGCATGAGGTAGTGTACTCAAAGGTGGGGCATGAGGTAGTGTACTCAAAGGTGGGGCATGAGGTAGTGTGCTCAAAGGTGGGGCATGAGGTAGTGTACTCAATGGTGGGGCATGAGGTAGTGTACTCAAAGGTGGGGCATGAGGTAGTGTACTCAAAGGTGGGGCATGAGGTAGTGTACTCAAAGGTGGGGCATGAGGTAGTGTACTCAAGGTGGGGCATGAGGTAGTGTACTCAAAGGTGGGGCATGAGGTAGTGTACTCAAAGGTGGGGCATGAGGTAGTGTACTCAAAGGTGGGGCATGAGGTAGTGACTCAAAGGGGGGCATGAGGTAGTGTGCTCAAGGTGGGGCATGAGGTAGTGTACTCAAAGGTGGGGCATGAGGTAGTGTGTCAATGGTGGGGCATGAGGTAGTGTACTCAAAGGTGGGGCATGAGGTAGTGTACTCAAAGGTGGGGCATGAGGTAGTGTACTCAAAGGTGGGGCATGAGGTAGTGTACTCAAAGGTGGGGCATGAGGTAGTGTGCTCAATGGTGGGGCATGAGGTAGTGTGCTCAAAGGTGGGGCATGAGGTAGTGTGCTCAATGGTGGGGCATGAGGTAGTGTGCTCAAAGGTGGGGCATGATGTAGTGTACTCAAGGTGGGGCATGAGGTAGTGTACTCAAAGGTGGGGCATGAGGTAGTGTACTCAAAGGTGGGGCATGAGGTAGTGTACTCAAAGGTGGGCATGAGGTAGTGTACTCAAAGGTGGGGCATGAGTAGTGTACTCAAAGGTGGGGCATGAGGTAGTGTACTCAAAGGTGGGCATGAGGTAGTGTACTCAAAGGTGGGGCATGAGGTAGTGTACTCAAAGGTGGGGCATGAGGTAGTGTACTCAAAGGTGGGGCATGAGGTAGTGTGCTCAAAGGTGGGGCATGAGGTAGTGTACTCAAAGGTGGGGCATGAGGTAGTGTGCTCAATGGTGGGGCATGAGGTAGTGTACTCAAAGGTGGGGCATGAGGTAGTGTACTCAAAGGTGGGGCATGAGGTAGTGTACTCAAAGGTGGGGCATGAGGTAGTGTACTCAAAGGTGGGGCATGAGGTAGTGTACTCAAAGGTGGGGCATGAGGTAGTGTACTCAAAGGTGGGGCATGAGGTAGTGTACTCAAAGGTGGGGCATGAGGTAGTGTGCTCAAAGGTGGGGCATGAGGTAGTGTGCTCAAAGGTGGGGCATGAGGTAGTGTACTCAAAGGTGGGGCATGAGGTAGTGTACTCAAAGGTGGGCATGAGGTAGTGTACTCAAAGGTGGGGCATTGAGGTAGTGTACTCAAAGGTGGGGCATGAGGTAGTGTACTCAAAGGTGGGCATGAGGTAGTGTGCTCAAAAGTGGGGCATGAGGTAGTGTGCTCAAAGGTGGGGCATGAGGTAGTGTGCTCAAAGGTGGTGGCATGAGGTAGTAGTTGCTCAAAGGTGGGGCATGAGGTAGTGTACTCAAAGGTGGGGCATGAGGTAGTGTGCTCAAAGGTGGGGCATGAGGTAGTGTGCTCAAAGGTGGGGCATGAGGTAGTGTACTCAAAGGTGGGGCATGAGGTAGTGTGCTCAATGGTGGGGCATGAGGTAGTGTGCTCAAAGGTGGGGCATGAGGTAGTGTGCTCAAAGGTGGGGCATGAGGTAGTGTGCTCAAAAGTGGGGCATGAGGTAGTGTGCTCAAAGGTGGGCATGAGGTAGTGTGCTCAAAGGTGGGGCATGAGGTAGTGTACTCAAAGGTGGGGCATGAGGAGTAGTAAAGGTGGGGCATGAGGGTAGTGTGCTCAAGGTGGGGCATGAGTAGTGTGCTCAAATGGTGGGGCATGAGGTAGTGTACTCAAATGGTGGGGCATGAGGTAGTGTACTCAAAGGTGGGGCATGAGGTAGTGTGCTCAATGGTGGGGCATGAGGTAGTGTGCTCAAAGGTGGGGCATGAGGTAGTGTGCTCAAAGGTGGGGCATGAGGTAGTGTACTCAAAGGTGGGGCATGAGGTAGTGTACTCAAAGGTGGGGCATGAGGTAGTGTACTCAAAGGTGGGGCATGAGGTAGTGTACTCAAAGGTGGGGCATGAGGTAGTGTACTCAAAGGTGGGGCATGAGGTAGTGTACTCAAAGGTGGGGCATGAGGGTAGTGTGCTCAAAGGTGGGGCATGAGGTAGTGTACTCAAAGGTGGGGCATGAGGTAGTGTAGCTCAATGGTGGGGCATGAGGTAGTGTACTCAAGGTGGGGCATGAGGTAGTGTACTCAAAGGTGGGGGCATGAGGTAGTGTGCTCAAATGGTGGGGGCATGAGGTAGTGTGCTCAAAGGTGGGGCATGAGGTAGTGTGCTCAATGGTGGGGCATGAGGTAGTGTGCTCAAAGGTGGGGCATGAGGTAGTGTACTCAAAGGTGGGGCATGAGGTAGTGTGCCTCAATGGTGGGGCATGAGGTAGTGTGCTCAAAGGTGGGGCATGAGGTAGTTGCTCAATGGTGGGGCATGAGGTAGTGTGCTCAAAGGTGGGGCATGAGGTAGTGTGCTCAATGGTGGGGCATGAGGTAGTGTACTCAAAGGTGGGGCATGAGGTAGTGTACTCAAAGGTGGGGCATGAGGTAGTGTACTCAAAGGTGGGGCATGAGGTAGTGTACTCAAAGGTGGGGCATGAGGTAGTGTACTCAAAGGGTGGGGCATGAGGTAGTGTACTCAAAGGTGGGGCATGAGGTAGTGTGCTCAAAGGTGGGGCATGAGGTAGTGTACTCAAAGGTGGGGCATGAGGTAGTGTGCTCAAAGGTGGGGCATGAGGTAGGTGTACTCAAAGGTGGGCATGAGGTAGTGTGCTCAAAGGTGGGGCATGAGGTAGTGTACTCAAAGGTGGGGCATGAGGTAGTGTACTCAAAGGTGGGGCATGAGGTAGTGTGCTCAAAGGTGGGGCATGAGGTAGTAGTGCTCAATGGTGGGGCATGAGGTAGTGTGCTCCAAAGGTGGGGCATGAGGTAGTGTGCTCAATG
This sequence comes from Ephydatia muelleri, assembly GCA_013339895.1. Lineage (NCBI taxonomy): Eukaryota > Metazoa > Porifera > Demospongiae > Spongillida > Spongillidae > Ephydatia > Ephydatia muelleri. The sequence goes on along the minus strand of JABACO010000002.1, from coordinate 203,957 downwards.
GTGGGGCATGAGGTAGTGTGCTCAAAGGTGGGGCATGAGGGTAGTGTGCTCAATGGTGGGGCATGAGGTAGTGTACTTAAAGGTGGGTGCATGAGGTAGTGTACTCAAAGGTTGGGCATGAGGTAGTGTACTCAAAGGTGGGGCATGAGGTAGTGTACTCAAAGGTGGGGCATGAGGTAGTGTACTCAAAGGTGGGGCATGAGGTAGTGTGCCTCAAAGGTGGGGCATGAGGTAGTGTGCTCAAGGTGGGGCATGAGGTAGTGTACTCAAAGGTGGGGCTATGAGGTAGTGTGTCAATAGGTGGGGCATGAGGTAGTGTACTCAAAGGTGGGGCATGAGGTAGTGTACTCAAAGGTGGGGCATGAGGTAGTGTGCTCAAAGGTGGGGCATGAGGTAGTGTGCTCAAAGGTGGGGCATGAGGTAGTGTACTCAAAGGTGGGGCATGAGGTAGTGTGCTCAAAGGTGGGGCATGAGGTAGTGTGCTCAAAGGTGGGGCATGAGGTAGTGTGCTCAATGGTGGGGCATGAGGTAGTGTGCTCAAGGTGGGGCAATGAGGTAGTGTGCTCAATGGTGGGGCATGAGGTAGTGTACTCAAAGGTGGGGCATGAGGTAGTGTACTCAAGGTGTGGCATGAGGTAGTGTACTCAAAGGGGGCATGAGGTAGTGTACTCAAAGGTGGGCATGAGGTAGTGTACTCAAAGGTGGGGCATGAGGTAGTGTACTCAAAGGTGGGGCAATGAGGTAGTGTACTCAAAGGTGGGGCATGAGGTAGTGTGCTCAATGGTGGGGCATGAGGTAGTGTACTCAATGGTGGGGCATGAGGTAGTGTACTCAAAGGTGGGGCATGAGGTAGTGTACTCAAAGGTGGGGCATGAGGTAGTGTACTCAAAGGTGGGGCATGAGGTAGTGTACTCAAAGGTGGTGGGGCATGAGGTAGTGTACTCAAAGGTGGGGCATGAGGTAGTGTACTCAAAGGTGGGGCATGAGGTAGTGTACTCAAAGGTGGGGCATGAGGTAGTGTGTACTCAAAGGTGAGGGCATGAGGTAGTGTGCTCAATGGTGGGGCATGAGGTCAGTGTGGCTCAAAGGTGGGCATGAGGTAGTGTGCTCAATGGTGGGGCATGAGGTAGTGTACTCAAAGGTGGGGCATGAGGTAGTGTACTCAAAGGTGGGGCATGAGGTAGTGTACTCAAAGGTGGGGCATGAGGTAGTGTACTCAAAGGTGGGGCATGAGGTAGTGTGCTCAAAGGTGGGGCATGAGGTAGTGTACTCAAAGGTGGGGCATGAGGTAGTGTGCTCAAAGGTGGGGCATGAGGGTAGTGTGCTCAAGGTGGGGCATGAGGTAGTGTACTCAAAGGTGGGGCATGAGGTAGTGTACTCAAAGGTGGGGCATGAGGTAGTGTACTCAAAGGTGGGGCATGAGGTGGTAGTGTACTCAAAGGTGGGGCATGAGGTAGTGTACTCAAAGGTGGGGCATGAGGTAGGGTACTCAAAGGTGGGGCATGAGGTAGTGTACTCAAAGGTGGGGCATGAGGTAGTGTGCTCAAAGGTGGGGCATGAGGTAGTGTGCTCAAAGGTGGGGCATGAGGTAGTGTACTCAAAGGTGGGGCATGAGGTAGTGTACTCAAAGGTGGGGCATGAGGTAGTGTGCTCAAAGGTGGGGCATGAGGTAGTGTGCTCAAAGGTGGGGCATGAGGTAGTGTGCTCAAAGGTGGGGCATGAGGTAGTGTGCTCAAAGGTGGGGCATGAGGTAGTGTACTCAAAGGTGGGGCATGAGGTAGTGTACTCAAAGGTGGGGCATGAGGTAGTGTACTCAAAGGTGGGGCATGAGGTAGTGTGCTCAAAGGTGGGGCATGAGGTAGTGTGCTCAAAGGTGGGGCATGAGGTAGTGTACTCAAAGGTGGGCATGAGGTAGTGTGCTCAAAGGTGGGGCATGAGGTAGTGTGCTCAAAGGTGGGGCATGAGGTAGTGTACTCAAGGTGGGGCATGAGGTAGTGTACTCAAAGGTGGGGCATGAGGTAGTGTGCTCAAAGGTGGGGCATGAGGTAGTGTGCTCAAAGGTGGGGCATGAGGTAGTGTGCTCAAAGGTGGGGCATGAGGTAGTGTGCTCAAAGGTGGGGCATGAGGTAGTGTGCTCAAAGGTGGGGCATGAGGTAGTGTGCTCAAAGGTGGGGCATGAGGTAGTGTGCTCAAAGGTGGGGCATGAGGTAGTGTACTCAAAGGTGGGGCATGAGGTAGTGTGCTCAAAGGTGGGGCATGAGGTAGTGTACTCAAAGGTGGGGCATGAGGTAGTGTGCTCAAAGGTGGGGCATGAGGTAGTGTGCTCAAAGGTGGGGCATGAGGTAGTGTACTCAAAGGTGGGGCATGAGGTAGTGTACTCAAAGGTGGGGCATGAGGTAGTGTACTCAAAGGTGGGGCATGAGGTAGTGTACTCAAAGGTGGGGCATGAGGTAGTGTACTCAAAGGTGGGGCATGAGGTAGTGTACTCCAACGGTGGGGCATTGAGGTAGTGTGCTCAAAGGTGGGGCATGAGGTAGTGTGCTCAAAGGTGGGGCATGAGGTAGTGTACTCAAAGGTGGGGCATGAGGTAGTGTGCTCAAGGTGGGGCATGAGGTAGTGTTACTCAAGGTGGGGCATGAGGTAGTGTACTCACAGGTGGGGCATGAGGTAGTGTGCTCAAAGGTGGGGCATGAGGTAGTGTGCTCAAAGGTGGGGCATGAGGGTAGTGTACTCAAAGGTGGGGCATGAGGTAGTGTGCTCAAAGGTGGGGCATGAGGTAGTGTGCTCAAAGGTGGGGCCATGAGGTAGTGTACTCAAGGTGGGGCATGAGGTAGTGTACTCAAAGGTGGGCATGAGGTAGTGTACTCAAAGGTTGGGGCACTGAGGTAGTGTGCTCAAAGGGGGGGCATGAGGTAGTGTACTCAAGGTGGGGCATGAGGTAGTTGTACTCAAAGGTGGGGCATGAGGTAAGTGTGCTCAAAGGTGGGGCATGAGGTAGTGTGCTCAAAGTGGGGCATGAGGAGTGTACTCAAAGGTGGGGCATGAGTAGTGTGCTCAAAGGTGGGGCATGAGGAGTGTACTCAAAGGTGGGGCATGAGGTAGTGTACTCAAAGGTGGGGCCTGAGGTAGTGTGCTCAAAGGTGGGCATGAGGTAGTGTACTCAATTGTGGGCATGAGGTAGTGTACTCAATGGTGGGGCATGAGGTAGTGTACTCAAAGGTGGGGCATGAGGTGGTAGTGTGCTCAAAGGTGGGGCATGAGGGTAGTGTGCTCAAAGGTGGGGCATGAGGTAGTGTGCTCAAAGGTGGGGCATGAGGTAGTGTGCTCAAAGGTGGGGCATGAGTAGTGTGCTCAAAGGTGGGGCATGAGGTAGTGTGCTCAAAGGTGGGGCATGAGGTAGTGTGCTCAAAGGTGGGGCATGAGGTAGTGTGCTCAAAGGTGGGGCATGAGGGTAGTGTGCTCAAAGGTGGGGCATGAGGTAGTGTGCTCAAAGGTGGGGCATGAGGTAGTGTGCTCAAAGGTGGGGCATGAGGTAGTGTGCTCAAAGGTGGGGCATGAGGTAGTGTGCTCAAGGTGGGCATGAGGTAGTGTGCTCAAAGGTGGGGCATGAGGTAGTGTGCTCAAGGTGGGGCATGAGGTCGGTAGTGTACTCAAAGGCTATAGACATAACAATTCAATTTCGGTATTCCAGCCCTGCATCATGCTAAAACAAAAACACAAAAGCCTTTTGCTTGCTAAGCGTGGCATACATGTCACTTTTGTCCTATGTTCTGTTTATTTGTCCCAGAGGAGAGGCTTGATCCATATACAAGGACCAGCCACTATCGGAAGGCACCTGGAGGTAAAACAGACGTCATCCTGATAGGTTTAGTGAAAGCTTGAGCTGAGCTTTCAGACAAGAAGTGCAATACAGGATATATATTTTATGAGGGTGAGGAGGAGGGGGAGGAGGAGGAGGAGGGGGAGGAGGAGGAAGAGGGGGAGGAGGAGGAGGGGGGAGGGGGGGAGGGGGGAGGGGGGAGGAGGGGAGGGGGGAGGAGGGGAGGGGGGAGGAGGGGAGGGGGGAGGAGGGGAGGAGGAGGATGAAGAAGAGGAGAGGAGGAGGAAGTGAGGAGGAGAAAGAGGAGGGGGAAATGGGTTGACAAGTTTCGTAAATTGGACTTCACTACAATATAGACCAACATTGGAGTGTGCTAACCTGACTCCATGCTATACAGTGACCACACCTCTCACTGTACCCTCTCCCTATCACATCTTCTCTCCTTTAATAACCAGCAATCAAACTTTCGTACCTACTAAACAGTGCCTTATCGACAAAAGGAGCCACGCCCCCATAACGAGAAGGTGGTATGGCTTCACACAGGAGTCACCAAGTGACCATCACACACAGTTTATCAGTGAAGGATTTCAAACGCTATCTCATCTGTGCCATTGATTCTAATGGAAAATGACTATCCAATAACATATCTCTCAACGATTCATTTGAGAGATAAAGATGTTTGTATGCTGCTGGAAACTGAGTGTACAATTAGACAATTTACGGTATCACTCTATAATTGCAGCAACCCAATGTTTCAAAGCTTACCATGACTCACCCGAAACTGGAAATCAAAATATGAAATCAAATTCACGCACTGTACTTAAGTTTCTAGCATGCCCACTCTATACGCATAGTCTACATGACACAAACAATACGCGCAGGCCGTTTTTGTAAGGTCACACGGCACGTATTTTGGAGGGGCCATTACAAAATAAAATGACGTTAACTTCAGGAACAAAATTGGAAGGTAAGCATACTACGGTAGTGATCAGGAGGCATGTGGCAATACGTATTTACGAACCTGAAGTGGTGACGCATTTTCTATCACCACGAACAAGCGGAGCGTATTTCGATACAAGTTGTGGTTTCATTCGTACATGTATATGTACCTAGTACATGATAATAGGTATGAATTACCACATAGAGCAAGTACCCATGTGTTGTAGAGTGTGTGAACAGAGGCTGTGGAAATCCAAAGCAAAGCAAAAGATCATCTATGAATGCAATGCATATATAGCTGCTCTGAAAATAGCTCAGTTTTGACATCAACACTTCTGGGGGATGATGTCAACACACATCCTGAAAGTTTCTGCTTGCGCTGTACGCATTTGATGATTAGAACAATCCGTGCCATAGTGAATTGAAAGGGGTGCATCACAAGTGTACAGTCAGTGTATTTCAGTGGCACAAACATGCATTTCATCAATGCAAGGTACAATGTACTTGATTTGAAAAATGCAATAATATGGCATTATGGTGCGAGCACTTCAGTGCATGTATTTGGGTAGACACTGACATGAAAAGGCCAAAAGTAGAAAGCATTTGCCAGGCTACTAATAGCTCATCTTCAGAAGATTGGAATGTGTACATGTACTTCCTTTCATACATTGAAGCGGTAGAACTGATTGTTAATGTGCACATTTTCAATGCTATTAAATATTACATGTGTATACATAAAATAATGTCCGACCAATTTCGTAACATGTCAGGTCAAATAGTGTAATGGCTTGACATTATGTCAGGACAATTTTGGAATGTTATTTTCCGCACTGCCACAGCCGCCGCTCAAAGGACCAGATGCTCTGAAATGTAGAGAATACGAAGTGAAGAAGCATCTGCCCCCATCCAAACAGAAGTTCTCACCCTCAGTGATGAAGAGCGACAATGTTTGTTGGCTAGCTACTGCAAGCATCTAGCTCATCATCCATTGAGATTGGTCCAGCTCAGGTATTGGCAATAACACCGGCTGGTCTTGCTATACCTTGGAATAAATTGAGACTTCTAAGACGATACGATATCATAAATGCATGCAGCAAAGGTAACTCACTGATTTTTCAGGTGGCTGAAATCATCAGGGATTCATCTGGCTCACTGGCTGGTGAGGTAATGATGTGTCACATCTCTAGCCACATTGTGGGTGATAACCTCAAAGGAAAGTTGCCCCCCTTACATTTCCACTTCCTTTGGAGATGAAATCAAAGGAGCTCCTTTAGTTTACATTCCCATCTGGTAGATAAGTCTTCTTAAATGAAAATGAAAATTAAGAGTGAAATACAAATGCTCTTACTTTTAAAAGCATGGTTGCAGCGCCAGCAGGCTTACTTGGCATGAAGGGTTTATACCAGCCCAAGTGACCAAGGCTATTCAAGAGTTCATGGCCTTTTACCATATCCTGAATCAACAGTCTCCATTAAAATGCATCTTCTGGAGGATCATGCAGTACAGTGGGCAAATTCCTAGCATGCTGGCTTTGGCCTTCCGGGAGAACGTTATTTGAACACGAGGTCGGCGATCATCGTTTGAAAGTCAACTGCTTTCGAAGCGCCAGAATTCACAATTAGCGCGACAATTTATAAATTGTTGCGCAAACTGTGAATCGTACTATGCACGGTCACCGCTTGGAAATTGCGCAACGAAAGTTAAGTTGCGCAATTTGTGAACTGCAAATAAATCCTATTCTTGATAAATGGCATGAAGTTTACAGTAAACACATGCAACACACCAACCCATGAATTGTATATTTATGTATGTGTATCCCTGGCGATTCAGTTCATCCTTTGACACACATGGTGCATTTCCAGTCACAATATGGATCCGGCTCTAAATACTGCATCAGGCATATGTTCACAGGACTTGTGGTACCACTTCTTGCATATGGTACACTGGGCCATGTGTATATATCAGCTTCAGCTGGCATACGACATGTGCAGAATATATATATGTACTCTGGTTTGGGCTTCCCTGGCTTTATTGGCTTCGATGGAAATGGTACAATCTGTTTTTTAGACACGCATTTAAGAAAATGTGACCGTAGCTCTTAGTCTGTTCATACCCACGACTAGCTGGGTTGTTGCCATAAGCCAAATCAGTAGCAAATGCTATAGCGTCTGCACCACAGTCAGAAGCTCCTTTTTGAAATTGCACCTTTAGGAAATGTTATTCATTGATTACCAGTGAAGCTATTTGTGCCAGTAGATATACTGAACTGTGCACACTGTCATACATATTTACACAATCAGATGAATTGCAATCGTATTTGAATGAATGCTTCATTAGTTACTGGGAAGGAAAGGTTCTGACCTAATAAACAGTTGTGAAATCCTGCCGCAGACGGCAGAAGATATAAGTTACTTGTGGATTCACTTTCAAGAATCCTCAGAATAAGTATAAACACCACCCACCAGTCATCAGCCAGTCCGTGTTAAGTTTTTGGTTGGTGCAGGGATTATTGCTTTATTTCTTGTGGTAAGTCGCTTAGGTACAACTTTTTCTTCTCTTCCTTCTCCCCTTCCTTTCTGCCCTTCCTTCCTCCCTCCTCCTCTTCTCCCTCCTCTGCATGGTTGCCCCATACGACTCTTGTTGAGCTTAGACTCACGCGTTTGTCCTTTAAAAGGCAAAACAGCATATATGGAACAGTGTCCATCAAAATCATCCTTGTGATAATTTTCCAGGACAAGCAAAAGAAAAGTAATGCTTGCATAGAAATGTATAATTATAAATTCAGTACCTTATAACTTTATGATGGATAGCCCAATTTCGGATGCGTAAGGATCATTTGATAGAAGCTCTTTGGAGTTCACAAAAAAATTTGAAAACTTAAAACTACCAAGAAGGGTGATTTTGCTGGACACTGTCCCATATATGATTTGACTAATGTACGCTCAATAAGTGGGTCAGTTTCCGAGAAAATGAAAAGTGGCTATATATATTAAGTTATAAGGATGCTTCACGTTTGAATCGCTAAAACTCCGGAAAGGGTTTAAGCTTTCAACTTCATATTTCGAACACTTCTTGCCATCACACTTCTCTCTACGAAAATCGATTTTGGTGTCTTACCCTTGCTCCTTGCCGACGTTACAAGGCACAGTACCCCGAGGGGTTCAAAATCCAGGTAGCTCCCTGCAGGATTGTCCAAATCACTTCAAAATCGATATGCACGTAAAGGAGTCCTGTCACTGTTTATTTCTGCAGATCGTTGATTTTTACCTTATCCGTTATGGAGATACAGCAATGCAAAGTAAAATCCAGGTTTCCCGCTCGAATCGCGCCTTTCTCAGTCCCATTAGGGAGAATGGAAGCGGTTCAGGACTGAGAAAGGCGCGATTCGAGCGGGAAACGTGGACTTACTTTGCATTGCTGCATCTCCATAACGGATAAGGTAAAAATCAACGATCTGCAGAAATCAATAGTGACAGGACTCCTTTACGTGCATATCGATTTTGAAGTGATTTGGACATTCCTGCAGGGAGCTACCTGGATTTTGAACCCCTCGGGGTACTGTGCCTTGTAACGTCGGCAAGGAGCGAGGGTAAGACACCAAAATATATTTTAGTAGAGAGAAGTGGTGTGGCACGAAGTAGGAGGTTGATTGCTTAAACCGTTATGGAGTTTTTAGCGATTCAAACGTGAAGCATTTTTATAACTTTTTATATATATAGCCACTTTTCATTTTCTCGGAAACTGACCCAAGTATTGATAACCTCAAAACTTCAGACGCCTCTCCCTGCCCCTTCTGCCCTGATCTGGTTCTTGATCCTCTGGGTCACCACGCGACTTCTTCAGGCATGGGGGAGACGTGGTGATCAGACACAACCACCTTCGTGACATCGTTGCTGACTTCTGTCGCCAAGCCCACCTCTCAGTAAGAGTGGAAGCTGGGTATGGGCTCTCTAGTGACCACTCTAACACTCGCCCAGCGGATGTCCTGGTTCAGGGTTGGGACAGAGGATCTCCTGCTGCCCTGGACATCACTGTAACATCTCCCCTCACCCCTGCCACCTTGAGAGACGCCAGTTCCACTGCTGGGGCAGCAGCCTATGCTGCAGAATGCAGGAAACACACTGCAAATGATGCTAAGTGCCAGGAGCTGGGCTGGGCCTGCATCCCCCTAGCAGTGGAGACCTTTGGTAACTGGGGCATGGAAGCTCAGGGTGTCTTTTCCCGCCTCGCTTCTGCACTCGGGATGCACCAAGGAACTTCAAAGTCTTGGGCCCTCCACACCATCTACAGCCGCCTTAAAATGTCCCTGGTGCGTTCAGTGGCTAGATCCATTCTAGGTAGAAGCTATGTAGTTTAGAACATCTATAGGTGTTTTTTGTGGACAATACTGTATGAGCATTTATTCCATTCGTGTATTGTCTTGTTTCGTGTAAAAAAAATAAATAAATAATAATGCTGTGCACATGTTACAAGTAAAAGCAAGTAATGGCAAACCTACTGCCTAATACTAATGCCTAATACTAATGCCTAATACTAATGCCTAATACTAATGCCTAATACTAATACTAATGCCTAATACTAATGCCTAATACTAATGCCTAATACTACTGCTAATACTACTGCCTAATACTAATGCCTAATACTAATGCCTAATACTAATGCCTAATACTAATGCCTAATACTAATGCCTAATACTAATGCCTAATACTAATGCCTAATACTACTGCCTAATACTACTGCCTAATACTAATGCCTAATACTAATGCCTAATACTAATGCCTAATACTAATGCCTAATACTAATGCCTAATACTAATGCCTAATACTAATGCCTAATACTAATGCCTAATACTAATGCCTAATACTAATGCCTAATACTAATGCCTAGGCAAGGGACTTCTTTAGGCTGCGAGGGGGGGAGGGGGGCGGGGCAATGTCCTTTGCTATGTATTTATTCCCACTCCTCTTGCATTAACTTGCTCCAAAAACAAAGAAACCTGAGGTAACCTGTAGCATCGCTTGCAGCTGGACCTGCATACACGTGTCTTAACAGCGAAGTTATTCTAGGCTGATTAGCGCTAGCCTTTATCTTAGCTTTACTTGTGCTGTCGTAAATTGATCTCGTCTATCAGTGGTATTTGAAGCTGTGCTTGCGTATGATGAAATTCTGTAAATTAGCCGCAATCACATGATATTAATAAGCCCCTCCCACTGATAACGATAATAATATAGAATTGCACTGATAAAGCGGTAACACAAACAGTATGACTCGGTCATTTTGCGGTACAATTGGTGATGAATTTAATATCTTTTAAGCCCCCCCCCACCTTTGATACCTCATAACTTTTACCTTGAGCCCCCTGGAATATTCAAGATTGATGCTCTCAATGAGCTCTTCAAGGTTGGGAGATGGTGCTTTCCACTTTGTTTTTTGCCCCGCCCTCGCTTGGCTGTTAAGATTGCTAAATGGGGGATATATCTGTATTTCTCTGTCTTTGCAGATTTGCGTTGTCGTGGCAACAATAACAACGTTGACCACTACTAGAGATGAGACCTCTTTTGTGGCGAAGCAGTCAGCAGTTGGGGCCCATCAGACGTGGCCCAATGGGTGGGTGGACTGGGGGAATGGGCGCATCAGTACCAGGAGGTCTTCACCAGGCAGGTGAGCCGCGCCATTGGTGGAGAGGGACATGGGAGGAAGGGAGCGTGCTCTGTTTGGAGAATGGTTGTGATCTCATTGCCAGGGGGGGATTGGTAGCCATGGTTACACGCACTACACTACACACCTTTTGTATAACTTGCAGAAGATCAATGGACCATGCCTCCTACTTCTTCGTGAGAGGAAGATCTGCATACCCTCGGCATAGTGCATGACTTCCCTGCTGCTGGCTTACTGGAGGCTATTGATGAGCTGCGTCACCAGGAGTACTTCAGACCACGTAACTTCCAGGAGTATAGGGCTGGGCACCAGAAGCAGACACTGTCACTGGCCATCTGCTACAAGCTGTGGCCTTGTACCACGTTGCTCTATACGACGACGTGTTTGTGCCTGTCTTGAAGACTTACTTCCCAACACTTGGGCAGGGCAGGGTGCAAGGGGCTGGGCAGCATTTAGAAAGCCAAATGCAACCAGGTAGCACTGAAAATGAAGCTGAAGCAAAACAGTTAGGGGAAGAGGGCACTGTTGTCATAGCGGAAGGGACCAAGGTATGTGTCTCAACCTGGCAGATGTTTGATTTGGGGGGCAATACATTAGACACCGTTATAAGGGTGATTCAGTGGCAATTTTGATAAAAATGAATGCGAAAGACTAACCATTGTACATGATGTCACCATCCATGTGAAAATGGAGTAGTCATTCTCTAGATGAACAACTTGCAAAGAGCAAACAAAACTATTTATTTGCTGTAACAGGACAAATATGCTTAAGGAGAAAGGAACTATTTAGGGTGTCATGGTAACAATTATATCTTGTTTTGTAGGGCCATAGGGCATTGGCCATCTTGATTTGTGGGGCCGTAGGGCGTGGCTATCTTTGTAGGACAGCCCACATACGCAGGTCATGTTTTTTTGTGTGTTCAAGTTTGCATGCGATGTGATGTGTGTGTGTGTGTGTGTGTGTGTGTGTGTGTATCCCCCTATGCAAGGTATTGGAAGGTGAGATGACCAGGGCTCAACAACTGGTCACCTTTGCGGCCATATTGCTGGTTCCTCACTTGCTGGTGGGATGGAGCTGGATTGATGTCCACCCCTTGGTGTGCTTTGCTGTCATCGCATACTGAGCACCTGGAGAGAGCTCACTGCTGTCACTAAGTCCTGTAACGGGTCATGGAAGAAACCATTGGATGTGTCATCGGAGTCACGTGACTTAGGTGGGCGTGGCACTTGATAGGTGAGTGGTACCATTGCACACTGGCACGTAATCACCACCACACTTTGAGGACAGTACACCACCAGTTTTCTAATTGTGAATCAGATGGATACAATATCTGTCACGTTTCCGCGTTAATGGAGATGAATCATATCCTTTCGGCAGCTTTCTGTCTCACCTATTTTATTATCGCGGGTGAATCATTACACTCAACAGGTGAATCGGAACCGTAGAAGGGATGATTCGTCTGTGGTATTCTTATTTAGCGATCGTCGTATATATTATAAAAAAAATTCTTTTTATTTATTTATTTGTAATCTTTTAATAAAATGAAATAGGACACAAGTAAACACACACAATTACAAAACAGATTGTAACAATACAATGTATTAGACCAATCATGCAGCAAAAACAAAGTGCTTTGAGTTACTCCGTGCCACTCCAGACTGGCTGCAACTGCCTTCTCTTCAAATATGTATGTTGTGCCGCACTGATGGACGACAGAGTTTGAACAAGAGATGCTGACAGAAAGAAGGACTGGAAGTATGCTTGTGAGTGGTGCTGTGCCAACTATGAGTGGTTCCAGCTATTGCACAATGCAGCAGCATCCCTCCTCACTTTGAAAGCAGCTCCTCACACTTGCATCTAAATAACATATGTATAATGAAATGTAGAGATAACCATCAGAAAAACGTACCTAGGTCTGACAGAGTGACATAAAACAGAATACCAGATCTTGTAGTGTGCTGTATAGTGAAATACATATTCAATTGTCAGCAATATCTCTGGCAAGACACACTTACCAATGCTGGAGAACTATGCCCAGGCAAACTTTGCACTTCAGGACAGCAAGTAAGCGGAATATGCAAGACGATTTTCAGTTGGGTATATCACCGGGTGTAAAAACATTTTGATGCATGTGGCTGCTATACACAAACATACCATCGGGCGTGAGCTATGCGCCACACAAGATGCGCCATTGCCAGCAACTTTGAAAGGCTTACAAGAAGTTGCTGCATGTAGCAGTTGCCTTGTATCACCTGGTTGGATTGTAAAGCATCAAAGCATAAATACCACGCGTAATAGCAACATCCGTAAAACATCGCCTTCTCGTCCTTCCAAATGATAGAACAGGCACGTCTCGATGTACTGCTAATGCTTCAAGGTGATTTGGCATCTTTCGGAATTCCCCCCCACATTCCGTATACTATAATCATAACATCCACACCTCATTAACACCTTGTTAACAATATGAACAATACCACAATCCATATGAATAAGGGTCATTATATATTGTAAGATGCCACAAACCGATGAGTATAGCGTGCGTTATGGCTCAGGCTGCGTTACCGATACCTTTGTTGGGACCTATGTCATTCAGCGCCTTGTGTGAGGAAACGTGCAATGAAGAAGCTACAGTAGGGTGGTGCCCAAAAAGTAAAGCTGCTCAGATCTGAACATACCATGCTCCTGCGGAAGAAGTATGCACAATAGAGGGCGCGCAGTTGATGGCCTGGGTCTTTGGGGGTACTGAACGAGGAACTGGTGAATGTTTCCTTGTGGAAGTTCAGCAACGGGATGCAGCAACGCTGCTACCCATTATTTCAACTTACATTCGGCCTGGAAGTATTGTGTATTCAGACGAATGGCGAGCTTACTCCCAGCTGGCTACCACAACAGGATGTCAGCATAACACCGTTAACCACTCCCTGCATTTCGTTGACCCAGCAACAGGGGCACACACCCAGAATGTTGAATCTATGTGGGCATCTTGGAAACGGATGCTACGAGAAGAACACGCTGGAAGAAATGCAGATTTGTTTCCAACATATCTGCCTGAATTTATGTGGAGACGACGCTTTGGTGGTCCAACAGCATTCTGTAACCTTGTTGGGCATATAGCGGAACAATATCCTTTGTAGTATAAGTGATTACAAGGTGTTTATACTTAAAACGAGGTGTTAAACATCGATTGATTGAATAATTGAAGTGTACGGAAATTTACGGAATGTGGGGGGGAATTCCGAAAGATACCCCTTTAGTACCTAGGCTTCTATTTATTCATCGAAGAAAATGCACTGAGCATATGCTTGATGGCTCAAAGTTTTCAGATGTCTTTCATACCTCGATTAACATTTGAACTTTGCAAGACGAACAAAAGCGTTCCAGTCGATCGTGGCCTTCCATTTTGCACGTGAGCATCAATCGTCACGTGAGCAATGGCGGAACGAAATCAAAACGACACATGTTTTCGAGAGGGATACTTTTTTTTTGTGATCGTGGTTTTATTATTAATATTATGACTAAAATCCAATTGTAAACACAATTCACATATTTTTTGACATACAAAACACATTGCAGCAATACAAGTTATTGGACCAATCATGCGACAAAAATAGAGTGTTTTGAGTGACTCTGTGCCGTTCCAGAGTGGTTTCCACTGCCTTCTCTTTAAGTACACATGTTGTGCTGCACTGATGGACGACGGAGATCCATCACAATCTGAACACCATTTTGATAGAGCTCGATGATGTCCTGGCTATACATGTACAGCCTTAATCGGAGTTAATTCCCCCTCCCTCCTCATGATCAAACGTAACGCTCATTAATATAGAAGATGGTACGCGCAAAAACAATTCTCCATTCTGCCATCTAATACCATAACTATGCATCACGGGTGATTCCATTATTATTTTACGCGGGCTGAATATCAACAGCGCCGATGATACGGGAGCGAAAACAATTCACAGATGCTTCGCAAGCATTGTATGAATAATCGCGGTGATTCGGTCATTATATACGCGGTCTGCTTCAGATCAGATTGCCAAAAATTTCTGAATCTCTCTAAATATCGCCGATTATACGCGAGCGAAAAAAATTCATCCATGCTTCATAACCGTAGAAAACTGGTCGTGTATGTACGTCCCTAAAGTAGGTACGGGTATATATTTTTCAAACGCTATATTTTGCACCAAGTTTGGTACTGCCTTAAAGAGCAAATTAAATGAATTAAAATCGTGGCATTTGCATAAGCAGTGAAAAAGTTATAGCGATCCAAACTTCGGATTTTGCGACTATTGTCATCCATGCGGTAGCGCATAAAAAATTGTGACGGTTTTTGTTCTCTTCGCTATAGCAACTAAAATAATCACACCAAATTTTTTTTACAAGTCTTGCACACACATAAGAAGTATAGAATAGTGTTATACATCAATTTCACTAATGTACAAATCATCTGTGAAATAGTCAACTAAGAATTCATATAGCGTCATTGAAACATCATCTCCGTCTTCTTGACTGCTTCCTCGTTTCCAATAAGTAGCAGTTACCTTATACCCTAGATAACTTTGCTGCTACAATTTTACCTTGGTATAATACATTTTCTTCGTTAACAAACCACAAATGTTCAAAGCAGAGTCCATCAATCACTTCTGGATTGGCAAGAATTGCTTTTATGTGGGATTCATCCATCTCTGAAACTCTATACACAATTCTGCATTGCCTTCTGCAACACTCTGTATTTTCTTTTGTAACTTTCTTCGATAACTGCTTTTTTTTTTCTGGTTTCTTTCCAATAGTCGTTTATCCTGGTCCTTAGCAACATTTAGTTCATGGGTGTGAAGAAGCAACTTCATCTTTTGAGCCTGTCCTATACAAATTTAAAAAATTTTCCTGCTCATTGTGAGGTTTTGAACAAAGCCATGGTAACGTTTTATTTATTTTAGACTTAACCTTTGCATCAACAAATCCAATGTTCACATTATGTGCTTTTCTAAAATGATAATCAGCTAATCCTAGAGTTTTCTCTGCAAACATATTATGTGCAGGGGCAGAGAGCGTTTGACTTGCCATAGGTGTTGGAATGTTGGATAGATTACCCTCAATGTAATCATACATTTGTCGTTCAATTACTTCGATGATACCAGTTATAAGTCGGAACAAGATTTCATTCAAGCTTGCTTTCCCAGTACATTCATTAAATTAAAATTACTTTGTAAACACTGCAGTATAGCATCTGTCTCTTTGTCCAAATCTATTCCAAACATATCTGTACATGTTGTTAAGACAAGTAATGGGCAATTCTTTAATGATTTTAGGTACTGTAAACATGTCTTAATGTATGAAATAGTATCAAGGTTAGTGATGCCTGGATTTCCATACAGCTGTTTCATCCAAGGCCCAGTCACTAATTTTCCAATAATGCCAAGTGCTTGCAATTGCAGTAATGATTTGTCATTTCTTAAGTCCTTCTGTAATGCTGATCGCAAGCTAGTAGTATTACGACATGAAGTATCTAAATAGATCAAAAGTTTTTCTCTTAAATAGTGATGGAATACAACATGGAATCGGTTTCCTACATAGCACACAATGATTCCAGGCTTGATATTTTCTTGCCTCAAAAATTGTTTAAATCCTCCTGGGTCACCTTTACCTTGTTTAAAGCACATCTTTGTCATAGCATACATAAAATTAACTGCACAACAACCATTTCCAAATGTATCACTAGCACTATTATACTCCTTATCATATACCTTTAGTAGATCTGTGCACCTTTTGGCAATCCCATCTAGAGGGTGCACATTGCATTTGAGCCTAGTAGTTCAATGTCAAGTGATGATTAAAGACTCTGAACTACACAATGGTTCACTGCTACTCTGTCAGTAAGGGTGTTCTTCAACTTGGTTTGTATTGGGTCAAGTTTGTGATATTCAGCAAATGAACTTACAATAACATTAAAACAGGTCTGAATATGGGAAGCATAATCATCTGTTGTACCCCAAGCTAATTGTAGCACATAGGAAGTGGGAGGAACTGTTGCATTGCAATTCCAAGCCATTTCTTATTGCTGAAACCTGTAGTGCATTGTCTGCACTGATATCACCACTAAAACCTTCAATCAACTTCTTAAAATCTTCTGCAGTCTTCATCCTAATTTGGAAAAATACACACTAACAGATCGTTGCAGCATGCTAACATCTTTACAGGGTTACATATAGGGTTGTAAGCACACTGGAAAGTTGCACAGTCATGCGTTAGTTCCATTTTCGCCGCAATGTACAATATATCTGGGGACGAGTCACTACCTGAGAAAATCTGGGGTATGCCTTGGGCATCGGCCAAAAATTATGGTATTTTCATAGTATGTAGATTTATAGCAAAACTGCGTTTATAAATACTTCTTTTTACGGTACCTCGAAAATAATGGTTTATTTAGAGTTAAACTTTGTTAACGCTATAAGGTACTCAAAGGTAAGAAATGTTCTTAAAAAGTTGCACAACCATGTTATACGGGCAGTGCTTAACCCCTAACAACGTTTGACGTAAGTTGGCTTCATGCATAGCACGTGCCATATTTAAACACATAGGCTGTTGGATGACACTTTGGGCATCAACCAAAGTTCGTGAAATTTGAAATCCATATAGATTAAGACCTGGGGAGTACCTGTATCTGATCGGTTTCCCGGTATCTCTAAAGACAAAAAAGTTCTACCAAACCTAAAGGGTACATATTTTTTCTACGCGCCAGAAATTTTGAACCGGCTAAACGTTTCAAATAAACCAGAGCTGTGTCATAGCATAGACAATGTATCGACATACCCATAAATCCAGAAACAGTCCACAACAGCGATCAAACGAACACAAACCACCTTTCACTCGAATTTAATGCACCTGAACAATTTGCAACCCGCGTCACAATTTTTACTTAATATTGGATCACCAATTTTTCGGTACTCGTACGTACGTGAAATATGCCGGTACCTACCTAACGCTTTTCATGCTGTGGGTCATTGAAGTCACGTGACCCTAGCAGCCCTGAAATCCGCACGTGCTATGATTCATCGACAGTACACGGTTGTATGCGGCTGGAAACTGGGTGTACAATTAGACAATTTACGGTATCACTCTATAATTCTGAAGTGACGCCTCATTATAGCCACCCAATGTTTCAAAGCTTACCATGACTCACCAGAAACTGCAAATCAAAGTATGAAATCAAATTCACGCACTGTACTTAAGTTTCTAGCATGCCCACTCTATACGCATAGTCTACATGACACATAAACAAAACGCGCAGGCCGTTTTTGTAAGGTCACGCGGCACGTATTTTGAAGGGGCCATTACAAAGTAAGACGACGTTAACTTCAGGAACAAAATTGGATAGTAAGCATACTACGGTAGTGATCGGGAGGCATGTGGCAATATGTATATACGAACCTGAAGTGGTGACGCGTTTTCTTTCACCACGAACCAGCGGAGCGTATTTCATGAATAATCGATACAAGTTGTGGTTTCATTCGTACATGTATGTATACCTGGTACATGATAGTTACCATATAGAGCAAGTACCCAGTGTTGTAGAGTGTGTGGACAGAGGCTGTGGAAATCCAAAGCAAAGCAAAAGATCATCTATGAATGCAATGCATTCACAACTGATCTGAAAATAGCTTTTGACATAGCACTTCTGGGGGGTGATGTCAACACACATCCTGCTGCTTGCTCTGTAAGCATTTGATGGAGAGAACAATATGTGCCATAATGAAGGGGGTGCATCACAAGTGTACAGTCAGTGTATTTCAGTGGCACAAACATATATTTCATCAATGCAAGGTACAACAATGTACTTGATTTGAACAATACAATAGTATGATATCATGGTGTGAGCACTCCGTGCATGTGGGTGGGTGGACACATGAAAAAGCCAAAAGTAGAAAGCATTCGCCAGGCACCTAATGCACTAATAGCTCCTCTTCAGAAGATTGTCTCTCCACCAGCTTATTGCATGAGCCTAGTCCACCTTTGGCCAGCGTGAACAACCTGTTGATCTTAGAGAAGTTGAAGTGTGCCTGTGTTCCAACGTTTTTTCACAGTCACTAGAATTGATGTGTGCAGTTCACTGGTATGCACCAAGTGCCTCACAGAATACATAGCAGCATCATCCATTGAGATTGGTCCAGCTCAGGTATTGGCAATAAAGGCTGGTCTTGCTATACCTTGGAATAAATTGAGACTTCTAAGACGTTATGATATCATAAATGTATGCAGCAAAGGTAACTCACTCAGGTGGCTTGAATTCATCTGGCTGGTGAGGAAAGGATGTGTCGCATCTCCAGCCACATTGTGGGTGATAACCTCAAAGGAAAGTTGCCCCCTTTACATTTCCAGGTGGAGATGAAATCAAAGGAGCTCCTTTACTTTACGTTCCCCATCTGGTAGATAAGGTTGTCCACTTCTTAAATGAAAAAGAAAGGTAAGAGTGAAATACAAATGCTCTTACTTTTAAAAGCATGGTTGCAATGCTGGCAGGCTTACCTGGCATGAAGGGTTTATACCAGCCAGTGAAGGTGGATTCCAAGGCTATTCTGGCCTTTTACCATACCCTGAAGCAACAGTCACCATTAAAATGCATCTCCTGGAGGATCATGCAGTACAGTGAGCAAATACCTACCATGCTGGCTTCAGCCTTTTGGGAGAACAGGAGGCTGAATTGATTCATGCCAAGTTTAATAGACATGGCTTGGTATTTGCTCCAATCTGCTGTGCATAGTTAAAGAACATCTATTAAGCATTGAACCACAACTGGTAGCTGCCATCCCTCCTCCAGCTAAGACAGTAAAGAATATTTAGCTATGTGATGCAGCTCACTTTGGAGTGTTTAATAACATTCTGTCAAAATAATAAACATCCACTTGCAACAGTTCCAACCCCCAAAAGATGCCAAAATGGCGGATTTTCTAAAGGCTTGAAAACTACTTCAGAAAATGCGTCACCGTTAGCTTGTACCAAAAACAGATACAGCATTCTATTAACCTTACCGTGATAGTTTGGGTCAGTTCTATCTCGGTTCCTGAGCGTCGTTATCGTCGTTTGAACACGCGAGGTCGGCGATCACCGCTTGAAAGTCAATTGCTTCGAAGCGCCAGAGCTGACAGACAACAAACGTCAGGCCACGTGATTTATGCTTAAAATAAAGGTCAGAGGTGTTTGTCACTTCTAGTATGGCTTTTAGGTGTTAATGCGTTTTACGAACTTAGTAACATAGCTGGTTCTAAAGGACATCTGCTATGGGGCATGTAAACCATTTCAATTTTTCGGGGCGGAGGGCCTACTTTCCACGCGTTCAATGAGAGCAAACCGCCGTGAGTAGAGCGGTTTATAGTGTCAATATGGCGCGCGCATGGTCATGTGCAACTCATTGCTTTGGCGCATGGCGTTGCATCTCGCGATCGTTTGGAGACGTAACCTTGCCATTGCGGAACATTCGTCGACTAAGCTTCAAGGTTAGACAAGTGTCGTTGCACGCGTTTTGGTCGGTCAATTTAAATTTGTGCCTTTTAATTTTTTTAATACGCTTGTACCACTGTACGCTGCTGATTATAACTTCCTGTTGCAGGTCATGTCTGAACCAAGGAGCCAAAAACGGTCAGCAGGTCAATATGATCACGTGGACCCTACCAGCCTTCTAAAGATGATGCGAAGAAACTAAAACTTGTAAGTGGAAATAATAACCTGTTAGGGCTGGGGGGGGGGGGGGGGGGGGGGGGCCCCAACTTTATTATTTATGACTTCATAACCAACTTCACTTCAAAGCCTTTGCTAACTGCTTAGTAAAACACGATGTACAAATTTGGACTAAGTTCCAGCGGCGGATTTCTGGAAGGGGGGGTCTAATAACTATATTCACAAGCGGGGGTGGGTACTGGAGGGGGCGTGCCCCCTCCCGTAACAGCTAGGGAGTCTGGGGGAGCGCTGTAAGCTCCCCCAGTGTAGTCTCGTTCCCAGACCCAGATTCCCAACAGCTGCGGGTGGATTACATCACGTAGCGGTGATGTAATCCACCCGCAGCTGTTGGGAATCTGGGTCTGGGAACGAGACTACCCCCAGGCCCCAGCCGCTTTTTCCCTTTTGCGTTCATTTAGCATAAAAATAAGCATACTTTGAAAGTGTATTCAATATTGATAGCTCACAAGCGCAATATTCGAATTGATTAATACACGCGTGTAGAAGCCTGCGTGAGTCAACGTGGTCGTGGATAAGGATAGCGAATAGAAAACTCTACGCAATGCCATTGTGACGGTATTCTGGTCTAAACGACACACACGTTTTACCTTTAATAGCATTATATACCTACTTGATTTAGCTCTACCTGTTTCCTGAGGTAAACTATCTTCTTTTGATCGCTTACTTCTTGCTCGCACCATTCCATCGCGCAGCAGTAATACTAATTAAACACGCTTGGAGGGCCTTGGCTTTAGACCCCCCCCCCCCCACACACACACTCACACACACTTTGGGTCGAATGCTAACTCGCTAATCAGTTCACTTGCGTTCACTAAACGCTTCGTTTTTCTCAACTCGTCAATCATGTAATTAATTATTCATAAGTTAATTTATTCATAACTAGTTGGGCCGAGGAGGGGGGGGGGGGGGGTCTTTAGACCCCCCCTGGATCCGCCACTTACTAACTGCACGGGCGCGGATACGGGAGGGGGGGGGGGGGGGGTTTGGGGGTCGCAACCTCGCCTTTCATATAAGGTACCTCCCCGTATTCTGCTAAGCAGCCCCCCCCCCCCCACCACCCGCTTTTCGTATCGTGCCTAAAGCGGACAGCCCCCCCCCCCCCCCCCACCCTTTTGGAAAATCCTGTATCCGCCCCTGAACTGTTGGTGTGACTGTTGCAGTAATGGCCGTTCATTTGCGCATGTGAAATATACCACGCGCACTCTTTATATAATCATAGCCTTACCCCCCTCCCAATTAAAAATACCTTACGCCGCCGCGGTTAGGTCCCTCTCGTCATCGCGGCCATGTATGAGGCAACGAACTTTAAATTCACACGGAATAGACCCTTCTCGCGTAAGATCGGAATTTTTGATTGCACCTGTGAATATTTTATTATAGCTGTGACGTCACGTCCGGAGGCACATATCTTGTCAGAGAGTTTCTTCCTTTGTCGCGCTGTTAGGCTTCGAATCATGTCTGGTAATACTTGCATTGTGTGCCAAAGTACTCGTTGCAACGAACCGCTGCTGAAATTCTACCGCATACCACCAGATCTGAACAAACGGGCACTGTCGCTTCGTGTGTTGCACCTTTCCGATCATATTTAAAGCCACATTACAGAGTGTGCTCTAAGCATTTTCGTGACGGTGATCCAAAGAATGGACCCGAGCTACTCCTAGGGAAGAAGTTCGCCACACCTGTAAAACGAAACGACGCTAGAACAACGAGGAGCATTTTGCGTCAAAAGAAGGAGTTGCAAACATTGTCAGCATCAACATCAAGAATGGATCCGGATTCACCGCATCTTTCGACATTGCCTCAGCCTTCAATTATGCAGCCTACTGTTGATGCACAGCCACTGCAGCCAAGTAATACCCTCGATGTAAACATTGATGAACCTAACCTTAGTATGTCTTCATTGTCCTGTGCAACATCTGAGGAGCCTAATCTTGATGCCCTTTCTCCAACACCAGTCGTTGATGAACTACCTTCCTGTTCATATACCTCAATGCAACTGCCACTGTCTTCTGCGACTACTGTATTTGTTGATTCAGCACTTCAAGAGATACCTGCAATAATCCACAGATCTTCTACAGCTGATAATGAACACTATAAGTTGAATTCAGCACTCATTGCACGTGTGGAGATTCTAGAAGCTGAAAATGCTAAGTTAAAGAACACCATTTCCAAAGCCAAGTTGACTCTAACAGTTGAGGATTTGAAGGACGATGAGAATTTGTTTTCATTTTATACCGGTTTTAAATCATACAATATATTTTTAGCATTCTTTGAATTTCTTGGTCCAGCAGTTTATAAGTTGAATTATTGAGGTAGCAAAACTACACAAGTGAGAAAAACCCAACAAAACTTCAGCCAATGGACCAGTTACTTATGACCCTTATGAAGCTAAGACTTAATTTTAAGACACTGGATTTGTCCTTTCGCTTTGGTGTATCTAAGAGTGCTGTGTCAAGATATGTTACAACCTGGATATGCTTTTTATATAATCATCTGAAAGAAATCGATTGGATGCCATCAGGTTTCTGGAACCCTGCCTTCTGCATTCCATGACAAATATCCATCAACATATGCCATTATAGATGGTAGTGAAATATTTTTAGAGATTCCTTCAGACCTCCACATGCAGTCATCCACTTAGAGTAATTATAAACATCATAATACTGCAAAGTTTTTAATTGCATGCACACCAAATGGATGCATCTCTTACATCTCTGCATTGTATGCTGGGTCTATTTCAGATCTTGAACTGACAAATGCATCAGGATTTCTCACTAAACTAGAAGATAAGCCCGACATTTCAATCATGGCAGACCGAGGTTTTAACATCAAAGATTTGTTGCAGGAAATTAATGTAGGATTTATATTCCTCCTTTTTTGAATGGCAAGCAGCAACTGACAGCTGATGAGGTTTAAGAAGGCAGGCGTATAGCGTCTTCGAGAATCATTTTTGAACGAGCAATTGGTAAGATAAAATCTTTTACAATTTTGAAACATACTCTACCTATATCTTTAGCTAGGATTTCAAATCAAATCGTTTTTGTCTGTGCATTCCTAACTATTGTTAAACCTGTTCTTGTTTCTTCTCGAATAAATCAAAGTACGAATGAAGTTGATAAGTACTTTGAAGACATTGATAGTGATGAATCAAAGGAGGAATACAGTGATAGTGATAATGACTAATAGCAGTGTTACACTCAGGCCCGTAGGCTGGTCGAGAGATTGGGGGGGGGGGGGGTTTGGGAAACAATGAGGGTGGAACTAACTAGCAGGGGAGGGGCCTTCCCTGGGGTATGGGGGAGCGCTGTAAGCTCCCCGCCCCAGCAGCTTTGCAACTTTTACAATGTTGAAGTCACAAAACATCGCATAATTGCGTAGAAACATGCCAAAAACAGATAGTAAATATGACAAGAATTACTTTTTTGCTTCCAGAGTCTAGCTCGCAAGTGCGAGACTACAGAAAGTTTGGAAGCAAGCGTATCTGGCTTGCGAGTTAACGAGATGTCCATGACCCCACTAATCAGGGAGAAGAGTTTGGTTTTATTGAAGTTAAATGCCCTTTTGTTCAAAGAGATCTCTCTCCACTAGAAGCCAGCTTAACTTCAGGGTTTTGCTGTAGACAAGTTACAAACCAAACTACATGTAATTCTCCTGAGTTGAAGCTTCAACAGAATCACAAGTACTATGCTCAAGCACAGGGTCAGATGGCTGTAGGTGGTATGACATGGTGTGATTTTGTTATTTACACAACAGATAATGTGGAGAGGATACTGTACAATGAGGATTACCCTACTTACAAAACTGGAATCATTTTTTGATAACTGTTAGGTCCAGAAATAGTTAGCCCCATCCATGTACTAGGTCTATCAATACGTGACCTTTCAAAAATATAATACATCACACAAGCATAAGTGTCAGGCCCGTAGGCTGGGGGGGGGGTCGGTGGGTTCGGTCGACCCCCCCCCCCCCCCCCCCCCCCCCCCCCCCCCCCCCCCCCCCCCCCCCCCCCCCCCCCCCCGCCCGTCCAAGCTAGTTCTGCTTGCCCAAGCTGGTTCCGCCTTCCCAGCTTGGTCCCGCTTGCCGTAGCTGGTTCCGCTTCTTTCCGCTTACCATGAATTATTCTTTGCCAATGAATTAATTAATTATTTTACATGCATGACGTTATACAAATGAAAATTAGCGAGCGTGAGGTAATATACTGATAAATGGGGCACCCATGGCCCGTAACAAACTGCAGTCGGAGTGGCGGATCCGGGGCACTTCAAGTACATGCCGGTCTATGGTTCATTAATGATACTTTGCGAAGTATAGGTCCGGCTTGAGCCAGACGCCCAGACCTACTTCGATATTGAACTGCACAATGGCCAACTGATTAATTTACAATGGCGTTGTGCCGTTCGAATACGAAGTAGGTCTGGCTTTCGAGTTAACTTTCCTGATCTATCCGTAGATAGGAAAGTTAGACTAAGTAGCCATCAGGGCTTGCCCCAAGAAATGGATGCGATTCACTCACAAAGAACCCTGCAGGTCTGACTGTAACATGTTTACCTAACAGGTCCTGGTATGCTATATAGGCTTCAATGGCTGTCGACTCATTTTGTATTCCCCAGTTGGTAGCATCACACGAGAAAGTGCGTGGTTGTAGAATACTCAAAACCAACACATCAGGAGGAGTGGTAGGCTTTCGATGCAGAATGTCTCCAAATCTTGAAGCTGTTATTCGGTAGCGGCGAATTGAATGCCACATTTCAGAATATCGTTGATTTCTAGTAGCATGTTCTATTTCATACAGTTTTGCAGTGGGCATCTTAAAATTATCTTTAAATGCTGCAACAGTGTCTTTTAGTTCAGAAATGGATGGGAGATTGGGTATACCGCTTGCTGGAGTACATGTAGGTACATGACTGTGTTCAGGGTCTAGGAGGATAGATATGCCCAAGGATTCACAACGAACACTCTTGAGAAAACCAGGAAGAAAAGACATAGCATTGCCTCGGAACTTGGTGGTCTAGGATCAAAATCTTCAGTTAACCTTTAATCTCCAGACGTCCTACACGTAGGACGATCGTCCTACGCGTAGGACGCATGTTAAAATTATTTTTTTGCAAACCCATATGAACAGAGAACAAACCAAAAACTCATTGTACTGTAAAAATGGTTAGTAATTCTGAATATACTGGTACTTTCTTGCAATTCTTCAAAGACTGTCAAATACAGTCAATACTCATTGCCAATAGATACATGTTATCGTGAAGCAACTTCCAGTACCAACAAATAATGTTGGAAAGATCAGAACGACGTTCAAAACAAGGGGGATAGTGAGACAGGTCTTTGGCACGAGGAAAATAAAAAAGTACATTTGGAATTTGCTAGCTCCACAAGCGTATGAACAATACGTATTTGTCAGTCGCATGTCTTGGAATAGCCAAGTGAATGGACAAATCTTGAAAACGCAGTGTGTTTTCAGTACAAATGGCTAAATCGTTTAGAGTTAGACAACTGCCATAGAATGCATTAAGTAGCACACACATCAAGCTTCAAAAAACATCCAATAAAAGTTATACTTGTCATACTTTTTTCTGTGACAATTAAATTGTACGCATAATGCATTTTTAAGTACCGCATCCTGTTTTTTGCATCGTGTAACCAAGAGCGTGATTTAAAAAAAATGGATTGTCAATTGGTAAATTAAGCATGGTAGACACATCAAACAACAGTAGAGAAATGGATGACAAAAACTTGCATTTCTATTTTTCAAATATTGGTCCTACGCGTAGGACTTGGCTCTGGAGATTAAAGGTTAAGCAAACTTTCGTTTATTCTTCTTCTGAAAGTCGTGCTTTTCAAACATCGCTGCAGACATTGGAAAGTCTGATTCCTTTCTTTGCTTAGGAATCTTCCATTGGCACAGATGTGATGTAACAGATGTTGCCTCTTCCTCATCGTCAGGTATTGCACTTAAGTTGTCAGGTGGGTGTATTTGGCCAGTGCTAGTCATAGCAACAAGAGCATGCAACACTGCAGAAACATGAGTGCAGCTAGCCGATTTCCTATCAATGAAATGAATACAAATTATAGCACTGCTACAGATGTCACCCATAACTACATTGTCATACCCTGCAGCACATTCACATGTTGCTGCTTGTATTGTGCCTACCAATCCTTCTCGGATCAGTAAAACATAAACATGATAACTTCCTGGTTTCATTGAAGGTGTTAGGGTAGCTCTGATTTGACAGTAGAGAGGATGCAGTGTCTGTACTTCAAGTTGGACCAAACGACCTGATGCCCAGTGACTATATCCACATGTTAGGGCTCTAAAAGCTCCCTGGGTTTCAGAACAGCCAACTCCATGAGCAAGGTATGAATATAAGATGCCTGTAGGGTATCATATTTATATGAGATGCAAGGCTAAAAGGTTTCTGGCATACCTGATGTAACAACAGGACACCTAGGTGCAATGTCCTTGACATTGTCCCGTGTAATAACTTCCCAGCCAGTGAGAGGTGAAGATGGGACATGCGGTGGACCAAATGGTACTGCAGCTGGTACACCTGATGTCAATAAGCGCTGCTGCTTCTTATACAAGATAGTGCCATCAACATCAATGATTGGTCAGTGGTCCTTTACTGCTTCTTGGATTCTAAGATCAAATACAGATGCCTGTGAAATAAACAGCTTTTGTTTCCGGCCCATTCAACTTACTTCGCTACTAACTGTTTCTTATTAAATGCTGACCAAAGGCCACAAAGATCTTTTTACATTACCGCACCACTTGACCTTAATTGCAATTTTTGACAGAAAGCAACCTTTCTGAAATGTAAAACTTCTCTATTGTAGATAAAATTTCTCTTTGAGAAATAAAGTGGGATGTAGGATTGGCATTGGTGGTGTAAAAAGCAATGAAACAAGACATATTATGGATTGGTAACAGAATAAAACAAGATGGTACTACATTTAGCGAAGAACCATGCACTTCGAATTTCAGTTTGCTAAATGAAGGACCGTCTTGTTGTATTCTGGTACCAATCCATAATGTGTCTTGTTTCATTGCTTTTTACACCACCAATCTCATACCCCCTACCAGTGCCATAGCTACGCCACTACTAGTGCCATAGCTATCCCCTACCAGTGCCATAGCTATCCCCTACCAGTGCCATAGCTACCCCACTAATACCGTCATAGCTACCCCACTACCAGTACCTAGATGACCCACTACCAGTGCCATAGCTACCCCGCAACCAGTGGGTACCTATGGCACTAGTAGTGAGGTAGCTATGGCACTGGTAGTGTGGTAGCTATGGCACTAGTAGTGTGGTAGCTATGGCACTAGTAGTGGGGTAGCTATGGCACTGGTAGGGGGTAGCTATGGCACTGGTGGTGGGGTAGCTATGGCACTAGTAGTTGGGTAGCTATGGCACTAGTAGTGGCCACTACCAGTGCCATAGCTACCCCACTACCGGTGCCATAGCTACCCCACTACCGGTGCCATAGCTACCCCACAACAAGTGGTATATGTACCCCACTACAAGTGCCATAGCTACCCCACTACCAGTGCAATAGGTTCCCCGCTACCATGCAGGCAAATACTTAGCAGGTGGCAGTCTCATTGCTCTTGAGAAAAACAAACCAGACTGTCCACCTGATGTTCGGCCTATTGAATGCTTGAGACGACTGATGAGGAAGTGCCTCTGTATTGTTAGTAAGCAGAAAGCAGAAGATTTCCTTATGCCACATCAGATGGGGGCAGCCTGCCCATCTGGTTCAGAAAAGATCATCCATGGACTATGTTATTGTGTTGATGAGAATTGGTTCAGTACTGACTTCACAGTTCTCAAAAGAGACTTTCGGAATGCCTTTAACCTGGTTTCTCATCAAGCTGTCCTGGAGGAATGGTTCCACCATTTTCCAGAGCTGTTTCCTTGGACTCTTTGGTGTTACAGTCAACATCCTTCACTACTACACTCCCTAGGCATCATTAGCTCTGAATCAGGAGTACAGCAAGCCAAGGAGATCCCATGGGCTCTTTACTCTTCTGTCTGGTTTTACAAAAGTAGTCTCTGCCATTGCTGAAGATACGGCATGTTCTTCCCTTTTGCTCCGTAAGTGGTACACTGATGATGGTGTTCTTGCTGGACCCAAGCTGGCAGTTGCACAGGCTCTTCCATTATACAGGAACTGGGTCCCCCACTATACACTAAGCCTTCGCATCAACAATGCCAAATGCGAATTGTACAGCCTGTGTGACCTAAGCCTTTTTCCATCTGACATGAAGAGGTCCTTATCACTTCACTTTGAAATACTTGGAGCTCCAATCGGTGATATACTTTTCTGTGGCAAGTTTATTGCCCAGAAGCTGCTAAGGCCTTGCACCTACTGATTGGTTGACACTTCTGACACAGCTTGGCAGCAACCCCAACTTTTTACGCCATGGAGGCCTAGGGCTTTGTTGCTTTGCCCTTCATTCATCTGCTGCATGCTTATATTATTAGCTTCTGTAATTGCATCTGATTGTAGCTCTCCACAGAGCAAATTTCTATCTAATTCTATGGACTTTTTCAACGGATCTGTATCTACTATTGATGCTCCCACTATTACCACAGTCTTAACTACTCAAAACGTGTTATCTGCTAAACTGGAGGATCAGCAATTTGCCAACTTATTTGCTAATGCTTCACTGCCTGATAGGGCTCGCTTGCTTTCAATTTAGCTATCTATCACACCTTCGCCAAGGCTTACCTTCTGAGTTTCAAGTTGCCATTAAGCGGTGGTTAGGTCTTCCTGTGAGTCAAGGTCAGTTTTGTCCCCAATACATGTCCCATTCTTTGGATCACTTTGCGCTGACTTGCTCCGTTGCGGTTTCCCGCCACAACAGAATCCGAGACACCCTTTTTGAGTTTTGTCAACGTGCATGCTTGGGTGCACAGCTCGAAGCTGAAAGCAGCCTGTGTCATGAAGCATGGCAAACATGTCCTGCCGATGTCCTCATCCCCTAACTGGGAGTTGGGCAAGTCAGCAACAATTGATCATTGCATCAAATCCCTGCTTAATTCTGTAACCTTTCAAGTAGTGCGTGTGATGCCAGGCTCAGCAGCAATGCAGGCAGAAAAGAGGAAGCACCACAGTAATGATGCAGAATGTAGAGAGTTAGGTTGGGTTTGCATCCCTCTGGTGGTAGAGTCTTTTGGATGCTGGTGACCTGAAGCTCAGTCTAGTCTCTCTAGACTTGCAGGTAGACTAGCCACTAGAGTGGGGCAGCCTAAGTCTAACACAACTATGGTAGATTAAGCATGACCCTGATCAGAGCCAACTCCAGGGCCATTCTATCTAGAGTATGTGTTCAACTTTGTTGTGTGTATGTAATGTATGTACTTCATGTATTCATGTATTCCGGTTCACGCAATTATAGCTGTTTTTTTTGTTTTTTCTATTATAAAGTACCTCTATAGATTCTATAGCTCTCAACACACTCACTGATCTTGCAAATACTTGCATCTCTACTATTGATTTAATCTGACAAGCAATAAGCTGGACTGTACAAAGCAGTCTGAAGGCAAGGTGAGTCACCACCGATGCAGAAGTGTTTGAGTTATTTATACCTTAACTTCAGCTTTGCAGTGGATTGCAGTGGCTGGTACAACTTTACCCTCATCAGCCATCAATTGTCCACTGTGCACTGAAAGACTTAATCGAAGAAGGTATTTTGGTTAACATATAGGCCAGCAGAGATTATTTCCAAAAAGTCTTCACATGCATTTACATTATTTTTGGGGGTACTAACGACGCTAGTATAATTGAGCTTATTGCGAAGTTGGTAAAGTGTTCCAAAATCACCACCTGAGTGTGAGGAGTAGAAGAACTTCCAAATCACCTACACAAAACAAAAAATAAATAAAACAAGTACCATACTACATGCAGTGTTGCCTTACATCAAGCAGTTTTACTTTGGTATGCCAATCTGCTGCAACAGGGACCAATCTAGCCAGTCTCCCTGACAATGATGACTCGTGTGTCTTAGCCTTCTGTGCCCCTCTTCCTCTTGCTGCCGTTTTCTGGTCTCCAGCAAACTCAATAGGATGAGATAAAGTTTCCACCACTTGGACAGTCTTATCAATGTTTGGTACGTAAACATCCTTAAGGACCTCCACCATAGGTACATACTTTTGTAGTTCAGCCATAATCTCAACCATATCCTCCGTTTTGTTCTCATCTTTGAACTGAATTCCTAGAGGAATCTGAGTAGTAATAGTGGTAAAATGAAAAAAATTAGAATGTATACATTGTTTCAGCCGCAATTATTTTGATTTCAATATTTACCACCTTAGAGCACGTGGACATTTCATCAAAAATTCATGCTTAATATGTCAGTCTACCACACCATCAAATGAATGCTGAAAAAATTCCATATTTGCATATAGAATCCTGGACATTAAGACACATATGTTATTGCATAGAGCTGCATCATCATCCAGAGTAGGTAGCAAGAAAGATGCCAATTGTTTAGCATCCCTCTGCAGAGTTGGGATAACTTGATCACAAAGATGGTTGAAATCGACTCTGTCAGTTACAGCATAGAAGTGAAAATAGTGGATGGATCTGGTTTCTTGCACCCAACTCTCATGTATCGTTGCTTGATACATTTGTCAAGGTTGTCACCGCACAAGTTATACAGGGTTAGAGAACCTATAGCAAAGGATATAGTAACTCCAATATATACAAATAAGGGCAGTATGGAGTCATTCTGTATCTTGCACTTCTGTTTCTGTTTCTGTGTGTTCAGAGCAGGCATGAATAACACATGACTCGATGTTGTGACTCTGAGTCATGTTGCGGTTGGGTAAGTGTGGCAACATTATTGATGGCTGACTCCAGATTAGTTGAAGTCTCATTCTCATCACTGCTATCACAATCCATACCACAATCTCCATCGTAATCGTTAGTATCACAGTCCATAACATCCTCAACAGATGAACTGATGCTGAGGGCATCAGAATCAATGTACTCATCATCAGACATTATAGGGGAAAAGCTCTGCCACGACAAGTCACTTTCTGATCTTGTATCTTCATCAGAGGCAGAATGCGAATATGAATCACCATAATCTTCAACGCTATAATTGCCCAAAGACAACGATGGAGATCTTGAAGACATCTTATAAAAAATCACTAAATATATTACATGTTTGAAATTGTACAGTTCTTACCATTCCATTTGTACTGCTCAGTGTTGAGATGATACGATCTCTCCATCCTTTGACTGTCACATCAAAATCTTCTCCAACTTTCTCCAGCAAGCGAATTACAGTAATATAAGACACAGTCAAATTTAACTTCTGTAGCCGATTAAACACCTATAAATAAGGAAATTTTAATAGTTGTTCAGTTCTAATTTACCTCTTTGGAGGTGTGTCCAGCATAAAGGATTAAAGAATTGATCTTCTGTACTAAGTTCATCTTTTGGTTCTGATGGTTTATAAGAATTGATGCACACAACCCTACTATGGCACAATCAGTGTCAGTATGAGGAACTTTGTGCCTCTTAATGGCTGAAAACAGAAGACTCATAAGTAATGGAGCAAACTTAGAGAGCTCATCCATTAGCAAGTTCCATGAAAATTCTTTGAGGTGTCTAGTATTCAGGGACTGTAGGATGGAATTGGCTCCATCAGATGCCATACTTCTTACTTCACTGGCCAACTCTTTTCCTAGCATCTCTACTACATGTTTCTTTGTTACTGGCAACTGTCATTCTATTTTTTCTTGCTACAGCCTTCGCCATACGATGACATGTAGGACTTATTACGTACTTCCTAGAAGTCATGTAACCAACATGGATCTGTATGCATAGTATAAATAATTTGTAAGACTAATTATACACATATACATACATACCACAACTTCTGGGGAGTGAGTGGTTGGCTCTGATGATTGAACATGAGCAGGCTGAAATAGAGACCTAGCAAGCCTTGATCTCTTAGGAACGTTTGTTGCAAATTGAGAGCACAGATCGAGTGCTTCAGCAGCTTTTCTTAAGTTGTCTCTTATGCTATTTTGGGCTTCTATAAATTTCTCATAAGCATAGAAACATTTTCTACACATTTTGGGTGCTCTTAGGCCATCTGCACCACTTAGGATAGTGTCAATATCTTGCGAATCTACACTGGACTGATAATCCTAATCTTCTCCACATCATGGCAACATCTTCGGCGTCGGGATTATCCAGAGCTCTTCTTTTGTTTGTTTTTGGAATTTTGATACCACACCCGAGGCAATACATTATACGCGGCAGCTGGAGTGAATGAGATTATTAAAACGTTCTAAATTAGCCAATCTGTTCACACTTAATTTACACAAGTATTCATCGATACCGATTGTATAACACGGCAAAATTAATTGACAAATTGCATAATACGTCTGTACAAAAAAAAAAGCATCCCCCATCTGAAGTAGGGAAGTGGTTGTAGTTAGAGATGAGGGAGGGGGAGGTGTTATGGTACATTTTATGACCTCTAATCCCAGTAAGGTATGTCATGTGGTAGGAAAAGAAGAAACAAGCATACACAGTTTGAGCTCTCTGCCCCATCATCACACACCTTGAAGCTGATCTCATTGCTATTACCAGCAGTATAGTCATACAGGGCTATGGCTCTTGGCATGAGGTCATCACTGACATGGGTTGTATGGGACAATGAAGCTGGTCCAGCTGAAGGGTGGGGAGAGGCAATGAAGGGTGGGGAGGCAATGAAGGATGGGGAGGGCAATGAAGGATGGGGAGGAGAGGCAATGAAGGATGGGGAGGAGGGCAATGAAGGGTGGGGAGGAGGGCAATGACGGATGGGGAGGAGGGCAATGAAGGGTGGGGAGGAGAGGCAATGAAGGGTGGGGAGAAGGGCAATGAAGGGTGGGGAGGAGGGCAATGACGGATGGGGAGGAAGGCAATGAAGGGTGGGAAGAAGGGCAATGACGGATGGGGAGGAGGGCAATGAAGGGTGGGGAGGAGGGCAATGAAGGGTGGGGAGGAGGGCAATGACGGATGGGGAGGAGGGCAATGAAGGGTGGGAGGGCAATGACGGATGGGGAGGAGGGCAATGAAGGATGGGGAGGAAGGCAATGAAGGATGGGGAGGAGGGCAATGAAGGATGGGGAGGAGGGCAATTAAGGATGGGGAGGAGGGGCAATGAATGCACACACACACATGGCCAGATTACCTTGCCTGGTTTTGAAGTAGAAACAGCACCTGTCAACACAGGACAAGTAATGTGATTCCTTAGCGGTACCTGACATGTCACATGATTCCTAAGTAGTGGTACCTGACATGTCACATGATTCCTAAGTAGTGGCACCTGACATGTCACATGATTCCTAAGTAGTGGCACCTGACATGTCACACATCACCCTCCTCTCTTCCTCACTCCCCACACAAGACCAGCCATGTCATTACCACAGTCACTTTCTCTGCAGGTACGGTGGAGACCACACCCACATCCTGTTCCTTCTCTGCCCCCTTTAATGGCAGACTACTGGGGATAGTGTCCACAAAGGCAACAGGCAACATGCCTACTGCTCCATTCAGATCCCCTGTCACACAGTCATCATTGACTTTGTTCAGCTAACCCAGCCTGAAGAGGCGTACATGTGTGTGTGTGTGTGTGTGTGTGTGTGTTGGTGTGGTGTGTGTGTCATGCTGTGTGTGTGTGGTGTGTATGTGTGTGTGTGGTGTGTGTGTCATGCATGTATGTGTGTGTGTGTGTGTGTGAGTGTATATATGTATGTGTGTGTGTGTGGGCATACACAATGATATCTGGTTGAACCCTCCAAGCCACATCAGTGTATGGGGAAGGCTTACCTTAAAGGACAGCTCTCCCTCTTGTCCATCAAAGTCATACAAGGCAGTGGTAGTAAGAGAAGGGGCTTTCGATACAACAGGGGATGAAGACACTACTGGGCTGACTGCAGATGGGGGGAGGGGGGGGGGGGGTGAGAGGGGAGGAGAGAGGGGAGAGTATACAAAACTGGGCCTGTGTGTGGTGCAACTCATATAAATCCTAGCCACACCCACCTGGGGGAACTTCAATAGCTGGAGGTGGTAAGTCGATCTTTATCTCCACAAACTGTGCTGGGAACAGACCCGCCTTGCCCCCAAGCCTGCCCCGCAGCCAGTCCTGATCCACCCTGCCCAGCAGCTCTATCACATCACCAGTCACAAAGGTCAGTTTATCTCCTTTCTCAGCGTCAAATGCAGGCCTGTGTGAAGGTGGTGACCGAGAGAGAGGTGATAAGGGGATGAGGTGATGTGATGAGGTGATTATAGGGATGAGGTGAGTTATCAGCGAGAAGAGAGTGATGAGAGGCAAGGTGGAGGCATAAGATCAATAATGTTGTGATTACAGTGAGGGGGCAAGGGCAGAAGGGGCCAGACCTCTTTACTGCTTTTATCGTGGCCTGGGCAGCTAGGTATGATGTGTCTGTGGCACCTGGTGGTAGGTCCTCCCACAGGAGGTCATAAGGAGGTGGTGAGGAGAGGACATGGTGGGGGAGAGGGGGAGGTGGTGAGGAGTGAATATGGTGGGGGAGAGGGGGATGGTGAAGAGAGAACATGGTGGGGGAGAGGGGGAGGTGGTGAGGAGAGAACATGGTGGGCGGGAGGGAGGAGGGAGGGGAGGTGACCACCTCCCCTCCCTCCCACCTCACCACCTCCCTCCCCCCACCATGTTCTCTCCTCACCACCTCCCCCTCTCCCCCACCATGTTCTCTCTTCACCATCCCCCTCTCCCCCACCATATTCTCCTCCCCTCCCTCCCCCCACCATGTTCTCTCCTCACCACCTCCCCTCCCTCCCCCCACCATGTTCTCTCCTCACCACCTCCCCTCCCTCCCCCCACCATGTTCTCTCCTCACCACCTCCCCTCCCTCCCCCCACCATGTTCTCTCCTCACCGAGAATTTAGCTAGGGTGAGTCAACTAATACATATAAGGGAGGTGGGTGATGATGCCACCTCTGTGGTCGGGGATACTCACCACATTTTCCACAAAGTTTGTTGGGAAGATGCCCTCTGAACCATTCAAGAGTTCCCCCCTCAGCCAGTCACTGCTCACTCTTGACTTGAATATAATCAATTCACCGCCCTTAAAGGTCAGCTCATCAGCACTCACTATGGAGATTGGCCGTGGAAGGAGATGTGTACTTCTTACTACCGGTAATGTCTTCCCTCACTCAATATCCGTACACTTTCGTAACTAACATTTGTAGTTCTACTAATTTATAATAGCTAATTTAATAATCATTTCATCCTCATCCCCACAACAGAAACTCACTGCCAGTGAAGTCATGAGTTGTAAAAGCACAAGGTCCCTCCTCAAATCCTTCTACTTTGTCTGACCCAGGCAGCTTCTTCACAATCTTGAGTGAGAAGCCTTTATCAGACCTTCAGCATCATCAGTCTCTGTGTTCACAGCCCTATACCAGGTCGAGTCTACCTTTGCCAACAGTACAATTATTAGATCGCCTTCCTGCATAGTGGGGAACCATGGCGTTAAATAGATCATGTTGTGTATGTGCATGTGTGTTTATGTATGTATGTATGTATGTATGTATGTATGTATGTATGTATGTATGTATGTATGTATGTATGTATGTATGTATGTATGTATGTATGTATGTATGTATGTATGTATGTATGTATGTATGTGTGTGTGTGTGTGTGTGTGTGTGTGTGTGTGTGTGTGTGTGTGTGTGTGTGTATGTATGAACCATTAAGCATATCTTGGCCCCCCTCGTACCCAGGCCAGCACTCAAATTTGATAGGTGTACAGTTTAGTACAGTTAGAAATGGGATCAGGCAGTCTGTGGCAGCTATAGTTGCAATGACCTGCATGTACATTATTTGTTGAACGTTTGTTCAGTTGCAAATTTAAAAAGCACGTTGTTATAATAGTAATAAATAAATACCACTGCTAGTTTTATTACTGTCACAAGCATGTAAAACAATGCTATTAAGCAATAGTAAGTACATCAGCAATGTTAGGACGATCACCTGGACTCCTTGCTGAGCACTGCTCAATCAATGCAGTCTTCATTGCTGACCACTGGAGCCTTTTCATTACATCTAGCCTCTTTTGCACTTCCGGAAACAGACAACATGCCATTTCCAACACAAGAATTCCATAGCTAAACACATCCATTTTGGGAGATTGCAAGGAACGATCAGAGCTTTTGGGAGATTGCAAGGAACGATCAGAGCTCTTGGGAGCTGCATAGCTGTAATTTCCAGGGCCCACAGTAGTCACCTACGTGCAAAGTTGGATGACCCAAAGTCTGACAACTGACAACTATTTGTTTGCACAAGCTCTGCCATTCTGATATCAGATATGCGTGCACTTTCTTGCAACGTTTTCACTGCACCTTCAGCTTCATTGGTTCTCTCTTCCAAACCATTTGCTCTGGTATCAGCAGCTGTTGCCTTCATGACAGCAGCGGTAACCTCCATTTCAGCAACTTTGGCCCTCTCCTCTGCTACAGAGGCCCTCTTCTCTGTTGTAGTGGCTCATTCTTCTGTTACATTCGCTCGCTTCTCATCTATAATGGATTTCTTATGGGAAACAGTAGCTCTGTCCTCTGCAATACTGGCCCTCCTCTGTGCTGTTTTGGCATTCTCTTCAGCCACAGTGACTTATTTAAAAGCATCAGACAATCGTTCTTTTGTGATAGCACATTCCTTTTCGGCTATCATGGCTCTCTGCTCAGCTGATGTTGCTTTGCCCTCAGCTGCAATGGTTCTCTGTATAGCTTCAGTGGCTCTCTGTTCAGCTGATGCAGCTCTTGCCTCAGCTGAAATGGCTCTCTCTCTTCATACATGGTGGCTCTGCTCTCTGCAACTCTTTTACTGTCTTCACAACTAGTAGCTCTCCTTTCTGCTCCAATGGCTCTCTCTTCAGCACTAGCAGCTGTCTTCTCAAGTACAGATGCAGTTTCCTCAGCAGTGGCAGCTCTCTCTTCTGCAATAATGGCTCTTCTTTCAGCAGTCATTGCTCGGTCTTCAACTCTTTTTTGAGTGGTAAGCAATTTCAATTCAGCAACAGTGTAGATTTTGGTTCTCTGAACTTGTGCACCAGTACGTGTCTGGGGAATGACATATTAATGTGCTATTAAGATGGATCATGATCAAAATGCTTCAAAGACTTGTTCTGCATTTCCATAGGTTTTATAAGTGGTGGATATAATTGTTTCGTTTATGTAGACACCATACCTACCTGTATCTATCAATACTACATGTACATGTATGACTAATGATGAATACAAACATGCTATCTCACCTTTGAAAGCAATAGAGAAAGCTCTTTTTGATATTCCTTTACCATCAAATCAAAGGCTGTGTTTTTATCCTAGATGGATGGAAATAAATTTGATCGTAATCACAATGTGTTCCCAAAAAAGATTCCACTTTGAAACTTGCTCCATCAAATATATTTACAATGCATTGTGGTTGCTAAGTCAACTGTTGATGAAACAAATTCCAAAGTGGAATCATGTTTGGGAACATATTGGAAATGAAGCACATGATTATGTACATTCAGGTCCATAATCTAGTACTCAGTGATACCCATGTATGCAACATGTATGTACACCTGGTACATGTATGTATGGAATAATGCTGTTTGTATAAATCTCCACATCGTGTGCTTGAGATCCATGTGTACAAAATATGGTATTACTTAACCTCAATCAAGCTAGAGGACAGGCAATGGAGAAAATAGGTACATCCATGGCAATGAAAATATACTGCACAGATAGTGAAAATTAGTTGCCATTCTATCATTTATCATGAAGTGCCTGGCTACGTGTACATCACACCAGTGCGTATTTGTGCATTTCATACAACATGGATGACACATGTAGAGTACCTTATCCTTTATGCTAGTGTCAGCATTATATGTCACCAGGACTGCCACCACTTCATGGTGACCCTTCTTAGCAGCAATGTGCAGTGGAGTGGATCCATGACTGGGCTAGGAAGAGATAACACAATAGTATATCTCTAAATAAAATACAGTTATAGTTACACTGATGATAGATTGCATACACTAACAATATTAGCAATGGGCAAGGCTGGCGTGGATGGGAGCCAATACACAACATTGCAGCTACATGTATAATTGTTCCACTATAGCCTCATCAAATAACTTTACCGACTTCTAAATCTAAACAATAGGAGCACACACAAGTCCTGGGGATAGGTCACATGTTTTTCTAAGCTGGTAACTTCTATTGTGTAATATCTCCACCAATTGTTAAAGGCTGATAATTATCGCATTGAATAGGTGTATATACTTGTAATAAGTTATTAGGTGTCATA
This sequence comes from Ephydatia muelleri, assembly GCA_013339895.1. Lineage (NCBI taxonomy): Eukaryota > Metazoa > Porifera > Demospongiae > Spongillida > Spongillidae > Ephydatia > Ephydatia muelleri. The sequence goes on along the minus strand of JABACO010000002.1, from coordinate 165,456 downwards.
ATTATATTCTGTCCTGAAGTAATCGTTGATTCATCTGTTAGCACCCTTAAACCATATGGATTGTTAACATTATTTATAGCAATTGCATCGATATTAGTTGCAGTTAGCTTATTAGCTGGATTTATCACCATATCATTGTTTACAGTAACATTTTGAGCAACACTGGTACCTAACTTATCAGTATACACTGTTGCGTCTTGCAACATCTTAATATCTCCATTTACTGCTAAAGCCTTTGAGATCGGAGTGATAGAATTAAAGGTAGTATCTTGAGAATATACATTGCTAACTCTAACTCCAGCAGAAGATGATATATTTGAATTTACTAAATCTATAGTTGCATCAGTTGTTAACGATACTGCTTTTAGATCTGCAACTACATCTACCATGGTGCCTGAAGTAATCGATGCTTTATTCATATCTATTGTCATTCCTCCAATCGTTGGTGTTATAGTTGCTACCTTTAAATCACCCATTGTTGTATCACTAAAATCAGTTCTACCTCCATCTGTTAGCGGCCTTATATGATCTGTATTTAATGTTTTTGTGTCAGTACCTATAGAGCCAATATTTACATCTGAGCTCATTGTGATAGGTACTACATCTGAGATACTTCTAATGTTTACCATTTTCAATATCTTGGATGCATCTACAACAACATTGCCAACTGGATTCAGCAATATATCAGAGTCTGATACAACATTTTTAACCTTTAGATTTACCTTTGGATCGATAGAAACATTATAAGTAAAGTTAACTACATTTGACTCAGATACCGCATGTATTGTATCTGTATTTAGCACTGTGGCTGGCGTTAGCCCAACTCCGCCTATAGGTGCATTGATAGTTATACCCGAGTCAGCATTGAGTCCAGAAATGTTTGCCGTCTTAAAATTTTGTATCTGAGTATCACTCTGGAGTATATCTTGAGAAGCTTGAATAGCTGTATTGGCAAGATCTACATACATCTTACTCGAACTTGTATCTATAATCTGATCACAATTAATTGGCTTGCCAGCTAGCACTTTAACACTATTGACTGGATTTAACAATATATTTGGAGTGCCAATAATGCCTGCAGGCATATTAAAGGTCAGCTTATCATTTGAATCAGTTGAGGAAGTAAGTACATCACAATTCAAGGGTTTGTTATTAAAAATTTGAACAGCTGTAACTGGTTCAAGTGATAATGTGCCTGCAGACATAATTGTGCCATCATCTGCTCTAAAAGTTGCAGCATTTGTAAAAGATCCAGAAGGTAAATACGCACTAGCTTTGACTGAGTACATCGGATCTACAGCTAGTCCTCCTGTATTTATAAATCTTGTAGGAGAACTTTGATTTGGCAAGATGTTGTCTACATATATCGTTCCGCCAGCTGCAAGTTGTAAATCAGTAATATTAACTTTGCCTCCAGTCGTAGATGGTGCAATATAAATGTCATTCCAGGATCAATAGTAATACCAGACTTCGATTGAATCATTGGTGATATAGATGCGCCTATTACATCTGATCTAGAGATTGCTCCATTTGTTAATTTAAGTCCTGCTGGAGTTTCGTCAGTATATGCAATACTGACATCGGGCATTCTCTTAGAATTGCCAAAAGTAACTTTATTATGCAAAGTTACTGTTGGTACACTATCTGTAACATTTGATAACAAATTGATTGTTCTGCTGAACTATCCCCATTTTGTAGCACTGTATCAAGATTAGCTGCTTGTGATAATGTTGATAATCTGATACTGTTTGTTGTTGGGTTATCAACAATTGTCATTCCAGGGCCTTGTTCTAGTAATGTATTTCCATTTAACTTATCAAGAGTGGTTACTACGCCCTGTCCTGTATTATTTCTTAAACTCATTGTGATCGTTCCGATCAAAATATTATAAATTAGATGTATACCTAATACTGATTAAATGTTTATAATGTTTGCAAACATCCCTTCGGGGCGGAATTTTAGGAATGCGTGCTCCCATATTTTTATTTTTATTATTTTTATACAATCTAGAGACACATTTACTATATACGTATTATTTGACCCTTTGACCCTTTGGGTCAACCCCTTGCTTTGACCCTTCGGGTCAACCCCTTGCTTTGACCCTTCGGGTCAACCGCTTAGGTAGATTTGATCACCTCTTCCTCACTTTATTAATGTAATGTAAGAATTTGATTGTTAATGCTTTCTTATATTATTCTGGAGTGAGTGTTTGCGGTGATTAAAATCATATATCGGTCTGCCAATAATCCTTGCACAGCGAAACCGCTATCCGGAGACGGGTTGCAACGGTGCCCCGTCACTTTCGATCAAGACGGACTTCCACGTAAATTTCACGGAAACGTTTAGTGACGGTATCCGTGTATTTATGAACGGTAATCGACGAACGCTACCGCACGGTACCGTGTCCTCCACTATTATTGACGCATGGTCACGTGATACAAGTAACTCCTTCCGAATTCAAAAAATGAGCGGCAAGTGACGTTACAGTCACCACTGCGGGGAATACGTGTGTAGATCTACATTTTTTGAACACCAAATGCTAGTAGAGTCGTCATCCAAAGCTGATAGTTCTCTTCAAGCTAAACAACAGCTTCCTGCGGAAGGTATGTATCGTATATCATACACGTGCACCGATTATGTATGCATATGCGCAGCTGCATATGCGTATACTCGATTCGCGAGATATAGCTAGTGCTGAGCGTTAGCTATTAGCAGCTAATTGTATCCTTTTTTATTATACAGGCGTACCGGGTACCGGTACTATGGCAGACAGGAGAGCATATAGAATAGCTCTCCGGCTCTGAGTCAGATTCGTCATCAAGTAAAGAATCTTTACAGCAAGGACTCCATAACTATAAATGGCACCAATTGCCTGTGTGTGTATGTGATGTGTGCCTCTGTGTGAGATGTGTGCCACTGTGTATGTGTGCCTGTGTGTTGATGTGTGCCTCTGTGTCAATGTATGCCTCTGTGTAATATGTAGTCTTAGTGATGAGTGCCTCTGTGTGATATGCGCCTCTGTTTATGATACATGTGTCCCTGTGTGTAATGTGTGCCAATAAGTGTAGCCTGTGTGTGATGTACACATGCCTCTGTGTGATGTGTTCCTGTGTGTGATTTTGTGATGTACCTGTGCCTCTGTGTGATGTGTCCCTCTGTGTTATGTGTGCCTAGGCTCTGTGCGTGATGTATGCCTCTGAGTAATGTGCACTTGCCTCTGTGTGATGTGTTGCTGTGTGTGATGAGTGCCTGTGTGTGATGTTTGCCTCTCTGTAATGTGTAGCCTTAGTGATGAGTGCCTGTGTGATGTGTTCCTCTGTTTATGGTGTGTCCTTGTGTGTGATGTGTGCCAATGTGTAACTTGTGTGTGATGTGTGCTTGTGTGTAATGTGTAACCTTAGTGATGGGTGCCTGTGTGTGATGTGTAGCTGTGTGTGATGTGTGCCTCTGTGTGTGATGTGTGCCTCTGTGTGTGATGTGTGCCTGTGTGTGTGATGTGTGCCTGTGTGTGATGTGTGCCTATGTGATGTGTGCCTGTGCCTGTGTGAGATGTGTGATGTGTGATGTGTGATGTGTGCCTATGTGTGATGTGTGCCTGTGTGTGATGTGGCTGTGTGTGATGTATGCCTGCGTGTGATGTGTGCCTGTGTGTGATATACACATGCCTCTGTGTGATGTGTGCCTCTGTGATGTGTGCTTATGTGTGATGTGTGCCTGTGTGTAATGTGTGCCAATATGTGTAACCTGTGTGTGATGTGTGCCTATGTGTGATGTGTGCCTGTAGCCTTAGTGATGTATGCCTATGTGTGGTGTGTGGCTGTGTGCTATGTGTGTCTGTGTGCATACCTCTGTGTGATGTGTGCCTGTCTGTGTGTGCCAATATGTGTAACTTGTGTGTGCCTGTGTGATGTGTGCATGTGTGTGATGTGTGCCTCTGTGTGATATGTAGCCTTAGTGATGAGTGTCTAGGTGTGATGTGTGTCTGTGTGACATGTGCCTGTGTGATGTGTGCCTGTGATGTGCCTGTGTGATGTGTGCCTGTGTGATGTGTGCCTGTGTGATGTGTGCCTGTGTGATGTGTGCCTGTGTGATGTGTGCCTGTGTGATGTGTGCCTGTGTGATGTGTACCTGTGTGATGTGTGCCTGTGTGATGTGTGCCTGTGTGATGTGTGCCTGTGTGATGTGTGCCTGTGTGATGTGTGCCTGTGTGTTGTGTGCCTGTGTGATGTGTGCCTCTGTGTGTGCCTGTGTGATGTGTCATTTGTGCTTGTGCATGATGTATGCCTGTGTGTGATGTGTGCCTGTTTGTGTGATGTGTGCCTGTGTGTGATGTGTGTCTGTGTGATGTGTACCTGTGTGATGGTGCTTCTGTGTTATGTGTGCCTGTGTGATGTGTGCCTCTGTGTGTGATGTGTGCCTGTGTGATGTGTGATGTGTGCCTATGTGTGATGTGTGCCTCTTTATTATGTGTGCCTTTGTGATTCTGTGTGTCATTTGTGCCTATGTGTGATGTATGTCTGTGTGTAATGTGTGCCTGTTTGTGTGATGTGTGCCTGTGTGTGATGTGTGCCTGTGTGTGATGTGTGTCTGTTGATGTGTGCCTGCACATGTGATGTGTGCCTGTATGATGTGTGCCTGTGTGATGTGTGCCTGTTGGTGTGATGTGTGTCTGTGTGTGTTTATAGCCTTAGTGATGAGTGCCTCTGTGATATGTGCCTCTGTGTGATGTGTACCTGTGTGATGTGTACCTGTGTGATGGTGCCTCTGTGGTATGTATCCTGTGTGATGTGTGCCTCTGTGTGTGATGTGTGCCTCTGTGTGATGTGTGCCTATGTGTGATGTGTGCCTATGTGTGATGTATGCCTTGTGTGATGTGTGCCTGTGTGTGATGTGTGCCTGTTTGTGTGACGTGTGTGTGGCTGTGTGCAACATTATAGAAGTACTTCGTTCATTCTTTACATGTGTAGGGATAAAGGATTATGTCTTCCATCCTCACTCAAACTAAAACTGATTCCATGTACATGTTGTATGTTCTGCATTCTTGTATTGGACCTTAATGAATCAATTTCAAGGCTGATAAAAGATTTAAATCGCACATACATGTACTGGACTGTTACCTCATTGCCATGGCAACACATCGCATACCAATAACAAGCGGTATAAGCTCGCTAATTGCAATTGATTGACAGTTGCTGGTTAATTCAACTATAACTGTCCCTTGACCAATCCACGTGACTATTAATAATAGGTTTTTGGCGGGGAAACAGTGGTGTAGCCGATGGATGTTACCTATTTTATCGCAACCTATTTTGGCGCCAAAGTACAACGTGCATCAGCGCAGCAAAGAGCACGATATGGTAAGCGTTTCGCTATCGGCCTTTGTCCTCCTCTATAGCAACTTTCAGGTTCAAAGATTGGCGTGGAACTTATGGATCCGAATAAACTTGTTGATTCGCCACATACTGACATGAGTGCTGCGTAAGTGCCATTTTTGGGGGTGTCGAAGATATCACAACCACTTTTCTTCCATCTACAGGAATAGGTTGTAACGCATATTAGTAGGTGTAACGTATTATTGGTACGTTATTTAATTGGTTTTTCTTCTACCCAGCCACCTTTATTTATTTTGGCTTTGGAACGCAATGAGGTATGTACAAGGGTCACTTTTTTTCTCATCTGTGACTTTTTACACAAGATGAACGTTTGATGACGTGGTGGCTCCACGTTTGTGCCAGTGTCATCGCGCGCAGATTGTCAATACCGGTGCAAATGTGTAAGCAAGTACTTCTGTGGTTCATGCATTCATGATTGATGCTATACATAATTATCTATCAACAGAACGGAATCCGGCTTTTTGCCTAATGTGGAGACCAAGCACAACTGACACTTGCTCTTCCTTTTTATATGCATTTGTATTTGTATATGGTTTTTTGATAGACTAACCCTGAGAAAAGTGAATGGGATGGTGCGCGTATACGATAAAGCTGCATGGATAGAAAGTAGAAGCGGTACCGCTGTAGTACCGGTAGCCAGAAATCCAACCTTACGTACTGACGGTACGATGCGGTAAAAAGCGAACCGCCTTTAACCGTGGATTTCCCGGACTGACGGATTATAACGTTTAAAGACGTGACAGAGCGACGGAGGGGAAGGACGTTGCCGTCCACTCTCCGTCCACAGACGGACCGTTGGTATTGATATCAACGGTATCCGCCTACATCTGAGTGACGGGTAAGGTCACGTGATGAGACGTTACAGTCTCAATGTAATGGTTTCGCTGTGTTGGGGTTTGTCTATACATAGAACCAATTGCACTATTGACCCTTCGTGTCAATCCTAATGGACCTTCGGTATCTATCCATGCTATAGCGATCTTATGGTATCATCTGGCAGTATCCGATAGAGGGATAAAACACTCCTAGTATATAGAGGTGACTCGCTTATATATTATAATAGTATTAGAGGGGTTTTTCGCCGATGGTGTAGTAATCATGTTCTCATTGCATACCCTATAGTGATAAAGAGTCAATAAGTTTTATTAGTCTACATTGATAGCGCTAAAATGAGCACTAGGTAGAGGCCTTGTAGTGACGCCATAGTCCTGAAATATGCCCCTTATTGTCGACTATGTAGAGGTATCTAAAGCGATAATAAAGACTGCCATACTACACTCCATCTATAGAGCTAATCAATTATGGTGGAGTCAGACCGCTATTATATCACTACTGTCCAACTTCCCATATTTTTCATCTTCAAACATAAAAAGTCCCATTTCTTGTCATTATTGTTTTACTTACTCACGTAAGATATAAAGCTATCAGTGTAATTTTTTGGAGCTTTGCCCAAGAGATATCTTAGTCTCTGCTCTAGTGATTTGAAAAACTTCATTGGTACCAAAGATTTGACTTGTGAAGCTCTAGCTCTCTGTAATAGTTACCAATGTATAAGTAATCTGGCGTAGCATACCCTCCGCAAAAAAATGTGCTGTGCTACGCCAGACAGTGTGTATATGTGTCTCGTTTTTGCTGCACCATGGCCACTCATCAAACGTTGAAACTGGTTGATATTTCTGTTAACTGCAAGATTCCGGCTGGCTGGCATCTGCAGATCTATTACGGACTTCTAACACACCATGTACTATAGGCCTACTTCGTACATATAAGTACAGAGCACTGTTCGCAATTCTTGTTGCGTGCGAATCGGTGAATTACATGCACCAAAGATATATAGTATAGACTTTATTATCTATGATTACACGCAAAAGCTCGCTGTCAGGACAGCTCACAGAAAGGTCGAATTGTCTATTGTATGGGCTCAGGTTGCGTTGTTTAAACTTACTATGGATGCAGACCTTACAGTTGTGGCTAGATAAGAGCAGTTTAGGTATACAGCAAATACAAAGGTAGACGAACCCGGCGGCAGGAATGGCGCACTTTTCGATATGTACACACACGAACATCAGTTTTGACATTGTGCACAGATGGAACGCTCAATTGGCCGAATTAACAGCACAGCGCACCTGGCTCGGTTTGCAAAAAATATCCACAACGACAGTTTTCAGGCTCTCAAATGTTTAGCATGTTATCAGAAATTGTAGGGTAGTGTACCCGTAGTAAAGTTTACGTTACACTAAAACCATCTTGACCACTGCTGATGTAATCTGGGGTCGGTTCTCTATAGGCTTAGTCACTTCTCCAAGGTGTCTTCTCAACAGCCTCTCTCCTCTCCTAACCATGCACAGTATACTTCCAATAGTCAAACACAAATGCACATCGCTTGTGAACACCCCACCCAGGGCCGGCGCCGCAGGTCCGGTTGCACGGTTTTAACCGGACCACTTTTTATAACTGAGGCCTTTTTAAATTACATCATTGTATATTCTTGCATACGTCACTTCGCGTGCGCGCGCAATCCGTTATGCGTTAATTAGTACATGAACATGCTATTACTTTACACATGATCAGATGTGGCGACCAAAGTCTAATCTGTTACATCTATATCAGCATGTTATTAGCTATACATGTATAATAAAGTTAACAGCATTTAGTAGCTACTGTTGTCAATGTGCGAGATTCGATTCCCAGCTTACCTGATGAGCCCCACCATCCTAAATCCTTTGCTTTTCCGAAGCGAAGCTTTGGAAAGACAAAACCTGTTTTTTGCTCAGCAAAGAGCCAGTGGTTCGATACTCCATTACGATGAAGGACAAGATGTGATGTTCTGCCACACTTGTGTCACTGCCTTTAAGCTGGGCAGAATTAAGTCAAGTAAAAACGCTGCAACTGCATTTGTAAGTTTATACGCGAGCAAGCAATATGGTCATGCTTAGTGAGTGACAAATGTTTTTGTGTCTCAGGTAACTTCAGGATTTTGTAACTGGAAAGATGCCACTGTTGCTTTCAGTACGCATTTCCAGTCCAAGTCTCACATCGAAGCAGTTGAAGCCGTCATTACACTTCCGAAACAAACAAAGGATGTTGGCGCGCAGCTTAGTATTGCTCACAAAGCAGAGAAGGAGGAGGCAAGGGACATGTTGCAGATTATTCTGTCAAGTGTTCGCTTCTTGCCAGGCAAGGACTGGCCCTTCGTGGTGATGGCAGTGATGTGTCCTCTAACCTCACTCAGCTTCTTCATGTGAGAGCTGAAGGCAATCCAAATGCTACAGTGGATTACCAAAAAGGCTTGCAAACATATGCATCATGATAATCAAAATGAAATGCTAGAGCTTATGGCTCATCAAGTGCTGAGAAGAATTCTTGATGATACACACACCTCTCCTTTCCTTGCTGTGAGGTAGATGAAACCAGGGATCAATCTAACAAGGAGCAGCTGACCTTAGTTCTGAGATGGGTTAGTGATGACTTCACTGTTTCAGAAGAGTTTGTAGGGCTATACTACCTGTCAGTGATAGATGCTCAGAGCATTGTGGATGCCATAAACGATGCTTTTTTGCGGTTCCAGATACCTTTCACAAAGCTTCGTGGTCAGTGCTATGATGGATGTAGCACCATGGCTGGAGCAAGAGCTGGTGTAGCTGTAAAGATCCAGGAATTGGAGCCTCGAGCTGTGTTCACACATCATGCACTCAACCTAGCTGTTAATGATACAATAACAAAGGTACCTAAAATGAAGGACTGTCTGGACACCTGTTACGAAATAGTGAAGCTGATTAAGTTTTCACCAAAACGAGAGGCCATGTTATCTCAACTTAAAGAATAGATGGGTAGTGATACCCCAGGAGTTAGAACCCTTTGCCCAACAAGGTGGACTGTTCGTGCTGAATCACTATATAGTATTCTTGCCAACTATGACCACATTCTGCTGCTGTGGGAGACTGGGGTGCATGAAACATCTAACACAGAGATGAAGGCAAGGATTCTGGGGGTGCGGAGTCAAATGCAGTCCTTCAACTTTCTTTTCTGCATTGTCTTGTCTGAGATGAGCAGTATCTAATTTACTCAATGCATGTGGGTGCAATGACGACATAGCCACGGTCCTCAGGTGGGAGGGGCCAGTGATATGAGCTGGATCTTACCATGTCAGGTAGCCTCTGGGTGAGGTCTAGAATGCACAGCCTCACCAGTACCATGCTTCCCTGGTGATTAAGCAGTATCTAACTTACTCAATGTATGTGGGTGTAATGATGACATAGCCCCGGTCCTCAGGTGGGAGGGGCCAATGACATGAGCCGGATATTACCAAGTCAGGTAGCCTCTGGGTGAGGTCCAGAATGCACAGCCTCACCAGTACCATGCTTCCCTGGTGATTAAGCAGTATCTAACTTACTCAATGTATGTGTAAATACATGGAAAATACTTTACTCTTGAGCTGATCCATTCTCCACTTATCAATGATATTAAATTACATTTCTCTAGCTGAAAACTGGAGTGTGGTATTTGCTCCTTTTGTCCTAAGCTGAAAGAAAGTTGTTGTTCATTGTATACATTAATTTAATAAATCAACCTCAGCAACAATTTCCATTGGTAAACCAGAATACTCCTGAATTGAAGTATTCCATTATGCAACCCTTCAAATATGTAACAGCAACACACATGCCACTTACCAGAGTGTGGAACTTCTGCAAATACATTGGAGGTGGATTGGAATTGCATCTATCCAGGAATGTCTGCAAATCAATCAATGCATTGATGTGATGCGACTCAAACATGCATGCCAACACCTACGGATGTCATAGAAGTTGTATAGATTGCCAATGATACATTCTCCTAAAATTGAACACAATATAAATGTCATAATTTGCTTACATTCTTTACCTTCACTTCGTTTGAGCAATTGTAATCAGGAAGTGAAATCAAACTGACTTCTATATCATTATAATGAATCCACGCGTTCCTGCTCCGCACAATGCATGTGTCTGAAAGAAGTTATCTTAATAAGTGATTTATTGTATTCTTCAAGGATTACAATGTCCTTCATTAGCACTTTTTCCGTGATGAAGCTAAATAAATAAATGAATAAATATCATTACTGTAATGTACGGATACAAACTTACCACTAAGGCACTTAGTTCATAGACACTATTGACACTGGAACACGGATGAGTCAGTTGGTATGATCTGTAATACAAATAAGTCTTTTGTGTTCAATGGCAATTGTCATGCAAACCTTGGAACTTCAATTCTGGTTTTTAGCTTTCTGTATGTGTTATCGGCTGATACTCTTGAGCAATGAATAATTAGGATAGATGGAAATGATAATTCTCTCTGCTGAATTAATAAACGTTGGTTGCAACCTTCACAGAATCTATAGTGTAAATGGCATTTTTAAAAATGTTGAACTACAGTAACACATCTAACACTTGTGGTCCTTCCATTTCAGAGAGTCTGCCATCTAGCCACTCCCTCATTAAATCAAAAACACTTCTTCCATGTGTTTGGTTAACACCAGATGGGATCACAGTGAAAGCATTGATTTCACTCACATTCTATTTTGTTATATTGTGGTCAAGGCAGGCACTGGTTACAACAAAAGAAAAATGCACCTTCGAACAGCACTGGGACTGCCTTGTAACGGATGTGCAAATCTGCTGCTGGATTTTATGACAAATCTAGCAGTAGAGGGCATAAGTTGGTCATTTGATGTTTTGCCATGAAATGTTCATTAAACCTCTGTTTCCATAAACAATCTCTCTAACAATGCAGTGATTCCTTCGCAGCAGTCATTTTGAGCACCTCGAGTAAGACTGACCATTTCTGCACTGATTGCATCCTGATGTTTGTTTTATCAGATAAATGTATTGCATTCTAACCATTGTGACATAATCTTACTGCAAGGTTTGCAGGATCACAGGGATGATTCACCATTCCTTCCAAATCATTGCAAATGCTGACAAATGCTTCAAGTAGTGATGCCTTACTCAATGACATCATTGCTGTATGATTATAGGTAATCATAACTATGGTGCATGACACAAAATACAAAGTAAGAAAGTTACCACATACCTTTCATCATCGTGTACAGTGGTGTTGTAAACAAGGCTTGTATGGCAGCATTCAGCCAGCATATGTTTGATGAATTTTCCAGTCCTTTGTTCTGTTTTCGTGCAACTTCTATGATGGCCCCTATTTCTTCCTGAGAAAGAAAAAGGTGCCATAATAGAAGTATGGGGTACTTGCCAGACTTATATAGCATCTATTTTTGAACAACAACTTGCAGCTATGTTGAGTAGAGCTGCAATGCTCAACATGACTGCAAGTTCCTTAGCCCCTACATTTGCAGCAGTTCTAAGTGTTGTAGAAGCAGCCTTATGACTTCTTTCAATAAAGGGATAAATGGCATGTAAATTGAAATCCACCTTAAATCAATAATGCACCCTTGTGCCCTTACTTGTGGTCAAGGAGTGTATCCATACACTCAGCAAAACAATCATCCACTCCTACTGCCTTGGTTACTTCTCTATAATTTTATTGTTACTGATTTAACCTTACTAAACCAAATGTTTTAAAATGTAACAACCTTGTTGTTGTGTTGGTAGTTACTTTCTTGCTTTGTTCATTGCTGCAATTGATACATTCTATTGATGAATATATGGTGCCACAGTAAGATCGTTATTCAACATACATCTGATTCTTATGAGAGAATGGTTTAGGTGGCTTCTGTTGAAAATATCCAATAGAATTGTTGATGGCGTCATTGTTGACTTTTCTCTTTGACCATTTTTCACAAATTTGGCGAGAACCTTTTTTGGACTCGGATGTCTATAACATAAAAAAAGCAATTCATATGAAAAATAAACAAAATACATTTATAGACACCTTCAGCCTTTTTCTTGAGGACTTATGTAGGTCATCATAAAATTGCCGCTGTCTTCCCAATATTACTGGATAGTGATTGCGAATAAATACATCTGGTCTCATGTGCATTTCTGTATGATCTATCCTCTTCAAGATGTAGTTCCATGCTTCTATTGTTCCTGCTGTTTTGCACATATCCCTAGAAAGCTGACAAAGTGAACTTATTAAGAATAACATACTTAAATGGTAAATGTATAATACTTGTTTTCCATGTGATGCCTCCTGTTTATGGCGTTGAAGGTCCCCTACAATAGAACACCAATGTAAGTCATGTTCAAGATGCGTAATGTAGAATGTGCCTTACCAAGCATAAGTCCACTCCAAAATGGAGCCATTGGAAACCAATTTTTCATTAATGCATCAAAGTATTCAGGCTTATAGTACTTGATTATAGTACTACCTCCATCAATGAGTACCACCTTATCTGTTTTTTCGGCTAAAGTAAGCTCCAAATGGATGATGAACAGGAAGATTGAAGTCATGATCAACAACAGCATCAGGTTGTTCAGCCTCGTCTTGAAAGCATAGCTGGTCTTCTCGAAAGGAATTGACCATACTGACTAAAGAATTATATGCCGTTACCATGCCATCTGTTTCCATCTTAGAGCAATACAATAACTTAAACAAACATACGATTTTTGACAACTCGTCAAGGGTTGAACAGTTTACTGCAATGGAAAAGCAGTACATACTAAACCTGTATTGCTCATTTTGAAACCTGAATGGGAAATAACCAGTAATATTTATACTTGTAGTATAATGAAACACACCACTTTTTGGTGTCCTTCTTGACTGAATTCATGACATGGCTGGTACAGGCATGAGGCAAAATTTTTGAGAAGTCTTTGGGTTTACCTGAACCACTCACAATTCTGAAAGCTCTATGTAGGTAATCTCCAATTGATTCCATGCAGTACACTTGGAGAAAGCTGATCAGAAGCACTTGACTCCGGTCGATGATGACTTGACCAGGATTTATCAAATTACATGCACCGTACAATAAACTCTCAGCTCGTCTAAAACTTTGCAGAAAAAAAGATATGGAAAGCACTGTGTGGTCCTCTGTAATTAGCTCTGCAACAGCAATTGGAGCCTTGCCATCAACAGGATGCTTTAAAACAATTGCATAATAATAGACAGTAGGCTGTTTACCTATTTTCTTGGGTAAGGCAACTATTGTACCTGTTGCATCACAAAACAGTGGAGAGGATTTGGCTATCTCATGGTACAAACGAACTGAGGCCTCATTGTAACATATGGCACTGAATGGTGCAACATGAATATGCTGGATAAAGCCTTTAACAGATTTATTACTAGAAACTGATTCCATTAAGAATTCAGTTTGAAGTATTAAGAGTGACATAATAAGATCCTTATCACATTGCATTGCCAGCCTTGCTTCTGATGATATTTTTCTGATTACTGAACTTGAACACCCAACTCCATTTCTATTTCCTGATGCATACTGCTCAGAGCTAAGAGCTATCAGCCTTTGATGGTACTCTTTTGATGGTGCAGTGTGCGTCATTTGAAAATGTTTTTGAATGTCGTTCCTTACAGACAAACTAATATGTCGAGCTTTTGTTTCCCCTGTAACGTGCTGCGTAGATCCAGTGAACATCACCTCAACAATGACACTATCTGCATGAATGTTTTGTTTAGTTATAGAAAGCCTTGCAGTTACTGGACATGAAGAAAAGGTGCAATAAGCATCTGCTTTGAAAATTGAACTAAACTGTTTCCTTGACTGGACTTGCTTCTTCCAGTGTCGCTTAAAAGCAAAACAGCAGCACTGGTTGATCTCAGATAGCCCATTTGCCATTATGTGCACCCAAGACGGGTTAATAGTGTTACCTATGCAGATTGTATCCCACACTATCTTTGTGATTGAAAAAGAACCACGATGTAGTATGGATTTACAAAACATGTTGCTGGTTGGTAAGTCAGCAGATTGGGCAAGCAGTTCTGCTGTAATTCTACATACATCTGTTCGCTGAAACAAACAAAGCACTATTAAATATTGTCACAAATTGTATAATATCTCCTATGTATTAACCTATTGCTTGTCATGTTCAGTACGAAATGAAGGCAAAGGTTATAAATAATAATTACTCTGCACACTTACGTCATTTTACTAGTTATGGTAATATGATTAATTGAAGGATTGTTGTAAGCAGATATGTAATTGTATCAAATCCCTCATATATAAACATACTCTAAATGCGTAAGTCGGGGTATGGATAGTGAAATACATATGCATACACTGCACACCAGATATGACTATGCTTTTAGATCACTAGCTAATGAAATACGAGCACACTCACAATGCAAACCACACAAACTCATATAGAACCCTAAAAAATTCAAACCTGTTGAGAAGTTGGAATGCCTCTTGATTCACTGGATAATTCTGTAGCAGCAGTACATATGGAGTACATTATTCATGTAAAGCTGTTTATGCCTTCAATGTAGAAAGGATCCTCAATACACTCCTTACAGCAGGTAGGACATTTGTAAGTCTCAATAGATGATGCTTCTTCTGTACTAATACCTACACAGCTACCATGAAACCAGTCATTGCAATAATCACAACCAATCATGAATCTAGAATGAAATGCATAATGGTAGTTAAGCAATTTGTTACCGGCAATAATCTTACTTTGATGGATCATAAGGTTGTTGACATAAACAATACAGTTGTAATGATTCCATCTTCACTCCCTGTTACAAATCCATTCCACAGTATATAGTATGCATCAATACAAAGTACATAATTTCTGCACACCTTGTCATCTCTTCTCAGTGGCAATTCACTTGTTGATTCAGCCTGATAGAAATTCACAAAGTAATAAGTTAGACCAACATTACATTATCATGCGAACAGTGCCATGCTGTATCAATGTATCCTCTTTTTCACATGCTTGAAGTGCATCTGTTCTATCACCCTCCTCTTCAGGCACTCTGATAATCCCTTCTTCAACTTCATCAACATCATTGGTCTCAGGCCCAGGAACTATTTCATCTCCCTCCAATGGAATGGTAACCGTACTGTCATTAAGCTCACCTAAAGGGGGGCAAAAAACAAACATCAGTTAGTGCAGATTGGTAAACACCACATTACCTAGCAATGTGTGCAGATTGCCTCTGTTACTTCTCCAGTATTTGTACACAGCCAGTACATACTTGTCTGATGGCCTGCTACAGCCAGAGAGAGAGACAGCTACTAAAAACCAGTACCCACATGGAGCTTTCCTTGAGGCCTCAAGAGGGGGCTGGCCTCTATCGATAAGGACAGCTACAAAACGTGCAGGATCAATGTTGTATTTTGTCCTTCCCTGAGAAGATTTTACAAAATAAACAATGCAGACACCCTAAAGCAGCAACACACCATGCTAACACAATTTCAACCACTGAATAAAGCAAGGAAAAAATCCATGCTTAAATACTAGCTAGGATAATTCTAGACAATAAGCATTCTACACCAAGTCATGCCACTCACACAATTGTGCTAATAGAGAATTAACACATTCACATCAATGCTAATAAAGAGAAAATTGACACAGGTCAGATAGTCTCTCAGTAGGAGAACCACTACAATATGCTTCCCTGAGGTGATTACAACACTCAATGTATGTGGTTGTAATGACGACATAGCCACGGTCCTCAGGTGGGAGGGGCCAATGACATGAGCTGGATCTTACCAAGTCAGATAGCCTCTGGGTGAGGTCCAGAATGCACAGCCTCACCAGTACCATGCTTCCCTGGTGATTAAGCAGTATCTAACTTACTCAATGTATGTGGGTGCAATGATGACATAGCCATGGTCCTCAGGTGGGAGGGGCCAGTGATATGAGCTGGTTCTTACCAAGTCAGGTAGCCTCTGGGTGAGGTCCAGAATGCACAGCCTCACCAGTACCATGCTTCCCTGGTGATTAAGCAGTATCTAACTTACTCAATGTATGTGGGTGTAATGATGACATAGCCACGGTCCTCAGGTGGGAGGGGCCAGTGATATGAGCTGGATCTTACCAAGTCAGGTAGGCTCTGGGTGAGGTCCAGAATGCACAGCCTCACCAGTACCATGCTTCTCTGGTGATTAAGCAGTATCTAACTTACTCAATGTATGTGGGTGCAATGACGACATAGCCACGGTCCTCAGGTGGGAGGGGCCAGTGATATGAGCTGGATCTTACCAAGTCAGGTAGCCTCTGGGTGAGGTCCAGAATGCACAGCCTCACCAGTACCATGCTTCCCTGGTGATTAAGCAGTATCTAACTTACTCAATGTATGTGGGTGCAATGATGACATAGCCATGGTCCTCAGGTGGGAGGGGCCAGTGATATGAGCTGGTTCTTACCAAGTCAGGTAGCCTCTGGGTGAGGTCCAGAATGCACAGCCTCACCAGTACCATGCTTCCCTGGTGATTAAGCAGTATCCAACTTACTCAATGTATGTGGGTGTAATGATGACATAGCCACCGTCCTCAGGTGGGAGGGGCCAGTGATATGAGCTGGATCTTACCAAGTCAGGTAGCCTCTGGGTGAGGTCCAGAATGCACAGCCTCACCAGTACCATGCTTCTCTGGTGATTAAGCAGTATCTAACTTACTCAATGTATGTGGGTGCAATGACGACATAGCCACGGTCCTCAGGTGGGAGGGGCCAGTGATATGAGCTGGATCTTACCAAGTCAGGTAGCCTCTGGGTGGGGTCCAGAATGCACAGCCTCACCAGTACCGTGCTTCTCTGGTGATTAAGCAGTATCTAACTTACTCAATGTATGTGGGTGCAATGATGACATAGCCATGGTCCTCAGGTGGGAGGGGCCAGTGGTATGAGCTGGATCTTACCATGTCAGGTAGCCTCTGAGTGGAGTCCAGAATGCACAGCCTCACCAGTACCATGCTTCCCTAGTGATTAAGCAGTATCTAACTTACTCAATGTATGTGGGTGCAATGATGACATAGCCATGGTCCTCAGGTGGGAGGGGCCAGTGATATGAGCTGGATCTTACCAAGTCAGGTAGCCTCTGGGTGAGGTCCAGAATGCACAGCCTCACCAGTACCATGCTTCCCTGGTGATTAAGAAGTATCTAATTTACTCAATGTTTGTGTGTGTAATGACGACATAGCCACGGTCCTCAGGTGGGAGGGGCCAATGACATGAGCTGGATATTCCCAAGTCAGGTAGCCTCTGGGTGAGGTCCAGAATGCACAGCCTCACCAGTACCATGCTTCCCTGGTGATTAAGCAGTATCTAATTTACTCAATGCATGTGGGTGCAATGACGACATAGCCACGGTCCTCAGGTGGGAGGGGCCAGTGATATGAGCTGGATCTTACCATGTCAGGTAGCCTCTGGGTGAGGTCTAGAATGCACAGCCTCACCAGTACCATGCTTCCCTGGTGATTAAGCAGTATCTAACTTACTCAATGTATGTGGGTGTAATGATGACATAGCCCCGGTCCTCAGGTGGGAGGGGCCAATGACATGAGCCGGATATTACCAAGTCAGGTAGCCTCTGGGTGAGGTCCAGAATGCACAGCCTCACCAGTACCATGCTTCCCTGGTGATTAAGCAGTATCTAACTTACTCAATGTATGTGGGTGTAATGGCGACATAGCCACGGTCCTCAGGTGGGAGGGGCCAATGACATGAGCTGGATCTTACCAAGTCAGGTAGCCTCTGGGTGAGGTCTAGAATGCACAGCAACACCAGTACCATGCTTCCCTGGTGATTAAGCAGTATCTAACTTACTCAATGTATGTGGGTGCAATGATGACATAGCCATGGTCCTCAGGTGGGAGGGGCCAGTGGTATGAGCTGGATCTTACCAAGTCAGGTAGCCTCTGGGTGAGGTCCAGAATGCACAGCCTCACCAGTACCATGCTTCCCTGGTGATTAAGCAGTATCTAACTTACTCAATGTTTATGTGTGTAATGACGACATAGCCACGGTCCTCAGGTGGGAGGGGCCAATGACATGAGCTGGATCTTACCAAGTCAGGTAGCCTCTGGGTGAGGTCCAGAATGCACAGCCTCACCAGTACCATGCTTCCCTGGTGATTAAGCAGTATCTAACTTACTCAATGTTTATGTGTGTAATGACGACATAGCCACGGTCCTCAGGTGGGAGGGGCCAATGACATGAGCCGGATATTACCAAGTCAGGTAGCCTCTGGGTGAGGTCCAGAATGCACAGCCTCACCAGTACCATGCTTCCCTGGTGATTAAGAAGTATCTAACTTACTCAATGTTTGTGTGTGTAATGATGACATAGCCATGGTCCTCGGGTGGGAGGGGCCAATGACATGAGCTGGATATTACCAAGTCAGGTAGCCTCTGGGTGAGGTCCAGAATGCACAGCCTCACCAGTACCATGCTTCCCTGGTGATTAAGAAGTATCTAACTTACTCAATGTTTGTGTGTGTAATGATGACATAGCCACGGTCCTCAGGTGGGAGGGGCCAATGACATGAGCTGGATCTTACCAAGTCAGATAGCCTCTGGGTGAGGTCCAGAATGCACAGCCTTACCAGTACCATGCTTCCCTGGTGATTAAGAAGTATCTAACTTACTCAATGTTTGTGTGTGTAATGACGACATAGCCACGGTCCTCAGGTGGGAGGGGCCAGTGATATGAGCTGGATCTTACCAAGTCAGGTAGCCTCTGAGTGGGGTCCAGAATGCACAGCCTCACCAGTACCATGCTTCCCTGGTGATTAAGCAGTATCTAACTTACTCAATGTTTGTGTGTGTAATGACGACATAGCCACGGTCCTCAGGTGGGAGGGGCCAATGACATGGGCAAAGTCAGGCAGCCTCTAGGTTGAGGTCCAGAAATGCCTACATGTAGTGATGTATCGCAGTATATGTACTTGTAATCATATTCACGCATACGCGGCCTGCGCATTATTTTTAATCAGTGCTAATATGTGTGGAATGTGCGGCTGTGGAATGTACGGCTAACTTCTAAGCGGTTGGCCTTATCCCTGTACTGCTGGTCTTCTGTTCGCCTTGTCTTTATACTGTTGGTCTTCTCCCTATACTGTTGGTCTTCTCACTATACTATTGGCCTTCTCCCTGTACTGTTGGTCTTCTCCCTATACTGTTGGTCTTCTCCCTATACTGTTGGTCTTCTCACTATACTATTGGCCTTCTCCCTATACTGTTGGCCTTGTTGAGTGTGGATATGGTATACTGTTGGCCTTCTCCCTGGGTTATTCAAATTAGGGGCGAACCAGGGGGTGGATAGGGGGTGGGAACGGTAAATCCCTGCCCTGTCCAATAGTATATGGACTACAACTGTTTACATACTGGTACAGGCCTGCACATCCGGTGGGTGTGGCTAAAGCAACTCCAACAGTGTGAAGACTAGTCTCGTGCCCAGACCCAATGCATTGCAGCTGGATTACATCACCGCTACGCTTTCACAAGCGTAGCGGTGATGTAATCCACCCGCAGCTGCGATGCATTGGATCTGGGCACGAGACTACGTGAAGACTTGCCTCGTCCCCAGGCCGTCAATTAAAGTTTGGTTTTTCCTTAACTTTAATTGACGGCCTGGAGACGAGGCTACGTGAAGACATTACAAGCCATGCCCACATCCCAGGCTGCTCCCAATGTTACAGCTCTGAACACTGTGACTGCACTGTCCAATCCAAACAGCCTGCTGATTGCAGTATGATGTGTGGGATAAGGGGGCACCTTTTATGGGGAAACCCCACCCTTTGGAAGTATTTGATCTCCGATTATTATATATACCCCACCCATTTATTGTGACCACCACTTGTATTTGTAGCCCCGCTCACGCCGCATGCTGTGTAAGTACATGTAGGTGCCACACCCCCTGTATTGCAATGAAAATCAATGTGAGGTATGTGTGTGTGTGTGTGTTGTGTGTGGTGTGTGTGTTGTGTGTGTGTGTGTTGTGTGTGTGTGTGTTGTGTGTGTGTGTGTGTGTGTGTGTGTGTGTGTGTGCATGCGTCTGTGTCTGTGCATGTGCACGTGTGTATGTATGTGTGTGTGGGTTTGTGTTTACATGTGTGTGTGAATGTATGTGTTGCAGGTACATGTACATGTGTATGATTTGGTGTTGTAGGTACATGTTTTATGCCTTCTCTTCTTGCCATTTCATAAAGAAATGGCAGTCAGCATTCAGTTTGTACACTTAGCAGACACAAGCAGCATTTGCATGCATGTGTGCCATGTGCACACGATGTGTGTGTTCAATTATATTCAACAAAGCCCCAAGTGGTCATTGACAACCACTTTGTATCTTTTTCACACCCTTAGCACCTGTGAGCCAAGCTCCCCCCTCATCCTCAATACCAATTCCTCTTCCATGTCCCTCCAATGGAATGCTCCCGTCCAACCCGACTATGTCATCACTGCCTACACCTTGCACCATCGAGTCCCCAGCCTTAAGTCCCAGTCAGAGATGTGGGCACCTCCTTCGACGGTAGGGGCCTGGCTACATTCAGCGGGCACATGTTCCTTTATGGTTTTATTAACCAGGCCACAGTCCAGTTCCATACCTACAACCCCAGCGGCATTCTCTTCTACCAGATCAACAGTGTAATGACTGACTTCCTGGGGGTGAAGCTGCATGGCGGGTTAATATTTGATGTGGGCTCTGGACCAGCTGTCGTTGGATCCAACAGTACCAGAACCTTCAACGATGGTCAGTGGCACACTGTGAGCTTCAGAACTCATCGGTCATGTTGAGCTTGTACGTCGGTGCGAGTGTGGTGCAGTCCCCTCCTGTGGGCAGTAACCTCTGTGATGGCCAAGGGCATGTGGTGCTGTTTGAGCAGGCCTCCAATACCTTCTACGTCATCGTGGATACGGTGCACACGGCGGCCATCACTGCCGCGATTGTCCCACTGCTGACCATGAAAGTCTACTTTGAGGGATTTCCCAGCGCGTTGAGCAGATATGGCATTGCAACCCCTTAAAGCATGTGTCTTATATCCCCTCCTGAATGGCAAGTGGAGGTGGCAGCCTCCAGTTTGTGAGGTTTCTGAGGACCCTGTGCAGCCTTCAAGTGTCTGTGACTAGTGCATGTGCACACAACACATACACTGACTGACACATTTACTCATGAATACATACACACATACACACATGCAAAAACACATAACATGTGCACAACGCATACACACATGCACACACATATTATACACACCATCATTCACCCACACACATTCACACTGTGTACACATACATGTGCACACACCTACACACACAAACACATACAGACACATACCGCACACTCACATGTACACAAACACACACACACACATACCACACACTCACATGTACACAAACACATACACACACATACCACACACTCACATGTACACAAACACATGCACACATGGGTAATTCTATACCCCTTCAACTCATTTATAGACACTAATGTTTCATAGTCCATAAAATCTTATGGAACTTGTTTACTTCATTATTGTGTACACTTATATTAATAAGTAGCCCTCAAGGTTAGTTCCGTTTATTGGCTGAATAATTTAACCACAAATGTATACTTTGCAATCCCTCTTTGGAGCCATTAGAGCTGCACTGATGATTCTTAATGCAAACATACATCCCTGTAAGGGCCATATTATGATGCCATGACCTTGACTAGTGCATGCTCGGTGATTGAAAAACATGCAAATGTAGCATTGTTATGCCTCTCATATAGAAATGGCCACTTTTTAAGTTTTTATTCTTTGAAAATAGGAAAGAGCAGGTTGTATTCTACTGTTGTATCTAGCTTCTACAACGGGACGAAACTAGGTTCCGTTGAAACGCCATATTGAAAAGAGTGAGTCTCCTATAGGATGTTTGTTCTGTTTGATTGAATTCATGAGCCATGAATGTGCTTATCAACACTTTGGTGAGCCTATCATAACTTTGCTAGTATACCGTAGTTGGGCGTAGCCCGACCTTTGCTACCAGTCCAGCAGAAGTACACACGGCCAGCACAATAGTAGATATCAACTTTGCAAATAAGCACGGAGTACACACAAAGTCTGCATAGCCCAGCGGCCGCTAGGCTATGCAGACTTTGTGTGTACTCCGTGCTTATTCAGTTGCATAAGTTGATATCTAATATTGCGCTGGCCGTGTGTACTTCTACTGGGATGGTAGCAGCATGTTTCATGCTGCTTACAATAGTTGAAATTAAGTATTAGATGGATCAAAATGTTAACATTCAGTGTATGATACCACGCACTTGAATATATATAAACATTTCACACACATTGCGCCCTCCCTCTGATAGTGCCTGGATTTGTGATTTGTAACAATCACATATGTGGGCAATCATATAGCCTCACACGCGATACAAATCCAGGTAAAGGCTTGATACCCCGAACTTCTAAACGCGAAGGTCGGGCAACGCCCAACTACGGTATACTAGCAAAGTTATGATAGGCTCACCAAAGTGTTGATAAGCACATTCATGGCTCATGAATTCAATCAAACAGAACAAACATCCTAGGAGACTCACTCTTTTCAATATGGCGTTTCAACGGAACCCAGTTTCGTCCTGTTGTAGAAGCTAGATACAACAGTAGAATACAACCTGCTCTTTCCTATTTTCAAAGAATAAAAACTTAAAAAGTGGCCATTTCTATATGAGAGGCATAACAATGCTACATTTGCATGTTTTTCAATCACCGAGCATCCACTAGTCAAGATCATGGCATCATAATACGGCCCTTACAGGGATGTATGTTTGCATTAAGAATCATCAGTGCAGCTCTAATGGCTCCAAAGAGGTATTGCAAAGTATACATTTGTGGTTAAATTATTCACACCTTGTAGCCAATAAACGGAACTAACCTTGAGGGCTACTTATTAATATAAGTGTACACAATAATGAAGTAAACAAGTTCCATAAGATTTTATGGACTATGAAACATTAGTGTCAATAAATGAGTTGAAGGGGTATAGAATTACCCACAT
This sequence comes from Ephydatia muelleri, assembly GCA_013339895.1. NCBI lineage: Eukaryota > Metazoa > Porifera > Demospongiae > Spongillida > Spongillidae > Ephydatia > Ephydatia muelleri. The sequence continues at coordinate 142,173 of JABACO010000002.1, read as the reverse complement.
GCAAACAGATACCGGTACATGTAAATACATAGTCTCGTACCCAGACCCATGCCACAGCAGCGGATGGATTACATCACCGCTACGTGAAGTCCTCCTCTGTCCAGTTATTGCATAATACTTACATTCCAACGTCGGGAGGAATGCAATTACGTATGTATGAATAATATTATATTCAGCAAGAACGCAATTAGTTATTAATCGATTAATTAGAAATGTGTAATTGCAAGCTGTGTGGTGGTTAAAGACGCTCCCTTCTCAGTACAGTATCAAAGAAGCAATCACCAGTACGCTTAGCAACGAACGTGACTTGGATAGCCGTTAAACTGATAAGGGGAGATAAGACTATTAACGATGCTTCGCTTTGCGTTATTCCTCGATACCGGTAGTTCGTCAGATACCCATGGCAGAACGCCGTAACAAAGAGACTTCCCATACCCATGTTGGTACGCTTACGAACGTGTCCCGACCACGGACCACGTCTTCGATGACTCGGAACTGATCGTCCTTAACTTTGGCATGCCCCATACGTTCACCGCCGACTGAATCGCACGTTTTACCTGTACATCATCCATCTCTAGCCTTACCGCCATAACTGATATCAGATAACTTCGATCGATAATAGAGTATGCATACCTCAAATCTGATTGGTCGCTCCAACATTCCGGCGCAACTGGACAGAAATTTGTACAGGAGGACACAAGACGCGTAGCGGTGATGTAATCCATCCGCAGCTGCGATATGGGTCTGGGTACGTGACTAGTGCAGCGATATCGACGTCCATTTCATCGTGCTCGCCTCAGCAAGGGTTATACGTGAACTGTAGAGGTGCTGTGCCTCTGGTTCTGCACCACACATAACGCACAATGAATCCATCTTAATTGCCTAATCACCATGACTTAACGTTAATTATTACATTCCACTGGCCACGATTCCCGTAGCGGTGATGTAATCCATCCGCTGCTGTGGCGTGGGTCTGGGTATGAGACTAGCAAATACACACACAAACGCCCTCTTAAGCTCTGTCCAGTAATATGAGTCCAGTTCATTTCTATTGTCCGTTCAGCTCGTTGTCCAGCACATGTGCATTCATTGCAAGCACTTGAAAACTATAGTACCGTGAAGTCCAAAAACGAATACAACAACGAGGCATGTTTACTACATGTATCACACAGTTAGGCCTATACAGTTCAGGCCCGTAGGCTGGAGGGGGGGGGGGGGGGGTCGGTGGGTTCGGTCGAACCCCCCCCCCCCCCCGCCCGTCCAAGCTAGTTCCGCTTGCCCAAGCTGGTTCCGCCTGCCCAGCTTGGTCCCGCTTGCCGTAGCTGGTTCCGCTTCTTTCCGCTTCTTTCCGCTTCTTTCCGCTTACCATGGATTATTCTTTGCCAATGAATTAATTAATTATTTTACATGCATGACGTGAAAATTAGCGAGCGTGAGGTACTATACTGATAAATGGGGCGCCCATGGCCCGTAACAAACTGCAGTCGGAGTGGCGGATCCGGGGCACTTTAAGTACATGATTCATGACGCCCAGACCTACTTCGATATTGAACTGCACAACGGCCAACAGATTAATTTCAGTACAATGGCGTTGTGCCGTTCGAATACGAAGTAGGTCTGGCTTTCGAGTTAACTTTCCTGATCTATCCGTAGATAGGAAAGTTAGACTAAGTCTCGTTAACTCGCAAGCCAGATACGATTTCTGTAGTCTCGCACTTGCGAGCTAGACTCTGGAAGCAAAAAAGTAATTCTTGTCATATTTACTATCTGTTTTTGGCGTTTCTACGCAATTATGCGATGTTTTAATTTGTGACTTCAACATTGTAAAAGTTGCAAAGCTGCTGAGGCTCCGCCCCAGACCCCGATGGGGGAGCTTACAGCGCTCCCCCCATACCCCATGCAGGGAAGGCCCCTCCCCCGCTAGTTAGTTCCACCCTCATTGTTTCCCGAACCCCCCCCCCCCCCCCCCCCCCCCCTCTCCCGACCAGCCTACGGGCCTGTCGCAGGCTGGTACGTTGTATGAGCTATTTCTAATTCTTTGTTTGGTTGTAGTCTGGTAAATATGTAAGAAATCGCAAGCCATATATGCACCCGGGCCCACACAGCCATGCCCATAGGGGATCATACGCAGGCCCGAAGTTGACTGCTGGTATCGCGGGCGTCCACTTTCCCGCTGAGGCCCGCTCTTTGTATCGAGCCCGAAAGTGGAAATGTACAGCACCCCCGGCGTTTCGTATCGATCGGGCCAGAAAGGTACTTCCCCCCCCCCCCCCCCCCCCCCCCCCCCCCCTTTTTTTTTTACAGCAGTCCTATTAATCAATGCCCATGAGAATCTCCCTCGATCGGCCACTACAAGAACAGTGACTGCCATGTATAGGATTAACTGTAGCGCACCGCAAACGTCGATCGGAGAGAACATCTACCTGATCTACGGTTTACTTAGGCCCTATATACTAGGTATGCGGGTCAAGCTATGGTTGTTACGCACATGTACAGCACCTAAGCACCTCAGTTATAACATACCTGAGTGAGTCTGATTCAGGGAAGCATTGCAGCAGAGATACTCACGCCCGTTAAAAACGTCCATTACGTCATGCAATCATTGTGAAGAATTAATAATGGACTCAGGAACCTAGAGAAGTAGGCAAAAGAGTGTTGTATGGTAACATCGACCTGCCTCGATGATCTGGTTAACATAATAATAAACGTCTATTACCACAACTATCACAGATCCTGAGAAAAATGTACAAACGTCTTGAAAAAACCCTAATTTGTATCAAATTTCTACAGGTGTCTATGGACGTGTTGTTTTAGGGCCATGGAACCCACAGATAGACTATGAAATGTTTTGTTTCATCAATAAAGCATAGCTTATGATTTGCTTCACTATATTTTTCAACGTTTTTTGTCATTTCTATCCTTTCCTGATTTAGGTTGAACAGAAATGCACTTTGTTCCATACATTTCAATGGACTCGTGCGCGGAAAATTAACGGACGTTTGCAATGACGCGTCAGGAATACGTCATGAGCGTCCGAAATTTCTAGCACTGAAGTTCAGTCTATGGATATTGGAGAACACGGTATAAGAATCCATCCATGAGACAGAAGCAAGAACGTCTGACTCGCAGTTGGCGATGGTGGCAGTGCAGGATGCTCCAGCGACAGCAGACTCAATCGGAAGCGAAATGGTGCCGCAATTCCTGTTCCAGTGTGGGACGACGACTGCACTGGCGGAAGAATAAGAGGAGGAGGACTGCAGATCTTGCCGGCGAGTGAGTGGAACGGCGACGGAGGAGAAGGTGGCCCCAGAGGGAGCTGGCGAGGAGCAATCGGATGCAGACGACAGGCGTGGAAGCATGTATGTGTGTGTGTGTGGGTGTGGGTGTGGGTGTGATTCATTCCCCTCTCCTGAGTTCATAATAAAACATAAGTGTGCACAGTTCAGTTCACATGAGACCTGTCTACTGACATGGCCTCTTCACCAAGAGTGAAATATTTCTTTTTGCTTTGAAAGTTTGTCTGGGATATTAGTGCAATGCATGTGGTCTGGTATTCTGGACACGGTTCAGTAAATTTTGACGTCTTATTTTGTATGCAGAAAAATTCTTTATGGCCGTGATGGCTTTTCCGGCTACCAGAGTTACATGTAAGTAGTTGGTTTGCGTGTGAAAATTTTTTCAATTGTGGTTGCCTTCCCTCAGATAAAGCAGTAAACAGGCGGACAGTAGAACATTAAAACATGTGCAGCAGTTGTGTTGTTGTTTTAGTAATTTGTTGTTTATGATTTTGTAATACAAAATGAGAGTAATTGTCTCACTTTGTTGTGTATCACTAGTGGTTTGTGTGTTGAGAACTCGGCAAAAGAAAATTGACAGCAATGGCAGGCAATAGTGCAATCTCTCCAATCTGTTGTGGCTCTAAAAAGAGCCGGGACCCTCCTCCACCTATATCATTCAAACCCCCCAGAAAAATAAAAAAATAAAATAAGTGGAGAAATCATCAATAAATTATATCTGTTGGAGGTAAGAATCCAACTTCTTGCTGGGTTCACAAGTAGGCATGGCACTAGATAAGACTGCATGTGCCACCACTACTCGTGGGGCCCGCGGTACCGTCGGTGGACCTGGGGGGTGTATCCTTCTCAGCAGTCTTTGAAGGTCCGCTTTGATGGAAGCGAGGAGTGTCCTGAGCTGCGTAGCGGACTCGACAGCGCCCGGTGCATCGAGCGCATCCTTGAACCAACGAGCTGCCGTTTCAAGATCCACCATGGCCACTCTGAGAGCTAGCGCAATATTTAATTTTTGGATGCTCTATTCCGTATCTAAAACAAGTACTTACTTGAAATATTAGCTAATGAATGACACACGTGCAGTGCTGCGCTGCTTCCCGGATATTTAATTGGCCGTATTTGTCTCCTCGTTCCCTAGTTAATCAGACAGCCGGGAGGTGGTTTAAAGACAGGGGGAGCTTGGTTGGGGAGGGTGCATGCATGGTGAGGTAAGAAAGATGAGAGCCAAAAGTATAGTACAGGGTGCAATTGCTATAGTTTAGAAGAAGCAGGTCGGCTATTTTGTGACGTAATGGGCGACTCCCCCCATATACCTCTCCATACATCTTGACCCCCCTCACATCTCCCGTTCGGAAGGTCCAACCGGCTCCAGGACACCAGTTCCCGTTAGAGCTCCCCCGTGCCACCTCAACTTCGGAGACTCGTCTCCCTGGCCCCTCGGGGAGCCTGCGAAACAAGGGTACACAGGGTGCCGTGAATCTCATTAGCTCAGGTAGCTTCTATGGGGGGAGTGGTTTCGTAGTATTTGAGATACTAGGTCACCACACCTCCCCATACATAGGTCCGTACCCCGAGAGGTCGGATGGCTCACTTTGGTGATCTCGGGTCCTCGGAGCTAGAACGTACAGGACACCAGAGTCAACGGATACGATTAGGAGAGGTTGGAAGTTGAAGGAATCGAAAAACCCAGGGTCGTCCCGTGTTCGGGAAGGCAGATGTGACCGCTTTTACAGTATGGTCGCAAGTATGGCGTTTGCCAGGATTGGCCCTAAGGCAGCAGCTGGAACCTTAATTGAGGTCCCACCTGCGTGTAATGTCGCCTGCCAGGCCAGACGGTTTGCGCCGGTCCTTTGTGTCTCCACGCCTCTCTTGCCCACGTATCTACTTTCTCACACCGCCTCCCTTCTCTCTGGACGGTCACGTGATGCTGCTTAATGTTAATATCGACATTAATACTTTTTTAATATTTTGTTAAGGCTGGAGCTGCGTATCGCCGACAAGGAGAAGGAATGAAAAGGCTACGACGAGTACCCGCGGGGGCTATAATTAGCTCGAATGAAGGACGCGGACGAAGGCGCAGGCCATCTCTATTCCAGCTTAATTATCTCATCGCTCAGCATATTTATATCCATTATGTTTTAAAGCAGAAATAACACAAATGCCAGGACTATCCCAAGCCTATATATGACTTTATGACACATTAGACATTCAAACAAGCATGCACGAGACATGTACCGCATGGAGCGCGATATATTTTATGAAACAAAACAGGCGCACACAACCACTTATACGCAAACGATCCAGAAAGTAACAAGTCTCTTAAATGCTCGGAGGCTCATTTCTACAATTACAATAGTCCTGAGCTTTGAAAACACAGCGGCAGAAAAAAAGGAAGGGTTCACGAAAATAAAGAATTTATATAATCGACAAAAGTACATTATATAACGTTTTAAGGCAGACAAAATGATCAAGATATATATAAATAAATTGCAGATGTAGGATTTCTTAAGTACATGTATCAAAAGTAAGCAAACAAAGGATTCTGGAATTAATTTATGCAATTACGAATTTATAATCATTACACATACCAACATTTAGCATAAAACCCCATCTTATTCCGTGTATGCTTAAATGTAGGTATCTAATAATTATAAATTCGTAATTGCATAAATTAATTCCAGAATCCCTTGTTTGCTTACGTTTTACACAATTTGATACATGTACATATCTTGTTATAGTATATTGGATATGTGAGGTAAACATTTGCGTGTATATATGTATGTGTGCATGTGTGTGTGTGGTATAAGCCTCTTAATAACTGTGCATGCAATTAATTGTGTGTTTATGAAATTACTGTGACTATATGCGTGTGTGTGTGTGTGTGTGTGTGTGTGTGTGTGTGTGTGTGTGTGTGTGTGTGTGTGTGTGCGTGCGTGCACATAATTTTCAGGATTCTTTGTGCAGGATGAAGACAGATGGGCATCAGTGAGCGCATATATTGATAATGTATATACAAATAACATAACACACGTACAAATGTGCCATGCATACATTAATTAATATCATCATCATCATCCACCTAGCAGCTCCTCAGCTTCATCCGATGGAGATCGTGGTTGACCTAAAACGTCCACGTGGATGTCATGCAGAGGAGTACGGAGCGTGTACACGCAACTTGAAGTGTTGTATGTCATGTCAACCGGGTACACCAGTGAATCGAATGGCTCTATCCACGTGCCACCACCAATCCTTAACCTGTAGGTCTTTGAACGACCGGCTGTGCTAGACGATGACTGTTGTACGAGGTGGCCCAGCAGTACTTCCCGCTTATCTGGATGCACTCTGAGTACCTTACCAAAGTGGACGAAAGGCTTCCTCAAAGTGGACGAATCGTCCACAGCCCCGACAATGTCTCCCATTTCTGGGGCTACATTGTCGTCGTCGTCGTCGTCTGCTCGACGGCACCTCTTCGAGGAGGTCGTCGTAGCAACAGGAGCAGGAGCAGCAGCGGTGGTCACGTCCAAGGCAGTGGCCACACGCTCAGATGTGAGTGCCACTGCACGTGTGACCTTGTCGGCTGAACTGCGACGGTCGTATGTCCTACTTTGCTCACGGGAAGAGTGCCTCATTGCAAATGCCACTTCGGCTAGCAAGTCATCCGACGGACGATTGCGAGATGTTAAAAGGTCCGTCACAAATGAGGAACGCAGAGCGTTGCTGGATATCGCAACATTGGCCAGCTGCTTAAAAATGGATTGGATGTACTTTGTCCACGAATCAGACGTTCCAAACGGCTCTCCACGACTGTTCTGCATGAAGAGACTCATGCATCATTATTGTTATTATTTATATGTACAGCATGCATGCATGCAGGTTCAGGTTACCAGAAACAGCCAGTCGGTTGTGTCTGGACGGGCGTTGCCTCTCAGTAAGACGTCTCTGTCCCGACATACAAAATCCACCAGTTGATCCAGTACAACTTTGGTAGAGTCGGCTGTATCCTGTTGGGACCAGTCTTTCGTGATGTTTTGTGCGCACCGAGATACAAGAGCGCCCTCAAATGGTCGTTTTGAACGACCAACCAATTGGAGGCTGCATTTGCAACCGGATCCCATGTTGCAAGATTTTGGCGACTAAACGTTACCCTTAGTTCGCGGTACTATTTGGACCTGGCGGGAGGTATCGAACAGTACCAGGAGGAGCACAGTGTATTTCTGGCTCTCCTGCGCCCTGGTCAGTTCACAAGGTCCGCTTGACTCGTACAGTTCGCGCTGCTGTTTCAAAACTTCCAACACTGCGTCCCACGCTAGCCATTTGCCCTCAGCTTCTAACCGCTGCCAAGATCGATCTTTGCATTCATAGGCCTTCTGGTATGTGCGACACCACTGCTGGACTGTTTTAATCGTATCAGAGTCCGATTTGAGATATCTCATTGCCCTCAAGAACGAAAGGCAGTACGCAAACTGATCTTGATTTCCTGAAGAAGATTGGCGTTCATTCTGCATGTGCAAAGCATATATATATATATATATGCGTGCAAAGATGTATATGTATTATTATACAACGTACCTCCAGGTAGTGGAAAAATCTCTTAACCAACTCAAGGTCGGACACTAATCTGAGCTCAGGATTAGAAGCACCGGCGTGCAGTTTTGCAAATCCGAGAAACGCTGCATGAGAAAGCTGATTACAAATTTCTGCATGCATATTATCTATGCGTGCACGTACTCAAAATCGGCGCTCGGTGTAGCGACAGTACTCTCGGCCAAATGCTCGCCTCTGCGCGATGTGGATAGAGGTTCCTCGAAATATTTTTTCATCGCTGATAACTAGCTGGGCTGTTAAAGATGGAAACAGGCTCGCGTCGAAAAGGAGGACTTCTCTTTTCCGACTCATGCATGTTGCAGCAGGAGTGTCTGAATTCGCCGGCTGCAGCAGTCGGCTTTCTGCCGCTTGAGGCGCGACTTCAGTTATTATTGTCACAGCTTGCGGTTCAGCCGCATCTCCAACTGAAGGATTATCTGTGGATTGCTGCATTCAGGGACCGGTGACAGCTATCGCTTCTCGAAACGCCAAAATGCGTGTGGCATCACGCGGCCTTATATAAGGTTTGCAAGTTGCTCCATGGCAGCGCGCCAGCCGTAATTATTAACACGGAATAGACGCAAAAGTTTCACCCTAACCCTAACCCTAACCCTAATGCGCAAACATGAGTAAACTGAGCCTTTACCATATTTACACCGTCATGTAAACATCAGATTTGCTTCATCGTAAATGTAAGTAAATGTAAGTAAACGTGACCTTTACATCATGTTTAAATCGTGTTTACCGTATGCGCAAATACATTTTTTTACGCAGTGCATGATTGTTAACAGCCACTTTTTCCAAAGCAATTCTTATCTTCACGATGTCACCTTCGTTTGAGGTGTCTACAGCAATGCACCTCACGGCGCAACAGTGTACCGTATGCAGCCTTGTATATTGCACCCATACTAATCGATACTTGTCTGCACTTGACACGTGGGCAGTTTTTCATACGTCACGAATGCGGCGCCATGTATACGTCTCAGAACGAACACTTCACTTATACGTATGATATCGTGGTCTGCATATGGATTCGGTATATTCGTCATTACCTACTTCAGATGAACGCGCGTGCAGACTCTGTACACGTCATGTATTCGAATCGTTTCAAATCCATTTTCTGTTCTGCATACTTGAAGGCTAGAACCCTGAACCACGCCAGCAATAATTCAGAATTTAACGGCAAACTTTAATCAAATTACAGCTGAAATACACAACTTGGTCAAAAAATAAACAGGTATAGTTCCAAGCTGGCGATCAAAGTCTCCATAACATCCTGCTGATGTAGTTAGAAGGGCACTCTCCGCCTAGCAGAGGCCTCTTGGAAGGCGAGCACGAGCCTCTACTACTCTCGCTGCACTCGTCCACGGTTTCCTTACAAGCACACGCTAAAATATTACAGAGGTTATGCACCAAGAACTCAGCATTTACTTACTCTCTGACCGCGGTGGTAGGCTAGCTTATGCTTTACAATGCTATCGTCGTCATCCCCTTGGTTGGCCATGCAGCGAAACGTTTTCATCTGGCCGTAGTACACCCTGGCGTCGGCTCAAGAGCTGTGGTCAGAAAGGAAAGTCATAGCATGCCTACTCTGTACCTGCATTTCTTCTTTTGCCGGGGTTGGTCACTTCCACCATTTCAGTCTCGATGTACTCGCTTAAACACCTCCTGACCCTGAAGTTATTGACACGCGCACATAATCCACATGCACATATACAACGTACTATGCTCTTCGCGTAATGGCGTTCTATTGGTCGGCACTGTGCTGAAGAGAACAAACATGACGTAAGCATGTAAACCTTTGTGACAACTTGAAACGCCGCCTAACTGCCTCTACTGAATCACACACTTGTCCTGGTTTGACATAAGCAACACCTACAGTGTAAACACGCACAACTTACCAGGCCTAGACTGCTTAAGTCCGTTTGGTATGCCTTTATAACCTTTGCCTGTCACCCGCGTTGTCCGAAACTCTTTATCTTGCACAGTTGCACCTCACTGATTCGTCAGCTATATAGTGATCAAAATCAACAATCCAATTTCTCTTACATTGGGAACGGCTCCATTAGTACTGTCTCCACAGATAGCCCAGTAGTCCAACTTTCCTTTCCTCCTATTTCGTTGGGAACTCAACCAAGTTGCCTATTTTTGTTTCCTTTGCTCGATCGTGCGTCGTCACCTCCACTAATGACCAAACGTGCAAAGCTTAAAACCGAGCATGCGCAGATAATGATATCAAAATTAATTACTCAAATAGGCCTACGGCTACACCCGCTAGAAATAGTCACAGATGTAGGTATCAGAAGTTTACAATGATTATAGGGATCCAATAACTTACCTGTGAGTACGCGACTCGATCGGTCGAGGTAATGATGTAGCCACACTCATATGAATGCGTTTTCATGGGTGTGGTTAAAACGGCCTATATTCCTATTTATTGCGCACTATCGTAATTTACGGGCTAAACTGCTGCTCGCGATATGGGTGCGATACGCACCCGATACTTAGCCCCAACAATACCCATCTGCACACTGCACTGGACATTGACATATCTAGGTACGAGTATGTATTTTGGTCCGCACACGTGCATGTCTGGATATGTATCTGCATACCATGGCGTGGGCAAACTCTGCATATTACTGCATACGATACTATGTCACGCAGTGATCAGTACTGCTTCTTTATGGTACTGATAACTTTCATGAATAACTAGAACACCATCTTTACCTTTGGCTCGCTTAAAATGTTGGAATGGTTTGTTGTTATTAGCTTCCCAAAGATACCTCCTCCATGTGAATTGTATACCACGGGGCAATTTCGCAAAAAGAACACAATATCCTCCATTTTGCGAGGGTGACCATATACCAGCCAATGATACTCCTCAAGCCATTGCTTTCTGAAAAAAGCTTGACAAACTTTTCCATTCTTTTCAAATCTATGGGCTGGTCCTGGTTGCATGTGGTCAGAGGGCAAGGTTACGTGCTTCGTCAAAAGATCAAGAAGAACATTGCTAGGAAGAATTGTCCCGACTTTCACAAGCCCCACATCGTTTTCAGGCAATATCATTGGTGAAGAACATCCCGCAAAGGTGCTACTCCCTATCTGCTTCAAAGACGCAAAGGTCAAATTCGTCGGAAGAATTGTTGTTTGACACACTGAAACTGACCACTGCTTTTGGACAGGGCGTGATTTCTACCTCAGCGTCATGATTCACTTCGAGTGGGGTATTATCATCATCAGAGCTAAAATGATAGCAACTTTTCTTGGCCCAACTGAAAGAGCTGTTTATGAAGTTTGGTATTTTTTTTTTTTGGGGGGGGGGGGGGGGGGGGGGGGGGTAACAGTTCATGTGAAATGACCCCCCTAGCTTGCATAAATATGTTGTGCTTACCACCACCATGCAATTTATTAACATTTGAAATTTAGAAAATTTGATTGAATGAAGACGGAATTCCCGAGCGAGATGACTCGTGACGACAAAATAGACAATAACTAGTTACAAAAACTTAATGGTTACAATAACACAACACACACACAAACATACACACACTTACACGGGCACAAACTATCTATTTACAACAACAATAATAGAATGTTCACGCAATCATTTGAAAACATGTTCAACAGTACAATACAAATACTTAAAGCAGTTTCATTAGGGTAATGAAGGTATATATAGTACCCTAACATTGGATCTGAAATCCTTTGTTCCATCTATAGAATAACGGAAACGTTCTTTCTTGTTTTCAGGAATAATAAAGCAAATATCCACCGTTGTGAAATTATGTCCTCCTTTTTTCAGATTAGACAACAATACATTAAAATATAGAAACTTCAACTTGTGGCTATCTCCTCGCGTTACTTGAACAATTCGAACCAAACTGGATGTTTTATCAATGAAAACTGCATCGTAACCTCCTTGATTCCATTTTAAGGGTTTCAACCATAATTTATCATGTTGTGGTGGTATAGCCACTGCTAAGGGATCAAAACGCTCCACTGGACAATGTGGCCAAATCTCTTCTTTTTCACATTTACCAGTCACCTTTAACGTTAAACCACCTGTCTTAATAGACGCAAAAAAAAAAATTTCTACCAGCCATCCCTTTAAGGATGGATTATTAGGATCAAGAAATTCAATTAACTTTGAAACATAACCTGGACCAGCTTTTTCAGCTAGTGCTGTAGCTACATATTCACTGCAAAAGGTTGTACCCCGCATTCCATCATATCGTTCGTAAGAACTATAAAGACGATTAATAAACCCTTTAGACGTTTCTCCTGCATGGTTATTAAGATAAGTGCTTACATCACTTACATCAGAGATAGCACTATGTAGATCATCAAGAACTTGTTGATGGAAATACATGAACATGTATCGACAACTCCCTCCAGCAAAAAAATACTTCGAACTTAGTAGATCATATTTATTTGTTGCTTTGTAAAGATTGGAATCCAAACAATTTTTTACATTGTCCCACAACGTGGTATTTGCAACAGCTGATACGTATTCATCAAAAGTCCAAGAACAAACATGACATGTCTCGACTTTATTAATTAAATCTTCGTGCACTTTTTTTTTGTAACGAAATGCCATGGATGCCACAAAAACCAATCTTCTGTTGTCTCTATCAGATGCAACCCAATAATTACACCTATGCAATAAATCTGTGAACACGGAGTCTGTGTCTGTTATGCCATCGACAAATATAATACGCTGTTCTTTCCCAACTTCATTTTTAAACCAAGCTGAACTATCTTGTAGTTGGAGCGTTGTACACGTTTTACAACCGTCTTTGAAGTGTACCATCTGTATATAACCTAATTTAGTACAATGCATCCAGGTGACCAACCACGATGATTGATAACATTCAGTTCCAATAGCAAAAGCAAATGATGACATTGATTTGCCTGTACCAGGAGGTCCTAATATCCAACCAATCATCTTGTCGTGCATCACCTTGTCTTTAAGAAAATCGAACTGTTTTTTCACAGCATTACGGCGATACAAAATTATATCTTTGTCCTCTTGATATAATCCACTATTCTGCATATAAGTCCATGGAATAGTAATGAACTCGTCGTTCCCATAATTGATAGCAGGAAAATTGGTCACTGGAGGATGAAATATTGAAAGCTCCCTTGAGATTATTACATATGTATATTATAAATAAAAAAATGCTCTGTGCTTGAATCATCGTAGCAATATAGAAAAGGTGAACACTGTGCAGCACATGATGCCACACCCTCTCTCTATGGAAAAATCTAACATTGTTTCCTAACTTCAAAAAGTTAGTTGCTACAGTAAACCAAGGAAATTTAAACTAATCGTTTTGAAATAGTACTTGTGGTTTGCATTGTACATGAAAATGAAAATTCGGAAAATAAGTATTACAACAGTTATAAAATATGTAGGTAGCATGGAACTTAGTATAATACGTGTTTTAATTTAAACTAAATGGTGGCTCTATATCTATGCACTGAGGCCTTAAGGCTTGACAACAACAGGCAACATTGTTTGGATCCAAACTGTCAGTCATAAGCCGATTTGCTCATCTATCGACATGTGTGCCTGTGCTGCACATTGTGTTACTATTTACGTACTGTGTCCTAACCATTCCAGTATTATTCGCCAACAAAACATTTTTGCGGTTCTCAGGGGTTATTGATAATCAACTTTTTAATTTGTAAAAAGGTGAAGTTTAACCTTTAATCTATTTTCATCCTTAATTCAGGATGGAAATCCTGAATTAAGGATGACTTTACGCCGCTCGTATCGACATCAATTCGAACGGTATTGATGATTTTTTTTTTTGCTATTTAGCTTCTGTAGGCTTTCATCTAAACAGCGCTATCCAGTTTAGTCGTTCAAATTTAGAAAAAACAATGTATAGGCTTAGTTTCCTTTTTCGTTCGCAAATACCATCAAAGTCAGGTATAAAGTTGAGGAAAGAGCAGGAAGCTTACTTTCAAGATTGAAACTGTTACAAAGATCTGTAAGGAGAGCCATATAAGCAAATTCAAGAATATGGGACACAGGAGATACGAGCATCGAATGAACTCAAGACGGACTAAGCGAAGCGAGTCAGAGCGGGTGGTACGATGGTTAGCCTCTGCAAAATAACAATAAAACAGCATTTCTGTCGTTGAGAGCAATGCAGAAATGCCTGGCATTGGTAGAAATGCTGTCACCAGTACTGTTGGGACATAAAAAGAAGGGGCGGATGCTCGGACAGTGATAATAAATTACACTTTTCTATTATTTTGAGTACCATACAACTTCTAACAAGAGTCTGGAGGTGCTACCACCAATAAGTAGTGAAAAGGAGTAAAATTGATATGTTCAATGCTCTTTGTAAGCATTCCAAACTATAAATTGCTAATCATTTAATTTATGCAAGCGAGAGCAACGCAACGTGCTTATGCATCCTTGAAGTTTGGGCAGCTTTCTAGATGATAAAAATTATTCCATGCTATAGAATATGCGCACCATTGTTGAAACAAACAGCTTCTATGTTTTAATGATTTTAATTTTCGCTGCAATGGTTGTTATAAACGGAAGAACTCACTATCCTGAATTCAGGATTTTACCGATCCTGAATTCAGGATCGTTTCACGCAGATTAAAGATTAAGTTTTCACTTCATGTGATAAATAAAAAATATAATTATCAACCTTCTTAACAAAGTAACTGTGCAAATTGGTATATGAGCCCATTTTTGTTTAACCCTTTCCTATTCCACAAAAATGCATATTGTACATGGATTCTAGGTATCATGGCCTATGATTTGATACCAAACATGTAACTGTGCTCATAGTGTGAATCAAGTTATAGCATAGCAAAGTTGAGATTATAAGCAAACTAATCAATTATTCATCGTTGCGTATCGCGTAAACCATTAAGGTTATTAACATAAATAATGGATAAGTGTCAACATATATGAATACCAACATGTATGTAAAGTTTGAACGAAATTTGAAAGATGAGGTGCAATTGCCTACCTGAATAGATATGTAATCACCCTAAGGTAAAGTAAGGTAAGGTAAGGATAAGGGTAAGGGTAAGAACGAAATTTGAAAGATGAGGTGCAATTGCCTACCTGAATAGATATGTAATCACCCTAAGGTAAGGTAAGGGTAAGGGTAAGGGTAAGGGTAAGGGTAAGAACGAAATTTGAAAGATGAGGTGCAATTGCCTACCTGAATAGATATGTAATCACCCTAAGGTAAGGTAAGGGTAAGGTAAGGGTAAGGGTAAGGGTAAGGGTAAGGGTAAGGGTAAGGGTAAGGGTAAGGGTAAGGGTAAGGGTAAGGGTAAGGTAAGGTAAGGTAAGATAAGGTAAGGGTAAGGTAAGGTAAGGTACGGAAAGGACCACACTGGATGATGACCACAAATAGTATGGTCTATAATTCCCTTACGGTGGTCTTTAGGAAAAAAATGTCAAATGTCAGACCAAGAAGCAGTGTGTTTATCATCCAGTGTGGTCGGATATAATTTGACGTAATTATGTATTGTGCAGTGCAGGTATAAAATATATACAATACAGGTGAATATGTACAGTTTTCAAAAGCACAGATTAAGTAACGTACCCAGACCCAAATGTAGTCTTGTACCCAGACTCACGCTTACGTAAGCATTATCGCTTGCAATATAATACTACGTAAGGGGGTCTGGGCTATAGATCACAATTTTTTTGTTCCAGCATTTCAAGAACTTGAAGCATCAAACAAATTGCAACGTGTTTGTGACGACAAAAAGTTAATAACCATGAGCGGGCTTGGCATTGCATCTGAGCGCCTTGGTTACCCAGATTTCAACCTGAACGTTTGGCGATACGCTCATTCATGGAAGGGAATGTTGCGTTGCCCACTAGTAGTGAGAAGTCGCTCTGCTATGCCATTTTGCAATATGCATTCGATGCTACTTACCACAACGGCTAACGTAGGTCAAGAATAGAGATGTCTGAAGCCACTAGGATGCTACAAAACGTTTGTAATGCGTGTTGTGATTGTGCTGCCCTTAGTTTTGATAGCTGTATTTTGCACCTATTCATTTAGTAGGCTTATCCAAAACGCGCACTTAGCTTAGTTTAAGAGAAACATTTTGAAAATCTTTGTTAAAATAAAACCATAAGAGATGCTACTCTGATTTGTGGGCCATAAACTAACTACACCATATTCTTGCAACTGGCAAAAAACGGGAATTTTTAAAAATGAAGTTTTTGAGTAACCCATTTTGTAGCATTATTTTGCACCATATCTGTTTCACTTTCAATCTAATAAACATTTCATCATTACGCGTGGACAGCCCATAATTAATCCTACGTTCATCCTTAATTTTGTTATTCTAGGACTAACAGGGCAAAAGATATTAATGAACAAACATGCAAAGTGAATTAAAAAAGCAGAAAGTTTAGCACCTCATAATTGGTAACAACATCACTCTAAAAATCTTTACTATTTGTCTAAATTACTTTTATAGTGAAACAAACCCATAAAAAAGAATTGAGCTAAATCAGAGGACATGGTGGCAAAAAGCGTGATGATTTGACTTGGAATGACCCTAATGCACTTCATAACAGTCTTCTTCAATTTGATTGTTGACTACTACTGTTATGGCATTAAAAAAAACTTATGAAACAAGTAAATAAAAACATTCTCTATGAAAAAGTTAGTGGGCATATAGGATTGACAATGGTGGTGTAAAAAGCATGGAAACAAAAGTGACAGAAATTTGGCTGGAAATTTGAAATAGGCCTATATTATTTAGCCCATACGACAGCATGCAATATGTTGATACGTGAGTGGGCTAAATAAATATAGGCCTATTTCAAATTTCCAGCCAAATTTCTGTTACTCTTGTTTCTGCTTTTTACACCACCATTGTCAATCCTATATGCCCACTAACTTTCTCATAGAGATATTTACTTATAAAAAGTTAACGCAACGTAATTATCTACGTACGTAGTGCCCGAAAATCAAATGTTTGACTGTTAATAACTCTGCAATGAAATAAGTTATGTTACAAATCAAGCCACATGTATAGTAGGCTATTCAAGAGTTATGACTTAAATATGAGTGGTCAGTTGTTCTTGAATAATTGGTTTGAATTTAAACATTGATTAGTTACTCACAAAGTTATCGATTTAATTTATGCAGGTATTGCAACTGCAGAAAGCATCAAACAGTGATTATTTTTGTACATGAGCTAATTAATCAAACTTTGGCTTTTTGGCTGTGGGTTAATCTGCACGAAGGTAAGGGCAAAATGATCCCACATTCATATGTCATTCAGTGAAAAGTTGTGAATCACTGGTCAACACTTCCATCACCATTTAATACACTTGATGACCTTCAGCATAATGGGCTTTGCATCACAATTATAACACACAACATGCAATACGTGTTTCAAGAGGTGAATGACACTAGCAATCACTTAATTGCAACTGCATGAAAAGCATCAAACACATGAGCTAACCTTGCTCCTCTTCTAACTTTAGCTTTTTGGCTGAGGATTCATCTGCACGAAGGTAAGGGCAAAATAAAATTGGATGGATGGATGGATGGATGGATGGATGGATGGATGGATGGATGGATGGCTTACCATCAGGAAAAATTACATTGAAGTTTTGCCCATTTGATATAGGCTCCTCATCTTCGAACAACACATATCCCAACATATCATCCCTGATTTGTAAAACGCTTGACTTCCACATTTCCGCATCAATGCCTTCAAATTTCGATTCAATAGCTTTCATTAATTCCTTCTTTGTTCTGCCAGCAAAAACCACTTTCTTTGTAGATTCCTCCCTTTTATTGATCATTACTGACACTTTCACATTAGAATTTGCCATTTCAGAAGAAATCTGCGATAAAATGTCAAATACACACATGTACAGTATGATTCAAAATAAAGTCCACTACATGGCATAGTTCATTTTCCTTTTATTTTAATTGCTTCCTAATCACTGGATTTTCATGTCTAACATTCATTTCATTATTTATCACACTCTAGCATTATAATGCAACCTTCGGATTAGAAATTAATTAAGCACTGTTATAGGTACGTTTGGTGCTGCAGACAATCCATACGATGACAACAAGGCAGTGAAAGTAGCAAAGCAGTGTATTAATCCTCTACGTGTAGATTTTACATGTGTAGAGTGCGATAACTAATAAAATGAATGTTAGACTAATGCACATAGTGTAGACATGTGTAAGCTAATGCACATAGTGTAGACATGTGTAGACTAATGCACATAGTGTAGACATGTGTAGGCTAATGCACATAGTGTAGACATGTGTAGACTAATGCACATAGTGTAGACATGTGTAGACTAATGCACATAGTGTAGACATGTGTAGACTAATGTATATAGTGTAGACATGTGTAGACTAATGTATATAGTGTAGACATGTGTAGGCTAATGTACATAGTGTAGACATGTGTAGACTAATGCACACAGTGTAGACATGTGTAGGCTAATGCACATAGTGTAGATGTATAGACTAATGCACATAGTGTAGACACAGTTTTCAAATTCAGAATGGCAATGTCTAGAAGCGTTTTATTCTGCTCATTATTTAAATCCTTCTGCTGAGCCTTCTCTACCTCCTGCTGAGCATCCTTCACCTCCTGCTGAGCATCCGTCGTCACCTTCTGTTCAGTCTTCTCTACCTTCTGCTGAGTCTTCTTGACCTCCTGCTGAGCCTTCTCTACCTCCTGCTGAGCATCCGTCACCTTCTGTTCAGCCTTCTGCTCAGATGTTGCTGCACCAAAGCAATAGAATTTTGGCACTTGAACCCATAATGGCATGCACAGCAATCGCTCCCAATCAAGTGCTCAAGTATGGTATGAATTATATATGTCTCACTATAAGCATTGGTTCTCTAAAAATGAATTCCAGACTCAGGCTGTGAAAAAAATTAGATACAAACACTTGTATTTGAATATTGAGTATCTAATACTAAAAATCTAATAGGGTAAGAATAGTAGACTAATGGCATCAGGATAACACTTTCTGGATTTGAGAGAGATTGGAATTAAATCTCAATGCCTACAAAACAAACCACTAGACGAAAACCTTAGTTTGCAATGCCTGAGCCACACAAATCATTTGCATGCATTGATATCAAATACAGACATAGCTCAAATGCCTACCTTTATTAGACTTATGTCTCTTAGCAGCAGAAGTAGAAACTGGGTAAAAATACATGTACATGTAGCTCATAATTGTAGAAAGAATAACATGTTGGATTGTTGCTGGTACCAAGCAAATTAAATTTTTTAACATAAGTCTCACTCATGTGTAACCATGTAGAAGTTTGTCTCATGAGTACATACTGTTACATGTATGCTATTACAAAATAATGTCAAACGCAGTGTATTGGCCTGGCGACATGATAAATGAGATTCATACATATGTTAGGCTAATAACTGATAGAAAAAAGAGATCAATTTGAGAGTGTGCTTTTTTTAGTGACCTGACGTGATCAGCATATCACTCTAGTAGGTGTGCTTATTAATTGCAACAGTGATTTCCTTGAAGAGTTGTTAACTCGTCTGAGTAATGATTGTGTTTCTTAATGTCCACGTAAGAACGCAATGCTTTTGAACAGGAATAACTTTTGATGGGATTATGAAATATTTTGAAACTTACATCCTGAGGTTAGGTCAATGTGTTAACATTAAAGTTATTAATCAACACAACCTTTAAAAATTGAGCTTACCTCCTAAACTAATAATACGCTTCAATAACTATTTGACTTCAGTTATGCAAGCGCACTGGTTAATGATGTAACTGTAGTAGCCCTACCTACGAACTACAATGAATTTGCACATTAACCTCCTGAGCCCCAGAATTGCAAAACCCTTTGATGGGTCACGTGTCCCATTAATTGTCCAAGGTCCAGCTATCCAGATACGGTCCGCTTAATCACTTTTACATGTGATAACACGTGAAAGTTGAGCTGCTTATCAACAATAAGTTCTTTTTTTGCACCTCCCCCCCCTTATAAATGATGCCACATAACAATCAAGTTTACAACCACACTATACAATTTCCCATACGTCCCTTATGAATGGTGTTAACCTTCATTCCCTCCTACGCGTAGGACCATTATTTGAAAAAGGACCATTATTTGAAAATTCATTATGAATAGAAATGCAATTTTTTGGCATCCATTTCTCTACTGTTATTTGATGTGTCTGTCTATGACTATCATGCTAAATTTATCAATCTATTTTTTAAATCACACCCTTGGTTACACAATGCAATACGGTTCTTAAAAATGCATTATGTAAAGAATTTAATTGTCACAGAAAAAAGTACGACAATGATAACTTTTTTTGAATGTTTTTTTGTGTGTGCTACTTTATACATTCTATGGCAGTGTTTTTACTCTAATTGGTTTTGCCCTTTTTACCGAAAACACACTGTATGTTTTCAAGATTTTGTCCATTCACTTGGCTATTCCAGCAACATGTGTCTGACAAATACCTATCATTCATAAGCTTGTGGAGCTAGCAAATTCCAAATCGTGCAAAAGACCTGTCTTACTACCCCCTTCTTTTAACATGTTGCTCTGATCTTCCCAACATTACTTTGTGGTACTTTAAGTTGCTTTGCGATTTATCTTTTAGCGATGCAGTATTGACTGTATTTGACAATCTTTGAAGAATTGCCAGGAAGTACCAATTAATAACCATTTCTACAGTACAATCAGATTTTGGTTTGTTCTTTGTTTATAATACGGATATACCACGAAAGAACACAATAGGACTATTAATGATAAACCGCTAACCATGTAAACGACACATGCCAGCCACACAAATCATTTGCATGAATTGATATCCATTTCCAGCTTCTCTTTCTCATTAAGCCTCACCTAATTGATTTTCAGTAACTTCCACATCATCTTCCACTCCTGTCTTATTGTCTTCCCGATTCCTCTTTTTGTCACATCATGTAAAATAATAGTGTAAGTACACTACAAAAGAACATGAAAACAACCCACACAATTTCTATCACAAGTGACAACACAGAACCCAAGAAATGCGGTACAATTAGTAGTGGGAACAGCTATACAATTATCTAAATAACTCACATTGCCAGGGTCCACCTTATCAGCATTTTCCTTCAACCTTGATGATCTTATATTTTAGCACTGACACTAAATACCCAACAAGAAAAAATACACTCACCTCCTTTTTTGGTTTGGTTTCGATCGGAATTTTTTCGGTGGCATTTTGAAGCCTAAGAACAAACACACAGGTTCACTGTGTACAGACATCCCAGGACCATCATCCCAGAAGAGGAGATCAAGGTACAGATAGGTGAGGGACAGATAGGTGAGGGAGAGGGGAGGTAGGTGAGGGGAGGGGAGGTAGGTGAGGGAGATATGAAGGGGGGTGACCACACCAATGATAGCATTATCTTACTGATTGGGATTAACCATTAACCTGCAGTGCATTTGATAATTATAAGAAATACATAACAACATCATCATAAAAACATACATGTACTGGTAATTATGATAATTATGAAAAGCATGAAAGAAGAGTTAGTTGTAATATAGTGCTGACCTACAATGTGTAAGGCTACCACATAATTAGGAGACTTGTGAATGATGTCACATTAGGGATCAAAGCTGCATACAGAAGAGCAAGCCTCTTTCACCTCTTTACAGTGTTCAATTTATTTTGTGCCTTGGTTCACATGTTAGGTACTCTCTGTCCCCACACTACACAAGTACAATAGATTATATAAAAAAATCTGAACCTGCGGCAGCAGGTTCAATATAAGATTGATTGAGGATTGATGAATATCATTAAAAAACTTCACTCGCGTCTGGGGGGACAACAGAGAAACGGATCGCTTATCTCTTTGTCGCAATGGAACAAGAACTCAAAGATGTACAGTTCTACGTTTGTTCCGTGTCATAAAACAATGTGCTTTTAGAGAAACAAATGAATTCCTTTTTCTCGTGCCTAGTCCCAAAATAATTCTTGGTTGTCGTCTTCTTCTTCTTCTTCCTTAGGAAGGTATAACACGAGCTACAAACGGTTCTGAAGAATGGCAATAGCACCAATATCTTCGGAATTCACCTGCACGTTATCCTTTAAGGTCATATAGATACCTAGAAAGAGAAGTACCTCATGCGGTAACAGGTTCTATATAGAGGAGTTGCAGTGTCATCCCGGGAAGGTTCACAACACTCGCCGCCATGTTTTTGGGTGTCCTAACTATTTTTATGTCATCATTTATTAAAAGGTGTGACGCGCACGCCACAGTACATTATGAACAGCGCAAGCAACGAGCTGTTTCCTAGCGACAAAGAGAGATACGACAAAAAGCTACAATGTCTGTATGGACTTGGAACATACTGTGATCCGTTTGGCATACCTGACCAGCATTGGGTAGATGATGTTTCTAAGTGGCCTCCAGTTGACTACCCCAGTATTTATAATTACACCTACTTTATTGAAACACCCGGAGGTTACACAAGAGAAAGGCTGAAAGCGTTTAAGACTCTCGAAGCTTACAATTACTATCAAAGGTTAATTGTCACTCAAATGATTTCCACCTCTACTTAGGGGTTGGAATTTCCAGTTCTGTTACAGAATGTTTACTGAATTCCTCTTCTTACTTATCTAGTGGTTGGGTGCGTGCTGTACTTTATCATGACCTTGGGCATGAAAATAAACACTGCTTTCTGAAAGCACTTGTAAACACATCGCAGCGCCTGTCTGAAAAGCCCCACCAACCATGGGTAGCTGTTGAGAAACAATGTGGAACTGTTGTTACAGCTCACTGTACTTGTATGGCTGGGTATGTTTTGGTTTTTGTATACTGCTTAAGGACAATCATTTCATGTTAATAGATTGGGAGAATTGTGCTCACACATTGGCGCAGTACTCTTTAAGGTCGAAGCCTGTGTAAGAGTTGGAAAGGAATCTGTAACCTGCACGTCACTTCCATGCACATGGAATCAGACATTTTCAACAAAGGTATGTACATTCGTTTTCTTCACCTACATGTACAGTGTATGATCTTCATTTAGCATACTATATATTGTAGATTAATCCAGCTCTGGTAGTGGACATTGACTTTAACAGTCCTAAGCGATTGAAACCAACAACTCAACAAAGGCTCCATTACAACTACAATGATCAGTTACAACTAGACAGAAGGTTTTCAAGGTTGTGGACATGCAATCCATTCTAAAGTCATTGCATAGAGCTAATCCTTCTGCTGCTATTTTTACTGTTCTCCCCAGTGTCAGTATACAGAGGCACGTATATCAGCATGCAGTGCTATGGAAACCAGACTTCCTCAACCTCTATCATATTTGTACAATGGTCAGAATTGTCTTCTTCCAAAGGAACAACTTTCTGACCTTGTTCAACATAACACACTCACTGTAAATGAGGAAGAGACATGCTATTTAGAGAGGTCAACTAGGGGTCAGGCTAGCACACCATTATGGTTTGAACATAGAGTAGGAAGAATTACTGCATCTGTATTCGGATGTGTTGCCAAATGTCGTGAGAAAACATTTCCTAGCTCTTTAGTTAACAATCATGCAGTACTCAGGCTCTAATAGGGATGTTCCAGCCATTAAATGGGGTATTGAACACGAGCAAGAAGCAAGAAGCATGTGAGGCGTATGCTAACCAGCATTATGACAGTTAAGCATGCAACTTTCAAGGTCAATCCAGCTGGACTTCGAGTGTGCATTAGGCAACCATTTCTGGCTGCAACCCCAGATGGTGTCATTTCTTGCAGCTGTTGTGGTGAAGGTCTGCTGGAGATCAAATGCCCTTTCAAGTATCGGAATAGTCAACCAGCCAGTATAGTATAGAGGATGAATCCTTCTACCTCCACAAAGTTGGCAGTGAAGTCACACTGGACAAAAAACAAGACTACTACTATCAAGTACAAGGGCAGATGGCCATTTGGAAGAAACCATACTGTGACTTTATCTATTGGACGACAAAAGAATATTTATTGCAAATACGGCTATGTGGTGATGTCCTGACGAACCGATTGCTGCAATCCATCGTTTCCATTGAAGTAGGCCTATATTTAGCACACTAATGTTATAACAGTACATGCCTGAATATTGGGCTAAATATAGGCCTATTTCAATCTTCCAGTCAAATTTCTGTCACTCTTGTTTCCGTGCTTTTTACACCACCATTGGTCAATCCTATATACCAACAACTTTCTCGTTAGAGAATGTTTTTATTTACTTGTAATAATTAAAACTGCCAGCAGCCTTATAGGCTAAAGGTAAGAACATAGAACCCTAAGTGGCGCGTTGAAGTCACATAACCACTTGGAGTTCAAAACTCCTTACCTCTAGCCAATATTAGTTTGGCTAGAGGTACTTTGAACTCCAAGTGGTTATTTGACTTCAACGCGCCACTTGGGGTTCTATGTTCTTACACCTTTAGCCTATAAGGCTTTGGGTACCTGCCATGACGCGCTGCTGTAAGAGCAGCGGATGGTCTTAGGCCTCAAAGCTTCGGCCCAAACAGATAAGGACTTATACAACGTGGCAAAACAATTAAACATCGCTACAATACTGAACCGGCGGACCGCAAAAAAACTTTCTTTTGCGTACCCCACGATGTACAAACGTGCTCCGCGGTACACACCCAGGACATTAGACATTAAAATGTAGGCAAATTACAATTTTAATTTAAAAAGCTGCTACCAAAATCAAGATAATGCAAAGGTTCTACCCTCTTTTAGGGCACCATGTTGTTATTCAGGTTTGCATTGTTTGACATCACTGGTGTGTTTATACGCGATACAAAACAATGTGTGTTGGACATCAAACTAATGTGGATACTTCATTATGTTTCGGGGCCAACAAAATGTATAGTATAATTGTCATGTTGACCAGTACAATAGTGTAGGCTAATGTACATAGTGTAGACATGTGTAGACTAATGCACATAGTGTAGACATGTGTAGACTAATGCACATAGTGTAGACATGTGTAGACTAATGTATATAGTGTAGACATGTGTAGACTAATGCACATAGTGTAGACATGTGTAGACTAATGTACATAGTGTAGACATGTGTAGGCTAATGTACATAGTGTAGACATGTGTAGATTAATGCACATAGTGTAGACATGTGTAGACTAATGTATATAGTGTAGACATGTGTAGACTAATGTATATAATGTAGACATGTGTAGACTAATGTATATAGTGTAGACATGTGTAGACTAATGCACATAGTGTAGACATGTGTAGGCTAATGTACATAGTGTAGACATGTGTAGACTAATGCACATAGTGTAGACATGTGTAGACTAATGCACATAGTGTAGACATGTGTACACTTATGCACATAGTGTAGACATGTGGGAAGCAAGTGCTATTGCTTTCCACTATAACTTGTTATCGTTGTTCAATATGCAACCAAAAGTTGCAAGGTCCATATGAAGACACTGCCTTAACACCAAGAATTCAGCAAATATCATACCTCAATGAGTAGCACTTCTATGACAAACCTTTTGCTTGTGTAGCAGCTGTACAAGTCATGCAGTGAGATACTTGCAATTGGTTGGTGCAAATATTTACTCTCACCATTATTATTTGACTAAATCAATGTACAAATGTACACACCAAAAATCCTTCAATTACCAAATCATGGTATACAGTTTAACTCAAACACATAGTTTGTATATTGAGTGTGCGGCTCTTGATTTTGTGTGTTACCAAGGGGGAGGGTACATGATGTAGATCTATTTGAGATTAGCTGGTGGTACAATTAAGCATGAATGACATGTATAACAACCCACCTAGCAACCATCACTACAAACTTATAGAGATTTATAAACTCACCTTGTAGTATTTAGTGAGGACCAAGGACTAAATCAGTAAACCAGTAGCAACCAATCGTATTACAAGAATACACAAACACCAACCAGCGGGAGTCTGTGAGAATCAGGAGAGGATAGCGTATAATTTAACACACATCCCATATACAAACAGCATAACATACCCTAACCTTCTCAGGCCTTTCCCCAAACAGACATTTGCACGTGTACCACCTATACACAAAGCCTAGTACTTTTACCACTATACATCAGTCTCATTCCCCTCCTAGACATACCCCAGCCTCTCTAGACATCATCACAGGTCTGTTTTACATGGTTTTAACCTCTTAGAGGCCAGTAGAGATTCAGACAAAACAGCAGTCGAACGAGGAACCAGCAACCTTCAGACTGAACCAGGAAACCAGTAGTCACAATACAGAAACACAAGACCAGCAACCTTTAGACTGAACAGAGAAACCCGTGGTCTATTATAGCAACAGGACAGGCAAATTATACATTATTGAGACTCACAAAACACACAACAATATTATAGTTCTTGTTATTGAGAACCACATTACTTTTGTATCACTTGTAATTTGATAGCTACAGAGAGGACCTGCAGTCAACCAGCACTAGACTCAGTAATAATAAATAGTCTTTGGATAGGAACAAATGAACCAGTAGCTCAAGGCGCAAACAAATGAATTTGCAGGATCCGTACAACTGGTACACGAGAGAGTAAACAAATAAATCACCAGAAAATATTTACAAATGAGACTCAATTTTCATCCTAGTCAAGATAAAAAGTCTTTTAATTTTGGACTCATTTCGGTACCGCGTTGATTTTTTTGTTGTTGCTACAGTCGGTTTCTATGGGGCTTGATGTACAAACAGCAATTTTAATTGTGTTCCGCTCTTTAACTACACCTTGCTGAAATTGTTACCCTACTTTCACCTTTTTTTTTTTACGTGGCTTGTATCAATCTGCGGTTGCTAAAGCAACCATTAATACCTCAACACTTTAGGCCCAGATGTTTGCTACATGCACGTAATCAATTAAATATGGCTGTTTGTAGTGAGAACGCGAGCTCTTTACAGTTGAGATCCCTGGAGACTACGATAGCAGTATTGAAGAGCAAAAGGCCTCGCGCCCTTACATTGGAACAAAAGCAAGATATTCTCGTCGCATACCACTCGCTGCAAGCCGGAGATTCCAAGGAACTGTTGGAAGACCCCGAACAGAAGCCAAAGGGACACTACCAACAGCGGGTAGCTGCATTACTCGGTTATTCGGCAAATAAAGTCGGGCTGGTGTATCGTGATTGGCATCATCAGCTGGAGATTTAAGTAGCCATGCCACCCGCCAATCGTCTTCCTAAACAACAGCGCATACCCAAGTCGAATGACGTTCTCCTTGCTGTGCGTACCCTTGTGCGAGAGAAGCGCTCAAGGAACGAACGGGTCTCGCAATGTGTTACATCTGCTAAGCAGCGGATGTGGCTAGTTGTGGACGATCAGGAACCCAAAGCTTATGCCTCGTCATTGTGTTGTGAATGCTTTAGCAACAGCAGATTGATACAAGCCACGTAAAAAAAAAATGAAAGTAGGGTAACAACTTCAGAAAGGTGTAGTTAAAGAGTGGAACACAGTTTAAAGGTGCGAAAAATTGCTGTTAGTACCGCAAGCCCCATAGAAACCTGACTATAGAGAAAATAAATCAATGCGGTACCGAAATGAGTCCAAAATATGGAATTACAAGAATTAATGGTCTTACATCTTGAAAAATTCAAGTTCTACATAGCGATAAAATCATATAAATACTTAATCCCAATATCGCAGATAACTATCCATCGATGCACGGACCTTGATATAGCTGCTTCACTGGACTACCACATTTCTATACACTTCCTAGACGCTGTAGATGGTTCTGGGAAATCGCTTATTTTGATGCCTAATTCAGCATACACTCAAAAATATTAGAATACGAGGTAAATCTGCTCAAATTTTAATTGTCAATTAAAAGTTGAAAGGTAAGCACACTAGTACCATTTACGTTCATTAATACCGTAAATTACCACGAATAAGCTCCCCCCCCACCACCCCCAACAATAAAAAATGGCTCATGTTTAAACGTGCGCATCTCCTTAACCTCGAAAGTCTCAAACGTATTCAGCATTTCAGAAACAAAATGGTACCTGTACATGATTATGAAAAATGTTACACAGAAGCATTCGCGATTATGTAGATAGGGACATTTAAACATGAGCCATTTTTTATTGTTGGGGGCAGAGGGGGGAGGGGGGGGGGGAGCTTATTCGTGGTACTGTACGGTATATACGAGTAGTAGATGATGCCATGCAATTCACAAAGTGGACAAATAGATAACATCCATTATTCTTATTCCTACACTAAACTGGTAAACATACTATTATGCACACAAGAATATCTTTGTGGCTAACCACAGAACCTATACAAACTCTCTCTGGGGATTAAGGGCTATATGACACAAGATGGTCCAAGATGTCACTGGACCTGGTACAGACACAGACCCAAACAAATAAAAGAGACCAAACACACAATGCACTACAACATAAATACCTAGGTAAAACTAATCAAGAGACTAGGAGGTTGAATGTCAAATACACACCCACAGACAGTGACTTAGTATTGAAATCCCACCAATTATACTATCCATGTTGTGCCCTGAGATACAACCATTTGGTAGGCTTCGGCCATCACGTTTGATGCGGGGTGGCAATCATTCCCCTACAACAGGCAGACTATCCAGTTCCCTATTAACTCTTTCCCCACTTCAATGCAAATTGCATACCTGAAGCAACCCACTATCAAAGTTCTAGCATGAGCCCATCTCACCTTTGAAAACGTTCAATGCTAAGTGATGAAGCAGAAATAAGTGCTCAATCCAACTGTGCGAAAAGGAAAAGGTTAGGTTATTTAATATGCACTGCAACATGCACAAAAAACCAAAAGGACTTTAATCCCGCTCCCCACCTTAAAATTAATCCCCATCAATAAATGTATTAACACTCATCTGCCTTATATTGTCAATTGTATGACTCAAGAGGGTGACCACGAGTGCAGAGAAGGGTGAACATGAGCGCAGAGAAGGGTGACCATGAGTGCAGAGAAAGGTGGCCATGAGTGCAGAGAAGGTGATCATGAGTGCAGAAGAGGTGACCATGAGTGCAGAGAAAGGTGGCCATGAGTGCAGAAAAGGTGACCATGAGTGCAGAGAAAGGAGAAAGTTGGCCATGAGTGCAGAGAAGGTGACCGTTAGTGCAGAGAAGGTGACCATGAGTGCAGAGGTGACCATGAGTGCAGAGAAAGGTGGCCATGAGTGCAGAGAAGGGTGACCATGAGTGCAGAGAAGGTGATCATGAGTGCTGAGAAGGGTGACCATGAGTGCAGAGAAGGGTGACCATAAGTGCAGAGAAGGGTGACCATGAGTGCAAAGAAGGGTGACCATGAGTGCAGAGAAGGTGACCATGAGGAGAAGGGTGACCATGAGTGCAGAGAAGGTGACCATGAGTGCGGACACAGGTGTAGAGGTGACCATGAGGGCAGAGAAGGGTGACCATGAGTGCAGAGAAGGGTGACCATGAGTGCAGAGAAGGTGACCATGAGTGCAGAGAAAGGTGACCATGAGTGCAGAGAAGGTGACCATGAGTGCAGAGAAGGGCGGCCATGAGTGCAGAGAAGGGTGACCATGAGTGCAGAGAAGGGTGACCATGAGTGCAAAGAAGGTGATCATGAGTGCAGAGAAGGTGACCATGAGTGCAGAGATAGGTGGCCATGAGTGCAGAGAAGGTGACCATGAGTGCAGAGAAGGGTGAACATGAGTGCAGAGAAGGGTGATCATGAGTGCAGAGAAGGTGACCGTGAGTGCAGAGAAGGGTGACCATAAGTGCAGAGAAGGTGATCATGAGTGCAGAGAAGGTGATCATGAGTGCAGAGAAGGTGGCCATGAGTGCAGAGAAGGTGACCATGAGTGCAGAGAAGGTGACCATGAGTGCAGAGGTGACCATGAGTGTAGAAGAGGTGACCATGAGTGCAGAGAAAGGTGGCCATGAGTGCAGAGAAGGGTGACCGTGAGTGCAGAGAAGGTGATCATGAGTGCTGAGAAGGGTGACCATGAGTGCAGAGAAGGGTGACCATGAGTGCAGAGAAGGGTGACCATGAGTGCAGAGAAGGGTGACCATGAGTGCAGAGAAGGTGACCATGAGTGCAGAGAAAGGTGGCCATGAGTGCAGAGAAGGGTGACCATGAGTGCAGAGAAGGGTGACCATGAGTGCAGAGAAGGTGACCATGAGTGCAGAGAAAGGTGGCCATGAGTGCAGAGAAGGGTGACCATGAGTGCAGAGAAGGTGACCATGAGTGCGGACAAGGGTGTAGAGGTGACCATGAGGGCAGAGAAGGGTGACCATGAGTGCAGAGAAGGGTGACCATGAGTGCAGAGAAGGTGACCATGAGTGCAGAGAAAGGTGACCATGAGTGCAGAGAAGGTGACCATGAGTGCAGAGAAGGTGACCATGAGTGCAGAGAAGGGTGACCATGAGTGCAGAGAAGGTGACCATGAGTGCAGAGAAAGGTGACCATGAGTGCAAAGAAGGTGATCATGAGTGCAGAGAAGGTGACCATGAGTGCAGAGAAAGGTGGCCATGAGTGCAGAGAAGGGTGACCATGAGTGCAGAGAAGGTGACCATGAGTGCAGAGAAGGGTGTAGAGGTGACCATGAGGGCAGAGAAGGTGATCATGAGTGCAGAGAAGGTGGCCATGAGTGCAGAGAAGGTGACCATGAGTGCAGAGAAGGGTGAACATGAGTGCAGAGAAGGTGATCATGAGTGCAGAGAAGGTGACTATGAGTGCAGAGAAGGTGGCCATGAGTGCAGAGAAGGTGCAGAGAAGGGTGACCATGAGTGCAGAGAAGGGTGACCATGAGTGCAGAGAAGGTGACCATGAGTGCAGAGAAGGTGACCATGAGTGCAGAGGTGACCATGAGTGTAGAAGAGGTGACCATGAGTGCAGAGAAAGGTGGCCATGAGTGCAGAGAAGGGTGACCGTGAGTGCAGAGAAGGTGATCATGAGTGCTGAGAAGGGTGACCATGAGTGCAGAGAAGGGTGACCATGAGTGCAGAGAAGGGTGACCATGAGTGCAGAGAAGGGTGACCATGAGTGCAGAGAAGGTGACCATGAGTGCAGAGAAAGGTGGCCATGAGTGCAGAGAAGGGTGACCATGAGTGCAGAGAAGGTGACCATGAGTGCGGACAAGGGTGTAGAGGTGACCATGAGGGCAGAGAAGGGTGACCATGAGTGCAGAGAAGGGTGACCATGAGTGCAGAGAAGGTGACCATGAGTGCAGAGAAAGGTGACCATGAGTGCAGAGAAGGTGACCATGAGTGCAGAGAAGGTGACCATGAGTGCAGAGAAGGGTGACCATGAGTGCAGAGAAGGTGACCATGAGTGCAGAGAAAGGTGACCATGAGTGCAAAGAAGGTGATCATGAGTGCAGAGAAAGGTGACCATGAGTGCAAAGAAGGTGATCATGAGTGCAGAGAAGGTGATCATGAGTGCAGAGAAGGTGACCATGAGTGCAGAGAAAGGTGGCCATGAGTGCAGAGAAGGGTGACCATGAGTGCAGAGAAGGTGACCATGAGTGCAGAGAAGGGTGTAGAGGTGACCATGAGGGCAGAGAAGGTGATCATGAGTGCAGAGAAGGTGGCCATGAGTGCAGAGAAGGTGACCATGAGTGCAGAGAAGGGTGAACATGAGTGCAGAGAAGGTGATCATGAGTGCAGAGAAGGTGACTATGAGTGCAGAGAAGGTGGCCATGAGTGCAGAGAAGGTGCAGAGAAGGGTGACCATGAGTGCAGAGAAGGGTGACCATGAGTGCAGTGAAGGTGACCATGAGTGCAGAGAAAGGTGACCACGAGTGCAAAGAAGGTGACCATGAGTGCAGAGAAAGGTGGCCATGAGTGCAGAGAAGGTGACCATGAGTGCAGACAAGGGTGTAGAGGTGACCATGAGGGCAGAGAAGGGTGACCATGAGTGCAGAGAAGGGTGACCATGAGTGCAGAGAAGATGACCATGAGTGCAGAGAAAGGTGACCATGAGTGCAGAGAAGGTGACCATGAGTGCAGAGAAAGGTGACCATGAGTGCAAAGAAGGTGATCATGAGTGCAGAGAAAGGTGACCATGAGTGCAAAGAAGGTAATCATGAGTGCAGAGAAGGTGATCATGAGTGCAGAGAAGGTGACCATGAGTGCATAGAAGGTGGCCATGAGTGCAGAGAAGGGTGACCATGAGTGCAGAGAGGTGACCATGAGTGCAGAGAAGTGTGTGAGGTGACCATGAGGGCAGAGAAGGTGATCATGAGTGCAGAGAAGGTGGCCATGAGTGCAGAGAACGGTGACCATGAGTGCAGAGAAGGGTGAACATGAGTGCAGAGAAGGTGATCATGAGTGCAGAGAATGGTGACTATGAGTGCAGAGAAGGTGGCCATGAGTGCAGAGAAGGTGCAGAGAAGGGTGACCATGAGTGCAGAGAAGGGTGACCATGAGTGCAGTGAAGGTGACCATGAGTGCAGAGAAAGGTGACCACGAGTGCAAAGAAGGTGACCATGAGTGCAGAGAAAGGTGGCCATGAGTGCAGAGAAGGTGACCATGAGTGCAGACAAGGGTGTAGAGGTGACCATGAGGCAGAGAAGGGTGACCATGAGTGCAGAGAAGGGTGACCATGAGTGCAGAGAAAGGTGACCATGAGTGCAGAGAAAGGTGACCATGAGTGCAGAGAAGGTGACCATGAGTGCAGAGAAGGTGACCATGAGTGCAGAGAAGGGTGACCATGAGTGCAGAGAAGGTGACCATGAGTGCAGAGAAAGGTGACCATGAGTGCAAAGAAGGTGATCATGAGTGCAGAGAAGGTGACCATGAGTGCAAGAAGGTGCATGAGTGCAGAGAAGGTGATCATGAGTGCAGAGAAGGTGACCATGAGTGCAGAAAGGTGGCCATGAGTGCAGAGAAGGGTGACCATGAGTGGCAGAGAAGGTGACCATGAGTGCAGAGAAGGGTGTAGAGGTGACCATGAGGGCAGAGAAGGTGATCATGAGTGCAGAGAAGGGTGGCCATGAGTGCAGAGAAGGTGACCATGAGTGCAGAGAAGGGTGACATGAGTGCAGAGAAGGTGATCATGAGTGCAGAGAAGGTGACATGAGTGCAGAGAAGGTGGCCATGAGTGCAGAGAAGGTGCAGAGAAGGGTGACCATGAGTGCAGAGAAGGGTGACCATGAGTGCAGTGAAGGTGACCATGAGTGCAGAGAAAGGTGACCACGAGTGCAAAGAAGGTGACCATGAGTGCAGAGAAGGTGGCCATGAGTGCGAGAGAAGGTGACCATGAGTGCAGACAAGGGTGTAGAGGTGACCATGAGGGCAGAGAAGGGTGACCATGAGTGCAGAGAAGGGTGACCATGAGTGCAGAGAAGTGACCATGAGTGCAGAGAAAGGTGACCATGAGTGCAGAGAAGGTGACCATGAGTGCAGAGAAAGGTGACCATGAGTGCAAGAAGGTGATCATGAGTGCAGAGAAGGTGACCATGAGTGCAAAGAGTAATCATGAGTGCAGAGAAGGTGATCATGAGTGCAGAGAAGGTGACCATGAGTGCAGAGAAAGGTGGCCATGAGTGCAGAGAAGGGTGACCATGAGTGCAGAGAAGGTGACCATGAGTGCAGAGAAGGGGTGTAGAGGTGACCATGAGGGCAGAGAAGGTGATCATGAGTGCAGAGAAGGTGGCCATGAGTGCAGAGAAGGTGACCATGAGTGCAGAGAAGGTGTGAACATGAGTGCAGAGAAGGTGATCATGAGTGCAGAGAAGGTGACTATGAGTGCAGAGAAGGTGGCCATGAGTGCAGAGAAGGTGCAGAGAAGGGTGACCATGAGTGCAGAGAAGGGTGACCATGAGTGCAGTGAAGGTGACCATGAGTGCAGAGAAAGGTGACCACGAGTGCAAGAAGGTGACCATGAGTGCAGAAAGGTGGCCATGAGTGCAGAGAAGGTGACCATGAGTGCAGACAAGGGTGTAGAGGTGACCATGAGGGCAGAGAAGGGTGACCATGAGTGCAGAGAAGGGTGACCATGAGTGCAGAGAAAGGTGGCCATGAGTGCAGAGAAGGGTGACCATGAGTGCAGAGAAGGTGACCATGAGTGCAGAGAAGGGGTGTAGAGGTGACCATGAGGGCAGAGAAGGTGATCATGAGTGCAGTGAAGGTGGCCATGAGTGCAGAGAAGG
The DNA here is from genome assembly GCA_013339895.1 of Ephydatia muelleri. NCBI lineage: Eukaryota > Metazoa > Porifera > Demospongiae > Spongillida > Spongillidae > Ephydatia > Ephydatia muelleri. Next base: position 108,154 of record JABACO010000002.1, on the reverse strand, counting down.
TGACCATGAGTGCAGAGAAGGGTGAACATGAGTGCAGAGAAGGTGATCATGAGTGCAGAGAAGGTGACTATGAGTGCAGAGAAGGTGGCCATGAGTGCAGAGAAGGTGCAGAGAAGGGTGACCATGAGTGCAGAGAAGGGTGACCATGAGTGCAGAGAAGGTGACCATGAGTGCAGAGAAGGTGACCATGAGTGCAGAGGTGACCATGAGTGTAGAAGAGGTGACCATGAGTGCAGAGAAAGGTGGCCATGAGTGCAGAGAAGGGTGACCGTGAGTGCAGAGAAGGTGATCATGAGTGCTGAGAAGGGTGACCATGAGTGCAGAGAAGGGTGACCATGAGTGCAGAGAAGGGTGACCATGAGTGCAGAGAAGGGTGACCATGAGTGCAGAGAAGGTGACCATGAGTGCAGAGAAAGGTGGCCATGAGTGCAGAGAAGGGTGACCATGAGTGCAGAGAAGGTGACCATGAGTGCGGACAAGGGTGTAGAGGTGACCATGAGGGCAGAGAAGGGTGACCATGAGTGCAGAGAAGGGTGACCATGAGTGCAGAGAAGGTGACCATGAGTGCAGAGAAAGGTGACCATGAGTGCAGAGAAGGTGACCATGAGTGCAGAGAAGGTGACCATGAGTGCAGAGAAGGGTGACCATGAGTGCAGAGAAGGTGACCATGAGTGCAGAGAAAGGTGACCATGAGTGCAAAGAAGGTGATCATGAGTGCAGAGAAAGGTGACCATGAGTGCAAAGAAGGTGATCATGAGTGCAGAGAAGGTGATCATGAGTGCAGAGAAGGTGACCATGAGTGCAGAGAAAGGTGGCCATGAGTGCAGAG